>CM046675.1:15313326-15339818 GCA_025594165.1 Tamias sibiricus
CTATACACTCTCTTTGCTCCTTGGATGCATCCACTGCGACAAATGATTTGTCTGTTCTCTGAAGTTGGTGTTGAGAGGAGCCTGTGCCATTCTACCTAGAAACAAGAGGGCATCTTGCACACCAGGGTGCTGTCCAACGTCTGGACATCTGGACTCCTTACGAATGGACGACTGTCACAGTCCTCGTCCCCTCCCCTTGGGTCTCAAGTAGTATGCTGGCTCTGTCCCGGGGCCATGCTCCTGGTGCTCCGGGCTGCGTGCCCTGTCCTGTGTGTGGCTCCCTGGGTCCTGGAAAGGTGCCATCTGCCCACTGTGCTTGCAACAGGTGGGCTGTGAGTCACTAGACACGGTGAGTCGGAGGGGGGGGCACTTCGGTGCCTATCACGAGCCTGGCTGTGAGGCTCTGCCTCCGTCCTTCACCTTAACTGGGAAGGAAGGTGCTTTTGGAGGATGGCTTCCACAGATCTCGGACTGCCCGTCACAGTTTATGGGAGAGTCCTTCAGCGATGATTCACATTGTGAGTGAATATCTGGAAGATGCTGGGGTCACTATCTTTGAGAACATCCCCATTTTTTTATTTTATTTTATTTTTATTTTTTGCTTTGCTGAAGCACCGTTCCTGCCACTGCATGACCTGTGCTGCGTCCTTGGAACCACGCACCCTGGAGGGCCTCCTGGCTCCTCATCTCTGCTTCACTGTGCTACGTCTGGCGTCTGCCTGGGGGTACGGTTCCGTCTCACCCTTAGGTTCATGGTCCACTATGGCTCAAGTTGTGGCTAGCTCTGGGTCGCTACCTTGAACCTGAGTTTAGCTTCACCCTTCCGGAATCTTTTTCTGGTGTGCGGTGTGAAGGACTGACATTGTATTTCCTACCTACCTCCCCTGATGGGTCTATGCGCGGCATTAGCAAATATCAGAGCAAGACAACCTCGTGCCCGTGGCCTCGCCTGCCCGCGGAGTTGGAGTAACTATTCCATTTTTTTTTCTTTCATAATTATTTGTTTTCTCTCTACTCACTATTGAGAGTGCTCTGAAACATGGGTATCTGGGTAGGGATAAGGAAGTGAGCTAAAACGGTCCGAATTTGAGTTCTTTAATGGAACACCATAGTTTCTTGGACTCCAAGACCTTTAGTAATTGGATCTGAGTCACAACTGCAGTGATTTCCGATCGTGGGCTGCTGGCTCGATTGCTTTGACCTGAGGCAAGGCGGGATATCATGGTGGAAGGACCTGAAGCAAGAAAGCCGGCCAGTTCAGGGCAGCCATGAAGCAGAGAAAGAAGAAGAGCCCAGGGACAGGATATAGTCTCTTAAGGACACAACCCTCAGTGACCTACTTCCTCCAACTAAGCCCCAAACCTACCTCTAGTTTCTGTCATACCTCAGTATGACACACAGCTATCGATGGATTAAGTCACTGATGAAGTCAGAGTCCTCGGTGTCTAGTCACTTTCCTAAAGCCCCACCTCTGCACACCGCGGTACTGGGGACCATGCTTTCAACCCACGAGCCTTTGCGGGGACACTTCATAGCTAAACTATAATAAATATTCAGGTTGGTATTTCTTTTTTTTTTTTCAAGTTGCTGGTTTTATATAAAGTATTTTTACAACAATTGTGTCTTCATACATGTATTTAGGGTAATCATGGATAACTCAGTCTGCCATTATTCCTATCCCCTTGCCTCCTCCCCTCCCTCTCCCCCTCTTTGTTCTATTTAAAGCTCTTTTGTTCCTCTCATCCCCTCTCTCTTGCCTTTATAAATTAGTATCTTCCTATCAAAGAGATCATTGGACCTTTGATTTTTGGGATTGGCTAACTTCACTTAGCATTATTTTCTGCAACTTCATCCATTTACCTGCAAATGCCATGATTTTATTCTCTTTTATTGCTGAGTAATATTCCATTGTGCATCTATACCACATTTTCTTTATCCATTCATCTACTGAGGGGCATCTAGGTTGGTTCCACAGTTTAGCTATTGTGAATTGTGCTGCTATAAACATTGATGCGGCTGTGTCCCTGTAGTATGCTGTTTTTAAGTTCTTTGGGTATAGACTGAGGAGTGGGATAGCTAGGACAAATGGTGGTTCCATTCCAAGTTTTCTGAGGAATCTCCATACTGCTTTCCAGATTGGCTTCACCATTTTGCAGTTCCACCAGCAATGTAAGAATGTGCCTTTTTCCCCACATCCTCACCAGCATTCATTATTGTTTATTTTTTGATAGCTGACATTCTGACTGGAGTAAGATGAAATCTTAGAGTACTTTTGATTTGCATTTCTCTAATTGCTAGAGATGTTGAACATGTTTTCCTATATTTGTTGATTGTTTGCATCTCATCTTCTGAGAAGTGTCTGTTTAGTTCCTTGGCCTAATGGGGTACGTTTCTAGTTTCTTAGAGGGTGAGACGTCTCAGGAGGGGACAGTATTAATCATCCCTGAAAGATATTCACAGTCATGGTCATAGCCTCATCCATCTGCCCTTTCTTCTTGACCATGTGTATGCTCTGGGTGTTTTTCTGGATACTTCTGATACAGCTTTTCCTCTAGGCAGTTGAGAATCCCCTGAATTACTCATCAAATCACTTTGGTCTCTTTCTCAGCTTAAGTCTCAAGACTCTTCTTTGGTGAGTCTTCTCAGCTCCATAGACTATCTTTTGGGTTGCTCCCCAGATCATTCCCTAGCTGAATTTTTTTTTTTTTCCAAATAGTATCTCCCTGGGTACTTCCGTACAATTCCTTCGACGTCCTTGTGTCTTTGGCCTTTCAGCACAGAGGTTCATGTGAATCCACGTTGGTCCTTCCAGTAAGTGACAAGCTCCTCCTAGCCATTTGCCTTCAGGCTGCATCTGTGCAAGAGTCTCTTTGGGCGCTGAAGATCCCGTTCCTCTCCTGTTTTATAAGCCTGTTTTGAAGGTTGTACCTGAGTTGTTTCCTTCACCCTTACGGAGAGCAAATGCTTTAAGAAAAATAGAGAGGACACCGGACACCTAGGATTGGCCTTCTTGGGAAGGTTAGGAACTGGAGGAATGAAAGGTGCCAGAGACCTTTGGACCTCAGAGGGTAAATCAGGCCCATAGATGGTTCTGAGGCAGCGCCATTTTGAAAGTAGACAGGAGAGGGGGCTTGGCTGTGGGCCTGCGTCTCAGACTAAGCCATATACGAGGATCAGAGTTAGGGTGGAGTTCTGTGTCACAGGCTTCGGAGCTGGGCTTTGTGGTGGGGAAGGAGCTTCCATGAGGAAGGAGCTTCTGTGGGGAAGTTGCTAGCCTTCTTTAACCGGCCCCAGCCCCTTAAGCAGCAGTGGCTGTCACACTGGATACCTCAGCAGGAGACACCTGGGGAACAGCTTCCCCCAAGGACTGGGCATGCCCCGCAAGGACTCCGTGTGCTGACTTCATCTCTGCTGCAAGATCTTGCGCTGTGTGGAGGGTGGCACCAGAGTACCATGAAGCTACTCTGTTTCTCTTCAGTGCTCCGGAAGGGTTGGAGGTAGTGCCCTGTCCGCCATTTTGGATTTTTTTTGTGTGTGTATGGGGAATTCAAAGAACCCAGTTCATAAACTGGCCTGAGGTCTTTCAGAAATGAGCCTCTTTTCTTTTTTGTACCTTTCCTCAGCCTGAAAACCCCCTTGTCTTTAGGATGGATGTCGTCAAACCCTCACTAACATCCAGGCAAAAAATAGTCCACCAGTGTTTACCTATGGGTGTGCCCAGACACAGGTCTGTGACCTGGCGGGGAGAAAGATGCTTTCTGCGTGGAAGAGTGTGGAGAAGGCAGGAGGGACAGTCCTCGTCCTTCACAGATGTCTGTCTCCAAGGGGAGGCTCAGGTGGGGGCGTGGCCCAGCTTGGGTGGGGGCGTGGCCCAGCTTGGGTGGGGGCGTGGCCCAGTTTAGGTGGGGGCGTGGCCCAGTTTAGGTGGGGGCGTGGCCCAGCTTAAGTGGGGGCGTGGCCCAGCTTAGGTGGGAGTGTGGCCCAGCTTAGGTGGGAGCGTGGCCCAGCTTAGGTGAGGGCGTGGCCCAGTTCAGGTGGGGGCGTGGCCCAGCTTAAGTGGGGTCGTGGCCCAGCTCAGGTGGGGGCGTGGCCCAGTTCAGGTGGGGGCGTGGCCCAGTTCAGGTGGGGGCGTGGCCCAGCTTAGGTGAGGGCGTGGCCCAGCTCAGGTGGGGGCGTGGCCCAGCTCAGGTGGGGGCGTGGCCCAGTTCAGGTGGGGGCGTGGCCCAGTTTAGGTGGGGTCATGGCCCAGCTCAGGTGGGGGCGTGGCCCAGTTCAGGTGGGGGCGTGGCCCAGCTCAGGTGGGGGCGTGGCCCAGCTCAGGTGGGGGCGTGGCCCAGCCCACAGGGAAGTCGGCACCTCTCTCTGGGATATTCTGCAGGGCAATCGCAGGCACATCAGACTGAGTTTCGGTGCCCAGCCTCTGAATGGCAGTGTCGGAGATTTTACCCAGAGTCCTCTGGTGAGTTTCTGTGGAATGGTGGCAAGAGGCCCAGCGTCCCACTCTTTGTCCTGTCTAGCAGACTAGACACCTGTCTGGGGACTGTCATCTCCATGTCCAGGCATGGGGTTGGGTCCATCTTTACCCCCCTTGGAGTTTGGGGCATTCCCCTCACCCATTTGAGAGCCTCGAAAGTCTGAAGTTTTTGAGGAATTTTGCTCATTCCCAGTTCGTTAGTCTCTTCCACTCTTCCCTGAACGCATCTCAGGGTTTCTGGCATAAGGTGTTTTGAGAGTTGGGGTGACGGAGAGGAGAGGACAGAGAGAGGGAGAGAGAGCGGGAGAGAGAGAGAGAAGTGTGAGACAGCATGCACACATGCATGTTACTGCATTAAAGCAGACATAGAACTCAGCACACCCCCATCAAATTTACCCAAAACAATCTGTTTTTGCACAAAATAAAAACCGTTCATAGCCCGGCGCGGAGGCACACGCCTGTCATCCCAGCACTTGGGAGGCTGAGGCAGGAGGATCACGAGTTCAAAGCCAGCCTCAGCCATGGCGAGGCCCTTAGCAACTCTGTGAGCCCCTGTCTCTAATAAAATCCAGAAAAGGGCTGGGGATGTGGCCCAGTAGTCGAGTGCCCCTGAGTTCAATCCCTGGTTTCAAAAATAAATAAATAAATAAACAAATAAAATAAAATAAAAACCGTTCATGAGCAACATAGCCTCTACAATGAACGTATTGTGAAAGTGATAATAAAACTGGGGAGAAGTGTAAGCACACCCCATCGCAGGTCAGTGGAAAGCCTGTCTTCCGCGTGTCTTCTGGGTTGCTTTACCCAGAGGCCTCTCAAATTCTCCACCGTACCTATGCCCTGTCCCATAAGGCCATTCCCTCTCTCCTGTGACTCCAGGAAGGACACCTTTCACATTTAAAATTTTTTTCCTTGCATATCCATTCTGAGCGATCCAGGTGGTGGCATTCCTGACACCCCTGCATGCATCAGCATAGCCTTATTTGCAGAGCGAGGGGGTGGACAAGGTCATCTCCCTGAAGGTCTACTTCTCATACAAGAGAGAGAGATTTCAGTTTGTTTCTCATGATGCCCAAGTCTGCTTCCTCTCAATAGCTTTCTGGTTTCTCTCTTCTACTTCCTGACTTTGGACCAGAACCACTGTTGGTTTCCCTACATACAGATATAGATTATATAGCTATGTAATGAGGTCAGATATTTGGTGGTGGTGGTAGGTAGGGTGTATGTGTTTGTCATATAATCGAGGCAGATGACAGATTTCTAATGCCTCACGCCTATCGCTTCATTATTTAAATTAGAAATGGCTCAAATTGACCATTTCTCTTGTCCCTGCTTGGACTTCCCGATTTCCCTGTCAATCAATTGTGTCAGTCATGGGAAGATACCTAGATGCTTGCTGCTCGCATGACAAGCCTTTCCCAGGATCCCTTGGTCCCTTCTTTTCCCACTTTCTGTTGCAACACAAGTTTCTCAAAAGTTCCGTTTCTCCCCAAATCTTAAGAGTTCACAGGTCCCCTTAGGACCTGTTATCCCTTTATTATAGAATTTATTTCTGTTTGGAAAATCCACAGTCCCCCCTGGACTGATCTGGCCCTGACTACTTAGGACTCCTCAGTAAAAACAAACAAAAATCTTCTAAGTTTGAAGAAATAAAAACTCCAGAAAGAGGGCTGGGGTTGTAGCTGTGTTGGTAGAGCATTTACCTCGCATGTGTGAGGTACTGAGTTCGATCCTCAGCACCACATACAAACAAATAAATAAAAATAAAGGTATTGTGTCTGTCCACAACTAAAAAAATATATTAAAAAAAAAAAACTTCAGAAAGAGAATATCAAGTTGATAGAAGGAACTATAAAAATGACCCATCACTTCATTTTTGTAATATCAATTTATTAATATCAATAATATAATATCAATTTAATATCAATAATATTATACTATCAATTTATTATAATATTACTTCATTTTAAAATATCAATTTCATGAAAGAGAAGGAAACATTAGGATTTTTTTTGTTGTTGTTTGCTTTTTACTGATTAAAGGATAACAAAGAGATGTGATAACTAAAGGCAACATGTGACCACGGATAGGATCTTAAAGTGACCCACATATGATGTGATCAGGGATACTACTGGGCCAGTTATCAGTGTTGACATTTATATCCAGTGGATTAAATTTCTGTAACAATATTCAGTTTCATGAGGTTAGTAACTGTACGACGATAGAGGAGAAATAAATATTTCTTGATTTCGGATTTCTGAGCCTCTGAAACCATGAGAAAATAAATCTCTGTTGCTTTGAAGCCACCCAAACTTGTGGGTGACTTTGTCACGGGCAGCCCTGGGAACTAATACAGGAGGTAAAACTGGGTAGAGGATTTAGGTGTGTTCCTTACTAGTCTTGTGGGATTGGAGTTGTTGGAAAATAGAAAAGATTCCAAACATAAAATAGACACACTCAGAAGCGGACAGCTCTCTACTGCTTTGCTTCTCCTCGTAGCATTTTTTTTTTTTAATTTAAAGTACTCCCTGCCTCCTGGGTTCCCTTCTCCCCAGTCCCAGAGCCTTGCTTCAGCTGAGTGTGATTTGTTCAAGTGATGCCTCCACTCAGAGCAACCTCGGCCCGCCCAGTTACACTCTGAGCCTAAGCCAGAACCTTCACTGCGAGCTACAGGCTCCTCCAGGACGTTGCTCCATCAATTCCTGGGATGTAATTTTTCCTTTATTATTTTTTAAAAAATGTATTCTAGCTGGGCCTGGTGGCGCACGCCTGTAATCCCAGCACTTTGGGAGGCTGAGGCAGGAGGATCGTGAGTTCAAAGCCAGCCTCAGCCATGGCGAGGCACTTAGCAACTCAGTGAGACCCTGTCTCTAAATAAAATACAAAAAAGGGCTGGGGATGTGGCCCAGTGGTCGAGTGCCCCTGAGTTCAATCCCCAGTACCAAAAAAAAAAAAAATTTATTCTGATGAGTTACACATGACAAGAGAATGCATTTGGACACACCACACATAAATGGAGTATGATCGCTCACTCTTCTGGTTGTACATGAGGTAGGATCACAACAGTCTGTCATCACAGGGGGACAATGTCCAATCCATTCTACCATCTTTTCTACCTCCATGCCCCTCCCCTCCGATCTCTCCCCTCTGCCTCATCCAAAGTACCTCTATTCTTACCTAGCCTCCACCGCTTGTTGCAAATTAGCATCTGCATATCAGAGAGAACATTTGGGT
Organism: Tamias sibiricus; assembly: GCA_025594165.1. NCBI lineage: Eukaryota > Metazoa > Chordata > Mammalia > Rodentia > Sciuridae > Tamias > Tamias sibiricus. The sequence continues at coordinate 15,321,035 of CM046675.1, forward strand.
TTGGGGTCTTGGGGATTGGCTTATTTTGTTCAGCATGATATTCTCCGGTTCCATCCATTTACCAGCAAATGCCATAATTTCATTCTTCTTTAAGGCTGAGTAATATTCCATTGAGTATATACACCACATTTTCTTTATCTATTCATCTGTTGAAGGACATCTAGGTTGGTTCCAGAGCTTAGCTATTGTCGCTTGAGTGGCTATAAACATTGACGTGGCCGCGTCACTGTGGGATGCTGATTCCCATTCACCCTGTCCCCCACAGGGACCTTGAACTTGTCCGGTGAGAACCCATATTTTAATGTTGTTTTCTGTGTCTTCGGACGTGATAACTCATTTCTTGACCGCTTCAATTTCTTCAACTCTTTGCTCAAATTATATTGAATCTCTGTGGGCTCCCATGTAATGTAGCATTCTCTCCTTTACCAGGAATTCCTGCCAAAATCCCAGCCCCTTTCTCATTTATCTTCTGTTTTACTGTTTACCTTGCATATTAGTGTTTTGAGTATACTTGACTTCTCCTACTATTCATAAATTCCTCGTACAGGTCTATCATCATCATTATTATTATTATTATTATTATTATTATTTTGCCTTCCACTGAATCTCAAAGAACTGCCTCAGTAATTATCAATTGAATGGGTGGTACTTTAACTGTTGTCTTAAGTCATGCTGCATATATTGGTAGGAAATTTTTAAAAATCAATGTAGCCATGGCACAGTGGCGCAGCACTTGGGAGGCTGAGGAAGGAAGATAGTGAGTTCAAAGCCAGCCTCAGCAATTCAGCAAGACACTAAGCAGCTCAGTGAGATCCTGTCTCTAAATAAAATACAAAAATAGGACTGGGGATGTGGCTTAGTGGTTGAGTGACCCTGAGTTCAATCCCTAGTACCCAAAATACAAAACAACAACAAAAGCAATGTAAATTTAATCATCTCTCCCTCTTCTAGTTACCTGTTAAGTAATCTACCATTTTCTTTTAAAAAAATATGGAGCTACATTCATGACACTTTGCAATCATGAATGATTGGCATATTTCCCTAATTGCTCTGTTACATGTGGATTTTTTTGGACTGCAATAGAGACAGAATCTCTGACTGCATTTTGTGGAAAGCAATGTGGTTCTTCAGTCTTCTTTCTAGTTCTGTGTCATCATAGAAAACTGAAGGAGCCCCAATTAGGAAGGGCTATTGCGGCTGGCTGGAAGCCATAAGTTCCACCTGATATGTATGTGACGCACCTGTAGGCACCCGCAAAGCTAAAGGTATATAACGGGTGAAAGCGGTCGGAGTTAGGAGAACGGAGAATTCAGTCAGTCAGTCGTGCAGTCGCTCGGTCGGTCAGAAGAAGAGTTCGGGTTGGAGAAGAAAAGAATCAGAGCGGCCAGAACGTAGGCAGAGCGGTTACAGAAGAGAAACCAGATAGAAGAAGTAATTGCTGGTCAGAGTTAGGCCGAGGCTCCCGAGGAAGAAAGAAGAAAGAAGCTCTAAAAAAATAATCTTTCTCTAAGCTAAGCTCTATCTATCTTTCTTTCTCTCTAAGCTAAAGAAGACAAGAAAAAAAAGCTCTCTCTACAAGAAGAAAAGCTCTCTCTAATCTTTCTCTCTAAAAATCTTTCTTTCCCTCTCTAAGCTCTCTCTAAGAAAGTAGAAGTAAAAGTAGTAATAGCTTTACTCTGCCTCCGAGTTTTTCTCCCGCGGCGGTTTGTGGCTGGCCATGACAGGCAGCTTACAGAAAACAATCGTCTTTTAAGAAGAGCGACTTCCTCAGCCTAATTAATGACTTACCAACATGTGCTCCTTCCCATGTCTCCCTCCACGAGTCATTTCTTTCTCTGACTTTCCATGAAATGGAAATATTAGGAAGAAGCTTTGAGCTGCAAGTAAAATTGAACCCTGACCCACTGGGCTTAAGAATTACGAGCTTTATTATTTCACCTAAAGAGAAGTCCAGAAACTGGGCGCGGTGGCACACACCTGTCATCCCAGCGGCTCGCGAGGCTGAGGCAGGAGGATCGCGAGTTCAAAGCCAGCCTCCGCAATAGCAAGGCGCTAAGCAACTCAGTGAGACCCTGTCTCTAAATAAAATACAAAAATAGGGCTGGGGATGTGGCTCAGGGGTCAAGTGCCCCTGAGTTCAATCCCCGGTACCAAACTGAAGAGATGGACCTAGGTGGGACTTTCTAGAAACTTCTCTGGGACCCCAATAAGGCTGGAGAGCAAGAAAGACATGTTGTCCCTCTTCTGTCTGAGAGAGGACCCCCTCTCTCTCTTGACAGTGTCCCCTTTCCCTTTTCGTATCCCTTGAATGAGCTCATGCCTGTTACTCTGAGTGACATGTCTGAAATCTTTCTGACTTAAAAGAATCAGGATTTGAAGCGGGCTTGGTGGTGGGGGGGTGTCTCTGTGCTTCTTCAGTTTCCTTGAAGGCCCCAGCTCTATAACAAAAAGAGGTCCAGGAGTGCCAATGACCCCTGGGGAACAGTCAACAGTCTGCTATGGAAAGCAGGTCACACAGAACCTGAGAAAGGATAGATTTTTTTCGTTCATATTTATCTATTTGTTTTAGGTGCACACAATGCCTTTTGGTTTCACATGGTGCTGAGGATCGAACCCGGGTCGCTCGTGTGCTAGGCCAGCACTAAACTGCTGAGCCACAACCCCAGCCCCAAGAAAGTATAGATTTTAAGAAACATTTAGGAGATTTTCTCCATATTTCCTTCCACCTGGTCGCTTTTAGTCCTGATATTGGCAAGTGTGTGTACTTCATAATAAAATTTCTTTTTTTTTTTTTTGGTACCCAGGATTGAACCCAGGGGCACTCGACCACGGGGCCCCATCCCCAGCCCTTTTTTGTATTTTATCAGAGACAGGGTCTCACTGAGTTGCTAAGGGCCTCGCCATGGCTGAGGCTGGCTCTGAACTCGCGATCCTCCTGCCTCAGCCTCCCAAGTGCTGGGATGACAGGCGTGCACCACCGTGCCCAGCCTTGAAGCATAAATTATTATGGATGGCGGTCACTCTGTGGTACCTGCCATCTCAAAACCTATGCTTCTTGTCCATCTGAGACTTTGTACTCTGAGAGAAATAACTCCCCATCCCCACCGTCTCGCCCCCTGGCGTCCACGGTCTCCGTCGGTCCGCTACTGGCTCATGTGCACCTGGGCCACGTTCTCATGACCCTGCATCCCTTGATGGAGATGGGCAGGGGAGACCTCCTGTGGACATGCTGATGCAGTCCCTTTGCCAATAGACCCAGAAGAAGGATGGCTGGCTCCTACAGCAGTTCTATTTTGGATTTTTGAGGAAGCTATAACATCTTACATAATATTTGGAGATAACTTACCCTACCACAAAATGGAATGTTCTAGCCTACAAGGAAAAAACTAGGCAAGGCAAACGAGACGTGGGTGACTTTTCTGTGTTGGGGCGTGTTCATTTCACAGAGTGGCGAGTTTCACGGTGGCATATTGGCATTGGTATGTGACATGATTTGATCAATCGAACTCCTCAATACACCCCCTTCTCCTCCCTGTGCCCTCTCTGGCGCTGGTCGTTGGTCTGCGGTGGATGGAGTGTGGGGGACCTCTGAGAGTGGTCCCCTTCATCCCCTTCTTTGACAATACGGGTCTCCCTCCCATTTCCATGATGCCCTCCCCCCCTCCCCTCCTCCCCTCCCCCCCTCGCTGTCCCCTCCACTACTTTCCACACGTGACAAAGACAAACCGTACTTATCCTTTTAAATCTGGTTTATTTTCTCTTAACACCATGTTCTTCGTTTCCACCCATTTTCCTACAAATCACCATCATTATTTCATGATGCTTTACAGCTGAATGAAACTCCATTGTGTGCATATAGACCGCATTTTCTTCATCCATTTGTCTGTTGACTGGCACCTGGGCTGATCCCCTAAAATCACTATTGTGAATGGCGTTGCTATAAACAGGGGTCCTGCAGGTTTCCAAGGCTCAGTTGCCTACCTGGAAATAATGGACACTTTTGTGTTTAGTAACATTCTGGAACATTCTAGTCAGGGGCGTCTGCCAGTGACGGTGTCCTTCTGGTGATCTTGGCAGGCCATCTGGGAGAGCTCCTTTCAAAAACAACAGTTGAAGCCTGGTGTGGTGGCGCACGCCTGTCATCCCAGCACTTGGGAGGCTAAGGCAGGAGGATCCAGCCTCAGCCATGGCGAGGCCCTTAGCAACTCAGTGAGACCCTGTCTCTGATAAAATACAAAAAAGGCCTGGGGATGTGGCCCTGTGGTCGAGTGCCCCTGAGTTCAATCCCTGGTACCAAAAAAAAAAAAAAAAAAAAAAAAAAAAAAAAAGAAAAAAGAAAAGAAAAGAAAAAAAAGAGAAAGAAATATAAAAAAAACAACAGTGGGATGTGGTGGTGCAGCCTGAAAATCCCATCGTCCCTAGAGGCTGAGGCAGGAAGACCACAAATTCAAGACCCGCCTGGGAAACTTAGCAAGACCCTGTCTCAAGAAAAACAAAACAAAAATTAAAAGATGGGCTGGGAATATAGCTCAGTGGTAAAAAGCCCCTGGGTTCAATCCCTAGTACTCTGGGGGGGGGGGGGGAGATGGTTTCCTAAGAATATTTACAGTGACAATTACCCAGTTTGGCTTATAACAGAGCTCAGGGCATCTTCTGAACGAATTTATTTCTGGAGATAAAATGACATTCTTGGAGTTGGAGAGATTTTCATTAATTGACAAAGAATAAAAGGAGTCAGCTGTCTCCAGGAATTGTCGTAAGGTGGTGGCCTATCCCTGCCGAATCACTGGGCTGCTAGTAAGTACTTACATAGGTTTGCTGGGTCCCGTCTTGAACAGTCATGTCTCCAATATTCTACGGATGACATGGGCATCCGGAAGCTTCTGCAGGCCCTGTCACTGCATTTGATCCGTCTTGTGAAGATCTTAATTCATTCAGAGCTAGGTTTCATCCAGGTACCTTGTGAAGGGCATGGGCTGACGTGGAGGGCTGCCGTCTGCTATTTTTCTAGGTCCCTGGTGTTTACGCCATACTTGGACAGAACTGGTCTGAGGTATACGCATGCAAAGAGTCAGGGGTTGAGAGAACACGGGTGGCACCAGATGGGGTTTGGTACAGCTGGTTTGATATTCTTATTTACCTGTAAGCTCTAACCGAAGTCCTGGCTTCCGTCATGGTCTTTGGAAGTTCTTTAAATGACTGCTGAGTTCAAAGTGAAGGGAGGAAGGAAGGAAGAAGGAAAGGAAAGAAAGAGGGGGGGGGGGAGAGAAATACATAAATAGCAGGAAATTACATTCGAATCAGTCAACGTTTACCATTTATTGAGCATATATTATGTGCCTGGATTGTGGTTCTGTGCCTTACTGCACTTAATTTTTGTTAATCCTCAAAATAACCCCCACGGAGTAAATGTTGCTTCATTCAGTTTGCAAATGAGAAGACAGTGACAAAGAGGTTTCGTTCATGTCTCACGTTAACGTATCTGCTCAATTGTCAGACGTAGATTTCAACTAGGGATTTGGGGGCATACGTTTTTATTCTATTCTTAAATAAAAGGAGTGTCAGTTTCCTGGAAGAGTGAAAGTTGATAGATCCATTTTTTAAATTTTTAATTTGTTATATATGACAGAACACATTTCAATTCATAGTACACATATAGAGCACAATTTTTCCTACCTCTGGTTGTACACAAAGGAGAGTCACACCATTCGTGTCTTCATACATGTACTTAAGGTAATGATGTCCATCTCATTTCACCATCTTTCCTACCCCCATGCCCACCTCCCTTCCTTCCCTCCCCTTTGCCCTATCTAGAGTTCATTTAATCCTCCCATCCCCTGACCCCACAACCACATTATGAATCAGCCTCCTTAAATCAGAGAAATCATTCGGCATTTGGTGTTTTGAGATTGGCTAACTTCACTTAGCATGATATTCTCCAACTCCATCCACTTACCTGCAAATACCATAATTTTATTCTCTTTTAATGCTTAGTAATATTCCATTGTGTATATATACCAAAGTTTCCCTAGTCATTCATCTACTGAAGGGCATCTGGGTAGGTTCCACAGTTTAGCTAAGGTGAATTGTGCTGCTATAAACATTGATGTGGCTGTGTCCCTGTAGGATGCTGTTTTTAAGTCCTTCGGGTATAGACCGAGAAGTGGGATAGCTGGGTCAGATGGTGGTTCCATTCCCAGTTTTCCAAGGAATCTGCATACTGCTTTCCATACTGGTTGCACCAATTTGCAGTCCCACCAGCAACGGGTGAGCGTGCCTTTTCCCCCACATCCTTGCCAACACTCATTGTTGCTTGTATTCTTAATAACTTCTATTCTAACTGGAATGTGTTGAAATCTTAAGAGTAGTTTTGATTTGCATTTCTCTAATTGCTAGAGATGTCGAACATTTTTTTCATTTATTTGTTGATTGCTTGTATATCACCTTCTGAGAAGTACCTGTTCAGTTCCTTGGCCCATTTATTGATTAGGTTATTATTATTATTATTATTATTTTTGGTGTTAAGATTTTTGAGTTCTTTATGTATTCTACAGATTAGTGCTCTATCTGACGTGTGTGTGGTTAAAAAAATTTGTTCCCAAAATGTAGGCTCTCTATTCACCTCACTGATTGTTTCTTTTGCTGAGAAGAAGCTTCTTAGTTAGAATGTATCCCATTTATTGATCCGTGATTTTAATTCTTGCCTTATAGGAGTCTTATTAAGGAAGTTGGGGCCTAGTCCAACATGATGGAAATTTGGTCCTACTTTTTCTTCTAATAGGCACAATTTTTTTTAAAAAGTCTTTTCAGAAGTGAGTGGATTCTCTTGAGGAAAACCCTCTGGCAGCCATCATAGTTCACCCACATGGGGTTTTTGATTAGTCACAAGTTCATATTGAACCCTCTATCTGTCATACTGTCACACACAGAGGATGTCATTGTTTTCCTAATGTTATCCTTTCTTTGTCAACTTGGAGAAAAGTACTCTTTTCTTATTTACTTGGTTGCTTGCATTCCATTTTATTGACATTTGGGGGAAAAAAATGTTCTATCACCGGGAAAAAAAAAAAAAAATAGTGCCTTTGGATGACACGTTGTTTTGAATGTTTGAAGAGGATTACACAGAGGAATCAAACTGGAGTCACTTTGCAAGTTTGTAATATGCTATATTTTCGTCAGTCTATGCAGGCTGTAGGAGAATTTCTATCATGATTTTTTCCTAACTCCCTGGTAATTTTATTTAGGGTTGTGAAATTATACCATAATGCATCATCTCACAATCACAAAATGCTTCTTCTAATGAAGATGCCCCCAATTTTCATTTCCAAAAAACCTAATTTATAAATAACTTTGAGGCCCTGAACTGGCATGGAATCCTTCAAGAGGAAAAAAAAAAAAAAAAAAAAAAGAGAGAGAGAGAGAGAGAGATACAAAGAAATAAAATAGTCACCCTCTCCCTCCGCCCCCACGATCCTCAGAGACTTGTGGAGAATATACTTGAGGCTTAATTGGCTCCATTTTGAGATTCATTTTCAAAGCTATTTCTTTTGCAGACTTCCCCATTACACTTTATCTGAAAACCAAACTCTTATCATTTTCGTCATTATTGTCACAGATCCCAAGTTCTTAAATTATGCTGATTGCCAAAGATACCAGTTTTACTTTCTCATCCCATCCAGGGGCTGTTCCAATATCCCAGCCTAAGGCCAGGCTGGGCTCACCTAGCAACAGATGACAGCTTTTGTTCTAAGCAAGCAGACACAGAGAATTGGCTGGGGACATTGAATCAACATGTCACTCGGGCAGGGAAGGAGCGTCTCTGGACCATACAGCCCATGGCCAAGAGATCTCAGAGTACCTGCAGCCGCTACCAGGGCAGTGTCATTAGCTCATCATTTCTGTGCATGAGTTTTATTATTATTATTATTATTATTATTTGGCACCGGGGATTGAGCTCAGGGGCACTCGACCACTGGGCCACATCCCCAGCCTTTTTTTTTTTGCATCTTATTAGAGACAGGGTCTCCCTGAGTTGCTTAGAGCCTCGCCATGGCTGAGGCTGGCTTTGAACTCGCGATCCTCCTGCCTCAGCCTCCCAAGTGCTGGGATGACAGGCGTGCGCCACCGCGCCCAGGTTGCATGAGGTTATTAATCCAGAGTTCCCGAGGGCCCAAGCGTTCACAGCTGCACCCACTGAAATCAGACTGAGCTGAGGTTTCTTGAGGATGTAGCTGTGACTTGCCTCCTAAACAAAGACTTCTGGACCCCAGCCTTGTCTTCTGTCCCTCAACCATTTCATGTCTATGCTAGTACTGGAGCTATTTTTCACCTCTGCTTTTACAAAATGTGCGTCCGCCTCTTCCACACACCACTATGGAAAACAGTAGGGAGGCTCCTCAAAAGACTAGGCAGGAAACCACCCCATGACCCAGCTGGACCCCTCCCCACTATTTATCCTAAAGAATTGAAGTCATCCTGTTACAGTGAGACACACACACCCACGTTTATAGCAGCACAATTCACAATAGGCAAACTCTGGAACCAGCCTAGGTGTCCATCTATGGATGAACGGATAAACGAAATGTGGTGAGCATACACAGTAGAGTTTTATTCCACCACAAAGAAAAATGAAATTAGGTCATTTACAGGAAGATGGATGGAACCAGAGACTATCATGTTAAGCGAGATAACTCAAAACTCAGAAGGTCAAGAGTCGTGTTTTCTCTCACAAATGAGAAAAAGCTGCAGAGGAAAAAGGAAAAGAAAGGTGCGGAGGGTGGGGGTGTCATGAAAATCAAAGGGAGACCAGTAGAGGAAAGGGGATGGGAGGTAGGGAGGGAGAGTGAAACTGCAGAGGGGTGATCCTGCACAAATTAAATTGTTATATCGTGTACATATATGACTATATAATGACAGATACCACCATTATGTATAACTCTTATGCACCAATAAAAAAAAATGTGGAAAAGCTGGGCACAATGGCGCACGCCTGTCATCCCAGTGGCTCGGGAGGCTGAGGCAGGAGGATCGCAAGTTCAAAGCCAGCCTTTGCAAAAGCGAGGCCCTAAGCAATCAGTGAGACCCTATCTCTAAATAAAATACAAAAAAGGGCTGGGGATGTGGCTCAGTGGTTGAGTGCCCCTGAGTTCAATCCCTGGGAGCCCCCACCCAGGGGCTTTTTTTTCCACATTTCTAAAAAATGTGGAGAAAAACGTGTGTATGTGTGTGCCTGTGATTCCACCATAGATTCTGAATTCATCCACTGCAGAGACCCCACCTTACTCACCCCTCTCTCCCCCATCCCTACTGTGTCTCCATTCTAAATATATTTTTATGATTTGGTAGCTTTGAAATGACTAGTTTCTACTAGTTTTTACTAGTTTAATGGAAAGAACCATCTGGATTCTCACTCAAACCCCGTAACTTCGCGGTCATTATTTACTAATTTTTTTCTCCTCCATGTGCAAATTGAGGACCTACTACGTGCCAGACTGTTCCAGGTGCTGGACATGAAATAATTTAGATACAGGCAAGAGGTGCCTGCTCTGCTGGGGTTAGCATTCTGTGGAGGAGAATGGTCAATAATGGCATGTAAATATTCAAGATGAAGTCAACTGAGATAAGTGGTGTGTAAGTCGTGAGTTTGGATCAGGTGAGTGGGTTAGCAGGTCTGCAGGAACCAGCCTTGAAGGTGCGGATAGGGGTGTTCCCAGCAGAGGGAGCAGCTAATGTGCAGACTCCCGGCTGGTGGAGGACCTGTCCTGTTCCAAGGTCGTGAAGGTCATCGTGATCAGGGTGTGGGGTGAGGGTGGTGTACCAGACAGGAGCAAGCTGAGAGGTTTGGGTGCTCTTCTTAGTTCACTGAGACAGTATTGGAGGCTTTACATCAAATACGGTTATGATTTTGTTTGTCAGCTATTGTACCGTGCAGTATGTGAAGGGCATTTAAGAAGGGCCAGAGATCCTCCTTGGGAAGCTAGCTCTCTAGCCTGGTAGGAGCAGAGATGGAGATGGGTGGGTAGACTTTGGGGTGGACTTACTGATGGCTTCGAGACACTAAGTAAAAAGAGAAATCCGTCTTCATAAACTTGGGTGGTTAGTCCTTTCAGTATTTCTGATGACAGTCCTTCACAAAAATGAAGATTATAAGTAATTCAGTAGTTCCCATCTGCAGGCAATTTTGGCACTCTCTGACTCACCCACCAAAGAACTATCTGGAGGCATTTTTAATTGTCACAAGTGTGTGTGTCTTGGGGAATGATGGGTAGAAACCAGAGGTCCTCTTTTTTTTTTTTTTGTACCGGGGATTGAAGCCAAGGGTGCTCTACTACTGAGCTACCTCCCCAGCCCTTTTTATTTTTCATTTTGAGACGGGATCTCTCTAAGTGGCTGAAGTCCTTGCTAAGTTGCTAAGGCTGGCCACAGTCTTGCGATCCTCCTGCCTCAGCCTCCTAAATCTCTAGGATTACAGGCTTGCACCACCATACCCTCGGATCCTCTTTAGCATCCTGGATGCACAGGAAACCCTCCCTGGCCCCATCAGTAAGGTTTTTCTGGGTGCAAAGATCAACAGTACTAAGGCTGAGAAAGACTGAAATCCCACCTTGCAGGTGGTTGTTTGAACTAGCTGAAACAATGTTGTAAGGGAGTGTGGAAGTTTTCAGTGCTCTACAGAGAGACAAGTAATATTGATGCCACAATGGCATGGTGTCTTTGGCGGGGGACACACAATAAATCCGTGCTGTTGAATCATGGGTCCTAGTCCCCAATGTGTGTGGTGCATTTCGAATGCGACACTTTGAGCAGTAACCTCACTACCCTTCAGCTAGAGGAGCAGAGAAAAATTGGGGGGAAAAATGTGTTTCCAGATTCCTTCTGACTCTACTACAGCCATAATTCTAACATGGCGTTGCAGAGAGACTCATTATAAAATTGACCAGAAATGAGTTTTAAAGTGAAGCGTTATTTTTAAAGAGAACGTAGTGGGTGGGAGATCATGAGACTTAAGGGGAGTGTGCCACCTTTTTTTTTTTTTTTTTTTTTTTCCCTGAGAAATGCCAAGGGAACTAATTAAAGAAACCAGAGAAGGACAGCCAAGGCAGGAGACAGTGGCCAGTTCTCCATCCCTGGAGTATCCAGCACCAAAACGCCCACCCCACTCCACGCGCTGTCTGCAGCAGGCTGTGGTTGGTGGCCTATCACAACAAAAGGCAGGAAATTCCCACCAGGAAATTAGACGTCAGTATGAAGGGTGCAGGTATTCCTTACCTGCTATTAGCTGCAAGAATACTGCCTACAATGTAAAAGTCATTTAAAAAAAAAAAAAAAAAAAAAAAAAAACCTGCCTCAATGAGTTCTTAATTAGGTACAAGATAATGTTGGTAGAAGTTTAAAATATTTAACCAGCAGTAAATATTCAAGGCAGTCATTTGAAGTAATCAATGGCTAGGTGAACGCATACATTAGCTGCCAGGAAAAAAAAGAAAAGAAAAAAGAAATCGCTTAATCAACAGTTCAAATAAACAAGAGAATTCCAAATGCAGAACTGAAAACACAGAGAATTCGCCAAGATGCTAATTACAGCCAGGTACTCTGCTTCCTCCAGTCATTGACTATTTAAACTGTGTGTCAGAGTCTGGCTAAAAATAACCCATCATCACCAAGATTCATTTCTTTCCCGCGAGAACTGCTTTCTGAGAATGAGTGATTGATGGGAAGGTCCCGCTGTGCACGGAAGTAGCCTGGAATGAAGAGCTAGGAAGTGACCTCAGAATACAAAGCCCAGGGAATTCTTCTGTTACCCTGTGCTGTGTGGGGGGGGGGGTGGAGAAAAAAAATATATATGCATTCATATAATAATACATGTATATAAAAAAAGTATATAAAATAAACTATACAAAAATAAAAATAAGGGAAAAAAGGAAAAAAATATATGCATGCATATAAAACACATGCATATAAAAAAAAAAAAAATATATAAAATAAAATACAAAAAATAAAAATAAAGGAAAACATATATGCATGCATATAAATATACATGCGTATAAAAATGAAAATATGTAAAAAATAAAAATAAGGGGAAAAAAATATAGCATGTGTATAAAAATACATGTATGTGAAAATAAAAATATATAAAATAAAATGTAAATATATAAAATAAGGTAAAATAAAATATAAAAAATAAAAAGAAAAGAAAAAAGAAAAAAATATGCATGCATATAAAAATACATGTATATGAAAATAAAAATATGAAATAAAAATGTACATGCATACATTTTTCCTTTTATTCATATATATGTATTATATATACATACATGTATATATATATATATATTTTATAACCTTTAGAACTTAAAAGTTCCAGACTTTCTTCCCAATATTGCATGATAGAATCTACCTGATAGACAGGTGAGCCACACTTAGGATAATAGGTAGAAAGAGCCATATGCAGGATTTGGCTCATTTTGAAAATTCTTAGTTATCTTCCCTGCTGAATCCTTCTCAACCTCCTCTGTACCTGCTTATATAAAAAATAAAATGTATTAGTGTTACTTATATCTTGCAGAGAAAGCTGGTCATGGTGGCGCACGCCTGTAATCCCAGCGGCTCAGGAGGCTGAGGCAGGAGGATTGCAGGTTCAAAGCCAGCCTCAGCAATTTAGTGAGGCGCTAAGCAACTCAGTGAGACCCTGTCTCTAAATAAAATACAAAATAGGGCTGGGGATGTGGCTTAGTGGTCGAGTGCCCCTGAGTTCAATTCTGGTTACCCCCCCCCCCCCCAAAGAAAAAAAAGTCTTGCAGAGCTGGCGTCTTTTCCACATCTGCATCTGGACGAACAAAGCTCCTAACTCACCTGCAGATCTCTCTGCTTTGAAGGAGACTTTCCACATAGGCATTTTTCTTTGGATTTTTGAAGGAAATATGGCTCACCCCTGCTCTTCAAAGAGCATTTGTTTCTTTCTCTGGCTTCAGGAGCTCTCACACAGTTCGTCATTTTGAAGGCTATGCATAGATCCCAAGACATTTTTCTGGTTTGAGAAAAGGTGGGCATTTTCAAGGGTCCCTAACTTTTTTCTTTATTATTTGTGCATTTTTAAAATGTTTTGATTAGTGCACTATGTTATGCATAATATTGGAGTTCATTTTGACATACTCACACGTGTAGATTATAATTTGCTCCATTTCCTCCTCTTTTTCTCCCTTCCCCCCTTTTCCTTCATCTATTCTACTGGTTTAATTTTTCTTTTTCTTCTTTATTTTTTCTTTTTTTGCAATTTTTTTTTTCTTTTTCTTTTCCTTTGGTACCAGGGATTGAACCCAGGGGCGCTTAACCACTGAACCATATCCCCAACCCTTCTTTTATATTTTATTTAGAGACAGGATCTTGCGGAGTTAATTAGGGCCTCGAAAAGTTGCTGAGGCTGGCTTTGAACTTGCAATCCTCCTGTCTCAGCCTCCCAAGCTGCTGGGATTACAGGCATGAGCCACCACACCCAGCCTACTTATTTAATTTTTAATCGGTGCTTTATAGCTATCCATAAAGGTGGAATTCAGGGCTCCTAGTTCTTGTTAGGTAGCAGAGTAATCAATGGAATGTATAGTTGCCTGTGTTGTAAGTGGCAGAAATGGTCACAGGAGTTAAGATTATCTGTTGTGATTTCAGTCTCCTTCCTAATTATCTGTAGCCTGGGGCCAGTCTTTACCTTGAATTTGAGGTTACAGGTAGGAGTGATAAAGGGGAGAGGTCAATTTGTTAAGTGGATTTGAGACCTCTTGGGAGTGTTGAAGGGCAAAAATCACACTGGAGGCAACCGTGCAGCCAAGAGATTTATTCACCAGCCTCTAGGGCTGGTCGGAGGCAGAAGAAGTACGGGGAGGGAGGAGTCAGGGAGAGGGAAGCGTGCAAGCTCTGGACGGAGGGTGGTGCCTAGTCTGCCGGCCACGGCCACGGTCTCTGGAGCTGTCGGCTGGAGCAGCGCCGTCGGGCTGGAGTCGGTGAGTCTGGCCGCTGCAGCCAGCCGCTGCTTCTTCTCTGCACAGGGAACGAACAGTTGTGTGTGAGCTCCAGGCAGGCAGGGACTTAAGTAGGGATTTCTGGGGGGGGGGGAGGTGCCTGAGCAACCTTTAACGCCATTGGCTCTTTTCCCAGTAAACAAGGTGAGCTTTAAGCCGATTGGCTCCTGCCCGGAGAACAGAGTGACCTTTAAGCTGATTGGCTCCTGCCTGGGGAAATTGAAACCAGGTTGCTCCTAGTGGAATTTTCCATGGGGGAGGTGGCCTGTCAGCTCCAGCCTATCTATCAAGTGTTAGCACCCTCCCTGGGACTTCATTGCTGAGCCTACGTGCTTCCAGAACTCTCAAGATCACTCACTGACAGCCACTACCAGTGTTTGTACGTCACTGATAATTTCATTCCTTTCCATTTGCAGACTGTGGAAAGTTAAAGTTAGGAGAGGTTCAATGATTTATTCAAGGTCACGGAGCTAGACAATAATGTTGCGTAGTCTTTAACCCCCTGACTCTAGGACACTGCTCATTTCCCAAATGATTAGGTGCTTGTTTAAACTGAACATGGCCATATGTTTTGTTTTGTTTTTTTTATAATGACCACAATTTAGCATTAAAATATATGCATACGGGTATTTCTGTGTGTCTGCAATGTCATTGACATAATTGACTAGGACTGGAGAGGTTGCTTCCTAACTGTTCAACCATAGACGAGGCACTTAGCTGACCTGAGCTGGGTTCAGACCCTGCCTCTCCAATGCAGGGGCTGTTATGAGCATCTTAAGGTATAACTAGTGAGAACCCCTAACATACTTTATACAAAATGACGGTGTTTATTATAGTATTTCATTGGTCTTTCAATGGAGCTATAATACTTTTCTTAACCACTGAAATTAATTTTAATGACTTTTGTTTTATATAAGTCATATAAGTGCTTCCTATGTTGATACTCTCCTAATAAGATCTCAAGGAACATGACTCATTTATTGTACTCTTGTATTTAGCATTTTATGATGTATAAAATGAAAGGATTTGCACAAAATAATTATAAAATAATTCACTGGGTCTTGCCTTCTGGAGCAAATATGGAACCCTACTGACCATTTTATTGAGGTACATGTACAAGATACCATGCTAGGTGTCACCGTTAGAAACTGAGAAATGGGGTCTTATTGTTAGGTTAGCGTGATAGACATGTATGTAAATAATATACAAATTCTGCTTATCCCAGATGCCTTTCCTTCTGATCCTGTTTTTGAAAGAATTGAATGCATTGGAAAGAGGGAAGGACAGCCTTGTGTGGTGGGTCAAGCCTGTATTCCCAGGTACAAGGGAGGCCAAGGCAGGAGGTTTCAAATTGGAGGTCAGCCTCAGCAACTTAGTGAGACTTTGTCACAAAATCAAATAAAACTTTAAAAAAGCATAACTAATTAGAACAATTTTTTTTTTTTAAAAAAGGGTCTGGGGATGTAGCTCAAGAGTAAAGTATTCCTGAGTTCAGCCCCTAGTACTGGAAAAAAAAAAATATTTTTTAAAGGACAAGAAGGCAACATTTCTTGTGTATACCTGCTGCTTTGGCCAGAGTAGAACAACAATCTACTATTAGGGACCAGATGGAAGGCCATTAGGCTAGTTGGGTCTCCAGCCACCACAATCAAAGAGAGAAGAGACAAAACCCAGAACCTATCCAGGCATACTGACTTTCTGAGCCCCTTAAAAGCTCATAAGAGATGTGACCTGATCCGTTTCCTGTAACTGTCCAAATCAAATCAATAGCACTAGTTTGGGTAGAAGCCAATAAATAGGATATCGAGTATAACCCTTTCATACAGATGAGTAAACTGATACCCAAGTTCAAATCATAAGCCCTGAGTTACATACTACAAGTTTCTTCGCTACGCTTTGTAGGTTCATGTACAATGTGTGTGTGTGGGGTGTGTTATTCATATATATATATGCGCACATATATATATATATATAAAATATATAAATAACATATATATTTTTATATATTTATGTATTCACATATAAATATCCATACCTATGTTCACATATATATTCATATATGAATACAAGTGGTCTTCATGTATTTTATTTTTAGTATTTTTTAGTTGTAGATGAACACGATATCTTTATTTATTTATTTTATGTGGTGCTGAGGATCGAACCCAGTGCCTCACACATGTGAGGCAAGTGCTCTACCACTGAGCCACTGTCCCAGCCCCATATGTATTTTAAATCTATCTATCTATCTATCTATCTATGTGTATATATATACATTCAAAAGTTTACTGTATTCAAGTTCTCTAGAGGAATGGGATCAACAGGAGGTGTGATTATTAACAGGGGACTTGTTAGGTTGGCTTAGGTGACCAGAAGCTGAGAGTCCACAGTGGCATCTGCAGGCTGGAGAAGAACCAGCAGCTGCACAGTCCAAGAGGCTGCATCCCCAGAACAAGAGGGGTCAAGGGGCTCCCCTAGTCCAAGACCAAAAGCTTCTGGGAATCACTGGCAGAGTCCACTTTGGAAGAGTGAAGAAGCCAGAGTTCCATATCCTCAGAGGATCCCAGCAGCAATCAAGGACCTGTTCATGTTCCATCCAAGCCCATCATCCTATTGGACGGTGTTGCCCATGCTTAGAAAGGGTTTTCACTCTGGTTGGCTATCCCACATGCCACTCAGTCCTAGACACACCCTCACTGACACACCCAGAAGGCTCTTAATCCAATCAAGTTGACCATGCAAATTAACCATTACATTCATCATGTAAATGTAATCATCAATAATATGTAATCAACAATTAAATGTAATTTCTTAAATTATTAAATGTCATTGTAAAATACATTTTATAAAGTATATTTTGAGATTTTTTTTGTATTCATTCACTGTTACCTTCCATAGGAGCACTTGTGAATATTTGGAAGTGCCCAGGAGTGGTTAACTTTCCTGATCTTTGATGTGCACACTTTCATAAACAGGTTCAGTAAAATCCACAACTTTTGACATATTCATTATGCAGCAAAAATTGTGCTGCTCTTAAATTATTTCCAAACTGCCAGAGCCTTCAAATCTGAACAACGAATTAATTCCTTTGATCCTATTATACACATTTAATATAGTTATATATAACCACACAGAAAAATGTGTAAGCTTTTCTTTTGATCCTAAAATAGGTAATTAATGTGTGTAGGGTTTTTCTTCTTCTTCTTCTTCTTCTTCTTCTTCTTTTTTTTTTTTTGGCAATTGCAAAGTTTGTTCACAATTTTTCTTCTTCAAGTTTTCAGCTTTTTATGTCTGTACTTGTTTTATTGCAAAAGTTGTAGATGGCTTTTAAAACATACCTTGGTGTCAGAATTTACAAGTACAATCTCTTTAAAAAATAATGTAAAACTAAGAAAAAATAATTGCTTTTAAAACTTTTTATCTCCTTTTCAAATACAGGGTAAAAATATTGTAACTTTTTTCTTATTGGAATTTTAAAACATATTAATTATACAAATTAATGTCTTCACTGTGGAATTTCTAGACAGGCAGATATCATGATTTGCTCATGCCTTCTCTCCCTCCTCCACCTGCTTCCATCTCCTCCTCTTCCTCCCAGTAAGCACTCTCCTCTACTTTCAGGTCTTTTAAAATGTTCTTTGTAGTTTCCACATATGAGAGAAAACACACAGTACTTGTCTTTCTGTCTCTGGCTTGTTTCGCTTAATGTGATGTCTTCGGTTTCATTCATTTTGCTGCAAATGACAAGGTTCATTTTATTTTATGGCTGAATAATACTGAGTAATACATCACGTATATATACTTTATTTTCTTTGTTCACTCATCTGTTGACAAACACTACTCTGGTTCCATATCTTGACTTGTGAATAGTGTCACCCTAAAACATGGATGTGCAGGTATTGTGTGTGTGTGTGTGTGTGTGTGTGTGTGCATTTTATAAAAAAAAATATATACCTAGGGGTAGTACAGCTGGACCCCATGATAACTCTATTTATAGGTCTTTGAAGAAGCTACATAGTGTTTTCCATAGTGACTGTACTAATTTATATTCTCACCAGTAGTATCTAGGGATTTCTTTTTCCCCACATCCTCACCAACATGAAGGTTTTTGTATTTTGATAATATTTATTCTAATTGGAATGAGATGGATTCACAGTGTATTTTTGATTTACATTTCCCTGGTGTGCTAAAAATATTGAGCATTTCTCCATGGATTTTTTGGGCCATTTTCACTTCTTTTGAGAAATATCTATTCAGACCATTTACCTTTTTTAAGGATTGGGTTTTTGTTGTTGTTATTAAGGTTTCTGAGTCCTTACCATGCTCTTGGATATTGATTCCCTGTCAGATAAAGAGCTGCCAAAGATTTCCTCCCATTCCATAGATGGTCTCCTCTCTCTCTCTCTCTCTCTCTCTCTCTCTCTCTCCATGGGCACAATATCTTCATTTTGTTTATTTTTATGTGGTGCTGAGGATCAAACCCAGTGCCTCACATGTGCTAGCCAAGCACTCTGCCACTGAGCCCCAGCCCCAGCTCAGTATTTTCTCTTGGTTGATTGTTTTCTTTGCTGCACAGAACGTTTTAAATCTGATCTAATCCCTTTTATCAATTTTTACTTTTGTTTCTTTGGCTATTGGGGCCCTAGCCAGAAAATCATGCCTGTACCAGTATCTTGGAGTGTTTCCCCCCATGGTTTATTTATTTATTTTTTTCCTGGTAGTTTTAAAATTTCAGGTCTACATTTAGGCTCTTTATCTGTTTTGAGCTGAATTTT
>CM046675.1:15339918-15777418 GCA_025594165.1 Tamias sibiricus
ATAGAGCTGGGGATGTGGCTCAGTGGTCGAGTGCGTCTGATTTCAAACTCCAGTACTC
Organism: Tamias sibiricus; assembly: GCA_025594165.1. Taxonomy (NCBI): domain Eukaryota; kingdom Metazoa; phylum Chordata; class Mammalia; order Rodentia; family Sciuridae; genus Tamias; species Tamias sibiricus. The sequence goes on from CM046675.1 coordinate 15,339,977, forward strand.
CCCACCCATGCAAAAAAATATTGAGGGTAACTTGAATAGAGAAGTTCTGCAGAAAAAGAAAATATTCTTTTAGCGTTTTAATTGCTAAAAAGGAAATTGTAAATATTCAAAACATGTTTCCTTCCCAATTCACATGTTCATACTTTTATTACGAATCCATTTACCCAAAAATGTATGGTATTATTTGGAATTGTTAACATTTATATGAATGACATGATCCATGACCTGTTAATTGGCCATTTGTTGTGTTTTCCCTATATTTGATACGACTAAACTGCATTCTAATTCATCAACAGTGCAGTATAGTGCTCTGCTCTCTCAGTGGACTATGACGTATGTATGCATTTTTCTATTACTGGCCACTTACATTTCGTGTTAGAAGGCTGTGGCAATGGTGCTGGGTGTGGTGGTGCGTGCCTAATCCCTGCCACTGGGGACGCTGAGGCTTCAGGATCGCAAGTTCTAGACCAGCCTGGGCAAACGGGTGAGACCTTGTCTTGAAATAAAAAGGACTGGGGATGTGGCTCAGAGATAGACAGAGAGTGCTCCTAGGCTCAGTCCCCAGTACTGCCAAAATCAAAACAAAGACATATGGCAATGAATTTCCTGATAGGTGATTGATTGATTGATTGATACATGTATGGATATAAATAGATATATATCAGGTATAGATGGATACATAGATATCTATATACAGGCGTAGCTATATAGACACAGATATTTAGATGTAGATGGATGTATAGATATAGCCTTCGGATGCGAACATTTCTCTAGTTAACACTTCATCTTGCCACAGATGGTAAATCACTCTGGATTGTGGTTATGTGTGTGTCAACTTTACCACATGTTTTGCACCTTGTTTCTGGAGATGGTTCTAACTTACCTCCCCTGACCACGTGGGAGAGCCCCTCCATCGGCTTGGAGTGGGTATCTTTCCCTGGCGGGCTCCAGGCCTCCTGTCTCCTTCCCCTCTGGCGGCAGCCTTGAAACTGCCTTGCTGTCTCAGTCTCTGGGCCAGATCGGCCCTCTCAGCACAGGGTGTGACCGAGGTACTCCTTCGCTTGTGCGGGGGCGATGCCTTCCTCTCGCGACTTAGTTTATATCAGTGGACTTCTCTTCGGCACTACTGTAGGGTGCTTGGATCCAGATTCTGAACAGTAGATCTTCCGGCTGTATCTGCAGCTGAGTCCTTTAGGATCCGACAGGAAATGCAGCGTGAGACTTTAGTGCCTCTGTGGTAGGGACGGACGAGGCAAGGCACCGAAGGTAGCAGGAAACAGTTTTATTTGGCGGCAGCCAGGCCTAGAGAGCACAGCTCTCGCTGTAATCAATTAGTCCCCTGAACCCCGAGTTCAGGTGGTTTCAGAACTTTAAACCCAGCATGTCAGGGGAGGGGCTCAGAAGTTCACATAAAAGCAGCTTTTGCTTTCCCTGTTCTGGGCAAGTTAACCCTTCAAGGACAACACCTGAGAAGGGGAGAGCTCCTTCTCCCCTTTCTTTTCTCCCCTGCCAGCTGTGACCATGGAGCCCAACTGGTCACTTATCTGAGAAATGGAGACATCTCTGTGAAGCTCCAGCTCAAGGCCAGAGGCCTTGTTTAAAGACTTTGTCTTTTTATTATCGAATTTTGCATTTGCAAACACACTTCTACAAACTACTCTACTGGATACATGTTTGTGAAAAACAAGTAAAGGGGCGTCCAGCACCTGGAGTGCTGATTTCTTCCAGGCCAGTGGCCAAGGAATAGAGCAACAGGAAAATAGGGAGTTCACCTACATTGAGCTCTTCTGTAGAGACTCTTTTGCTGACAGTCCTAAAATCAGCCAGGGTGAAGATTTCTGGAGAAGCTTAGTTAAGATTTTCTGGGGAGGAGGGGGTGCCCCTACACCTCAAAATTTCTCTTCCAAGGATTGAAATTCAGCCCCTGAAGCTGAGTCCACTACCCAGGACTTTGATTGATGCTCTGGACTTTTGAGAGACACGAGCCTTCATCCCTCCGCTCACCCGCCCTTTCGATTCTTCTGCCGACTGTCTGTCTGTATTTCTAGACGGTCCCTCTTTGTTGGTCATCACGCCTGCAGGCACTGTCTGCCAGCTGTGCTGTGTCTGTGGTCACCTTTCTGACCTCCATGGCTGGACTAGTTCCAGAGCGAGTTAATCTGGTTCAGTGTAAAGTCTGCCATGGATGCCGTTTAAGAAAACGATTTATTGCTGTCACCTCTGGAAGTGATTTCACGCCGTTCGAACCAATCTCCTGTAAACTCTTGCCGATTTTTAAAAAACTCTTGCCTCTTTGAGGAAGCTTTGGAAGTTGTAATCACATCCACAACCAGCAGATATTCCGATATCTTCTTCTCCAATGTACACACCTACTCAGATGTGACTAACATCCACATTTTGATGGCCACGCGGGAAGTACTGCCTTTGGTCCGAATTATCTGTTACATGTCACAAAACCAAAGCCCTAAGACAAGCACTATAAATGGACAGTAGCCCTTTAAAAAAATGTATTATTATTTGCACGGTTCAGGATCAAACCTACTATGCTCTATAGCTGAGCTTTATACCCCCAGCCCCCGAGATAGCGTCCCTTTAAAGGTAATTTTTTTCTCGATTTCTTAAGTGAATCATATTCATTTTAGAATATTCGCAAAGCATAGCAATGCATAATGAAAAAAAAAAACCAGGTTATCTTGAAACCACCATAAACTTTTTGTACCCATGCACAATATGTACAAAATGATGGGCATCTAATTTGATAAATGTTGGAGTGCCTTCTGCGTGTCTGGATCTACCATTGATTAAGGTTAAAGTCTATGAGAGAGAGAGAGAGAGAGAGAGAGAGAGAGAGAGAGAGAGAGAGAGAACATGAGCTGACAGCTAAATTATTGGATTTGTGAAAAACTGGGAGACCTGTGTTTCTTACAAAGGGTTGTTTCAACTTTGTTTCACAGGGAAAAGAAGGTCTGGGAAGACTGAGGACGTGTTAGGGTTTGGAGGTGAGGTGTCCCCAAAGGTTCATGTGTGAGACAATGCAGGAAGGTTCAGAGGAGAAATGATTGGGTTATGAGAGCCTGAACCCAATCAGTGAATTATTAGTCCTCTGATGGGATTCACTGAGTGGTGGCTGAAGGCAGGTGGGGTGTGGCTGGAGGAGGTGGGCACTGGGGGTATGGCTTTGGGAGAGTGGGGTCTTTCTCTGCTTCCTGATCATCCTGGGGAGCTGCTTCCCTCCACCACCCTCTTCCCCCATGATGTCCTGCCTCCCCTTGAGCCCCGAGGAATGGAGCCTGCTGTCTCTGGACTGAGACCTCTGAAACTGTGAGCCCCTAAATAAACCTTTTCTCCTCTACAATTGTGCTGGTCAAGTCCTTTAATCACAGCAGCAAAAAAAAAAAAAAAAAAAAAAAAAAAACAAGAAACAAACAAACAAAAAAAAAAAACTGACTAAAACAGGAAGATGATGTTTGGGGAAGTGTGGGATAGATGAAGAGTCTGTGTCAGCATGAGAGAGCATGGGACATGGCTGAATCTAGGAAGAGTCACCATGAAGTTATCATGGCTCTTTTTTGAGTAGTTGAAAGGAGATAAAACACATCCAGCAGTCAAAGTCATGATGTAGTTCTGAGATAGAGCCGGTTTCATATGACTTATGTTTACAAAGGTACACTTTCAGATCAAATACTATGGTATGCTTTTCTTTCTTTTTTTTTTTTTTTTTCTAATTTTTACATTCTTGTTTGAGACTGGGAATAGGTATATACTGTCCCATAGCTTTCTTTTAAAACCTAAGTCTAATCCTCTCTTTTCCCCACACATAGCCAAGCCCGAACATGTAAAAATTTATGAACATGTCAATCAGCTTCAACATTGTGAGACCTGTCACCTTGGACATTCCAAGTCGCCCATGGTGCGCTTTATAGGTGATTCCGACGCAGGTATTTATACAATGATGTGGAAGTGACTTTTATATCCTTTGATATAAAAGCAGAGGACATGTTTACCAACACCAGAAAAGGATTGCGCCCAGCCTGTCATCCTTTTCCCCCAAGTTCACCGGCCAAGAATGCGACGTTGAGGATGGGAGGGATGCCAAGAATGAGATGTTCCCCCTTCTCGTGATGATGGGAGGGACCTATCCGGTGGCCCTGGCTAGGTGTCAGATGTGAGGAACGCTGGCGTCGAAGGTGTGAGAGGTTCCAAGAAATGAGAGGCTTTTGGCTCAGCGTCCTGCAGGGTCTCCCAGGGGCTTCCAGATAGGATTGAAATGGTGGCTCTCAGCACAGCACGTCCCTGTGAGGCAGATCTTCCTGCCCCTAAATGCACAGAAGCACAGAAATGGTGAGCTGGCTCAGGGGGAGTCCTTGTGTGTGGAGCTTGAGGTTCACAGCAACCGTGGAGGTAGAGTGTTGGCGATGTCTTTCTTAACCATTTCTTTATTTGGCACCGTCATCTGTCTCGGCTGTAGCTTAACACTTATTTTAGGTCTCCAAAAGAAAAAGAAATCCTTATCTATGTGTAAAAATAGTTTGGGATTCTTTTTGTGTGTGTCCTTGTGATAATACAGAAGATTTCTAGAAATATATATGAGCCGAACTCTCAGTGAATTCAACGTTTGCTTCTTCTATTTAAGTTTTCTTGCTGTTTCTGTGCTTGACTGTTAGGGAAAGGATTTGGGGTCTGGAGGTGACAAAGCCTGCTATTTGGGTCACGGTGGACTTTCTGGGTCACTGCAGCCTTTTTCTGTTCATTAGGTAGAGGCCCTCTGTTGTCCCTGAAACGCCGACTGCACCTCAGACACCTCTCCTAAGCCTTGATGTGGCCTCTCCGAATCTTTTAAACCATGTTCTCTGGGAAGAGCCTCCAACTTACGTCTCTTATCAACGATAAAGGATAATAAAACAATGACATTGTGTTTGTTTTAATTATAGCGAGATATGTTGTAGCTCCTGTGTTTGTTTTGTGACAACTCATGATCTCTAGTCCCACGTCGGCCTGACTGGAGGGTTATGTTGGATGGTGGCTTTGAGCTGCATCTTAAGCCATTGAACGTTTGATGGCATTTTGGAGGCATAGGGAACATAGAGCCAATTGCGTCTGCTTTGCGACATTCATACCAGGCTTCTCTTTATTCTCCTGTGATAAATGTCTTCTTCCATCTAATTTGTTTCACATCGTCTTTCTACTTCCTCTCCGTTAACCAGGGAAATCCTGTTTTCCCCATGTTGACGATACAAGGATAAATGAACTGATTAGTATTTCATTCCTTGCTATTGGGCAAATACAACGCACATTCTTCTCTGACATCACTTATGGTGTTTCTTCTGCCTGAGACTCCATTGTCTTCATGTCTTTCAGGGTCTTTTACTCCCACCAAATCCTACCCCAAAGTACAGCTCACCTCACACCTGCTCAGGTTGCCTCAGAACTTCCCTCTTGTAATCACACATCACACTGAAAACACTTGTCACCATCTGTCCTGTGTTGTATGTAGATGAGAATGTTTTTATTTTCCGACTGTGGTAAGAAGTCCTAGAAAGACATATTTCTTTATATTATTTTATTTTATTTTTTTTTGGTACCAGGGATTGAACTCAGGGGCACTTGACCACTGGGCCACATCCCCAGCCCTTTTCTGTATTTTCTTAGAGACAGGGTCTCACTGAGTTGCTAAGTGCCTCGCCATGGCTGAGGCTGGCTTTGAACTTGCGATCCTCCTGCCTCAGCCTCCCAAGTGCTGGGATGACAGGTGCTATTTCTTTATATTCTGTTACCCCCAGGGCTACTGTATCCACAGAAAGTACTTAGGAATAATAAGTGTGTAAAATAAGAAGGTTTCTTAGCCAAACCCTGGGATTGACTGGCCTTCAAATATTTGTAGCTGCTTACTCTTCAGAAGACCCAGGAAAGGCAGTGAATGACACAGTGTCCCGACACTGAACCTGTGGATCCTGGTGGCTTTTGTGTTTTACTTCACAGACCTTTGGTAGTCAAAACATCAGTTCATTTTTCTAACCCTCAGCTTGATCATCTGAAAAAAAAAAAAAAAAAAGGATTGAATCTCTTCATTATTATCAAGATTACACAGGTAATCATTGTCAGGAGTTTAAAATGATACTCTGAAATAAGAAGAACTCAAAAATCCTAATGGCTAAAAAAAATGCTCATAACTGGTGTTATTGCCTTCATTATTAACCTCTAACTCAGTATATACCGTAAATATCTAAGGAAATTAACTTGGGGGAACAAAGTAGTCATTAGAAGTCAGTTTTCCTGATAGTATGCTTATAAAAATAAATTTTGTAACTCAGAGAAGAAGTGAATGGTTCTGTCCATTTGTAGGAAAGACAGTCTCTCTCTATATTAATATCTCATATCAAGCCAAAAAAATGAAAGCCTGGGGAGGGGGCATCAGATCATCATGTTGGAGTGATCTAAGAAGACACTGCTTTTGGAGTTTTAATGAAACATAGTAGAAATATTTCAGAGAGGGATCTCAGATATAATTGGCCGAACACATTATATCACATTAAAACCTTTTCTTTATGCATGAAGAATGTATATACATTATGATGTATAACTATAATGCACTGATATAAGGATTGAAAAGTTCCTGGGATCCTTGATCACAGGGAAATGAAGTACTTATAAATAAAATTCATTCCTGTGCAATATTTGAGATGGACAACCTTGAAGTTAATTCGATGCACTACTTCCTGGTTGCCCCGGTAGCTGCCCATGGTGGGAACCAGTTTAACAGCCCATGGTTGGGTCAGCTTCCTCTTCTGCACTTACAGGTGAGCCCTTGTCTCCATGTCTGGTTTTTTTTTTTTTTTTTTGTTTGTTTTTTTGGTACTGGGGATTGAACTCAGGGGCCCTCGACCACTGAGCCACATCCCCAGACCTTTTTTTGTATTTTATTTAGAGACAGGGTCTCACTGAGTTGCTAAGTGCCTCGCCATGGCTGAGGCTGGCTTTGAACTCACGATCCTCCTGCCTCAGCCTTCTATGTCTGTTTTTTTTAGATGTCAATCTAAGACACATTTTCTGGCTCTTAGAACTTCTGGGGCCCGCAGTGCGTGACCTGGCAGCTCCGTGCCTCTGTTGCTTCATCTGTTTGGAACCATCATCATCATCATTACCTCCTGCACAGAAGGGTTCACACGGCAGGCCTGAGACCGCCATCCCTGGGAAGGTCTGCTCAGGAGACTTCGGGTAGCATCTGGGGTCTTGAGTGCTGCCGTAGTGGCTTGGCTCTGAGGTGTCGCCCACCTCGGGGTAGAGGTGGGGCCTTTGGCAGGTGATTGGATCATGAGGACTCTGAGCTCATCGTTGGATTAATCCACTGGAGGATTCACAACTTCATGGGCAATTAGGTGGTGAGAACTTTAGAAGGCAGGGCCTCGTTGCAAGACGTAGGTCCTCGATGAGTGAACATCACCCCAGTCCCTCCTCCCTTTCTCTGCTGCCACGAAGCACGCAGCTTTGCACCACCACATTCTACCTGCTAGTATCCAGCTGCACCACAGCCCCTAAAACAGTGGAGCCAAGTAACCATGGACCAGAAACCGTATGCCCAGTAAATCTTTCCTCCTTATAATGTGATCATCTTGGTGATTTTTGTTACAGCAACAGAAGGCTGACTGATACAGATACTGGTCTAAACTTTCCCCTCCTTGGTAAGAGTGGCTCATTCTGCATTGAAAATACATGCATTGGGGTTGGTCTACGCTGGACACCCGCTTCTTTCTGGTAGCTTGCGATTTTTTGGTGTCTAGTAGGAAGACCGTGCTTAGGCCAACAGCTTCCCCCTCACCAGAAGCAAAACCCTGAGTTCCTGGATAGAAATACTACACAGGTGCTACTATATGCATAGACTTCCCTCTGTGGGCCCGTCTCCTAGGATGCAAAGAGCATCATGAAGCCTTCACACGGCTTCTCTAGACTCTGTTTGCTTCCATTAGTGTCCAGGTATAGATTCATTATTACAGTGGAATACATATCAGACATGAGTATAGAGTATAGATTCTGACTCCTAAATGTGGACGCTGAGCTTTGAGTCTTGTGCAGATTACATGGGACGAGGAATGCAGGAAAGTCTGGTCCAAAGCTTCTTATATTTACTTCTTCTTCTTTTTTTTTTTTTTTTTTTTTTTTTTTTTTTGGTACTGGGGATTGAACTCAGGGGCACTTGACCACTGGGCCACATCCCCAGCCCTTTTTTTCGTATTTGATTAGAGACAGGGTCTCACTGAGTTGCTAAGTGCCTCGCCCTTGCTGAGGCTGGCTTTGAACTGGCGATCCTCCTGCCTCAGCCTCCCAAGTGCTGGGATGACAGGCGTGCACCACCGCACCCGTGCTTGTATCTTATATTTACTTCTTATAAGTAAATGTTAAGATTTCCTAAAGGGCATCCTGCCATATCAGTCAGGGGGAGGATGCCAGGGAATCATATTGACTGAATCTCAAAGTTCCATCAGATTTTCAGGAGGTAGAAAGGACAGATTGCCATTAGAAGTAGCAGGGGGTTGGCTGGGTTAGGCTCCATGCAACTGCGTCAGCCTTGGTCCTCCTTCCTGTCTTGTACAGCCAAAAGGAAGTACCAGTGAATGACTTCTCTGTTCTTGTCCACAGAAGCCTCCTCTGGGACACTGCATTTAAAGTCACTGACCTGAGCCGGGCGCGGTGGCGCACGCCTGTCATGCCAGCACTTGGGAGGCTGAGGCAGGACGATGGCGAGTTGAAAGCCAGCCTCAGCCATAGTGAGGCACTTAACCACTCAGTGAGACCCTGTCTCTAATAAAATACAAAAAATGGCTGGGGATGTGGCCCAGTGGTCGAGTGCCCCTGAGCTCAATCCCCGGTACAAAAAAAAAAAAAAAAAAAAAAAAAAAAAAGTCACTGACTTGAACCTGCCCTTTAGTATTCTAATTCCCTGCTGCCATGATTTCCCATTCAGAGTGGTCTGCCCCTGCCTTACTCTTGCTGTCCCTTGATCCCACTGATCTGCACTGGCTCAAGTTGTCCTTTCTCTGAGAGGTCGTCTCAGATCCCTGGAATCCCCTGGGTGTCTCCTTGCAGGGAATCCAATTCCCTGATCTAGTTTGATAACCATGGATTTCAGTGAAAAGAGCTGGATCGTGCACCATGATTTTGCCTCTAACTTTAGGACCTTGAGCAAGTTACCTAGTTATTTCCTGAGTCTCGGTTTGGTTATCAGTAAAGCCAAGGTACGAGTTAATTTACTGAGGACTCTTCGAAGGACTAGGGCGCGATGGGGGAACAAAGGAGTTAAAATACTGGGGAGCACATTGTACAGACACTACAAAATCCAAACTCAGCACCCACGCCGGCTTCTTGCTGTAGCTCTTGGTGTGTGGTTTTATGTTGTCGTTAGGTTCTGACTTGTTTGTGTTCTGTTTTTTTTTTTTTTTTTTTTTTCCAAATAGATGCTAAGAGCTCCAAGCTGGGGCTGCCTCTGCTCTATCTGGGCATTTCCTAAGGTAGTGACTAAAGCAGGGGCTGGTGTTGATTGATGAACGCCTGTGAGCCTGGAACAGTGGGTCATAGGGATTTGGGGAAGAAAAGAAAATGCCACATTGAGAGCATCCACTTCACACCCGGAACAGAAGCTAATGAGGTGGCAGATTTCGGGGTTATCATGAAGGGGGTCTGATCGTCAACACTGCCAGCTAATAGCTTTTTAATTACTAGCGGCTTTAGAAATCAGTACTGGGTTACCCTGAAATTTAGTTTCTGCAGGAGCCCTGTTTGGGGATTGACTTGAATTGCAGTTGACTATGAGCCGTGGAGACTTGGCCATTGTCGCCACCCGTAGTCTCACGGGATTTGTTGCGGGATCTCGAGTGACTTGGCCGAAATTGCTGATCGGTTCAGCGCCATTTTAGTGGAGTGTTTGGCGTGTGTTAGTTGTTGTTAGAACAAGAGAGAAAAGTTATCAGAATAAAAAGCTGTTTGTCTCCAGTTTGCTTCTGAAGTTCTTCCCGCGGCTCCGTTGCTCCAAGCGCTTCAGGCGGCAACAAGTTTCACTAATGATGCTCAGATATAGGCAAGCAATCTTCATCATTTATCGTTTATATGGATGGAGATGTTAAAAAATTCTTCAGGGATTTTTTTTTCCCTCCCTGAGATCTACAAAAGGCCACTTAGCAGTAACCTATGAAAAGGTTTGAGTATAATAAAGAAACAGTAGCATAGACTATTATTGAATGATAATTATTTTGGCTCTTGTTTTATTTAACACATACTTAGTTCTGTGTGCCTGTGTTATAACAAATTTTTAAATATTAATTCCGTTGGCCTTTATAACTCTTTGCAGTATCTGTGATCATGATTTCCATATTGCAGATGAAGAAATGAAGGCTTAGATTGGTACTTGAATTTCCTGAAGCCATACAGATCGGTAAGTGGCTGAGTTCATGAAAACAGTCAGTCAGGCTCTGAAGTAGGCATTCTCTATCCCTATGAGATTTGTTGTTATACTACAGAAAGGCAGGGACCTGCCTGTCTTGGGCATCGCCAGATTTCTATGATGCGTGTATTTTGGCATTTCTCTATTTCCACTTTCCATGGTAGTTGCCTTCAAGAGGAGGATTTGGTAGATGACCAAATATAGATAGATCAGGAGTGTTAGGTAAATAGCTGCAGAGCCTTCAGGGTGACCCTAGGGAAGCTGCAGCTCCCAGGAACCTCAACCACCCACCCTTGGGTGTGTCTGTGGGCTACTGGATAATCTCACCACCAAAGTAATTCTCACCACCTGGTGCATTTGGTACCAAGTCCACCACTACAAGCATGAGGTATTAAAGGATGAAAATACCGTGCTTCCCTTTACTCACCCAACTAAATTGTGATGCCTTGACCTTTTGACCAAATCACACCCATCTCGTCTCTCCCTGGGCTTCCAACACATTCTGATTCTAAGGCACAGATTTAATGGATTGGGAGTCCAAGTGTAAGTAAGGAGACTGTGGAGAAGGGCAGCCAGCCTGGTGAAGATCTTACTTTTAGTGTCGTTCATTCTCTCATGATTAACATTATGTAACTGCAGAAATAGCAGTGTTGGTGCCTGGCCACCATTTTTTAAGTCGGAGGCAGGAGATTAAATAGTAAATGAAAGCCTGTTTATTAAAAATTGTTTTTTAAAACCACCATTTGACGCAGTTATCCCTCTCCTTGGTCTATAGTTAAAGGACTTTAAATCAGCCTACTACAGGGACACAGCCACATCCATGTTTATAGCCGCTCAATTAACAACAGCTAAATGTGGAACCAACCTAGATGCCCTTCGGTGGATGAATGGAGAAAGAAACTGTGGTATATTTACACCATGGAATATCACTCAGCACTAAAATAGAATAAAATTATGGCATTTTCAGGGAAATGGATGGAGTTGGAGAATATCATGCTAAGTGAAGTTAGCCAATCCCAAAAAACCAAATGTAGAATGTCTTCTCTGATATAAGGAGGCTAATTCATAATAGGACGGGGGGGGGGGTGTGGATGGGAGGACTAGATGAACTCTAGATAGGGCAAAGGGGAGGGAGGGGAAGGGAGGGGCCATGGGAGCAGGAAAGATAGTGGAGTGAGATGGACATCATTACTTTAAGCACACGAATGAAGACACGCATGGTGTGACCCTAGTTTGTGTACAACCAGAGATAGGAAAAATGGTGCTCTATATGTGTAATATGAATTGTAATGCACTCTGCTGTCATATATAACAAATTAAAACAAAATTAATAAAAATCTAGAAATAATGTTTTCCCATCCCGTATTGTTGGATTCACCTGTTTGTTTCACAAACCAGTTGATTTAGTAAGGACAATGAGCAATAGGGCTGAAGAAGCCCTCTGAATAAATGTGTTTGCCCTGCTTTGAAGGACCAGAGTTGTGCTTCTTCTATGAGAAGTAACATCGAAAAGTTCTGCATATAAAGGGGTGTTTAGATGGTGGAAACAGCTTTCCCCAAAATCTCACTAGCAGAATGTAAAGAATACGGTTTTATATAGGGGGGAATAAAACCACACACACATGATTTAAATTTGTGGTTTTTGTAATTAAAGTGATTTATGTCAAACCCAAACTGACCTGTTAACATTATGACAAATGTATGTACATTTGGCTCATACTTCTCAAGCTAAGGAATGAATAAGCCACCTATGGGCCATCACTCAAATTTGATTCTCCCCCTTGTTTTGTTTTGCATCCCCCCATCTAAGAAAGTTTTCTGATTTTTTTGAAAACGTCTAATCTTTAGACTTAGACACAACTGAACAGTGGTCACTTAGAGTATGTGGAGGGGGAGAGGCTGTCTTGAGGTATCTTCTAAATAACAGTAAATATGATGACTTTACCTAACGTTTACTGAGCACTGTGTGTTGGGAATGTTGCTCATTTTTGCAATCAGGACTTTATTGAACTGTTGAGGAAAACACTGGAATAATTGTTCATTCTAAAGATACATTCCAAATTTAGAGTGTTTCCTATAGAAAAAATCAAAGCGGTGAAATCAAACTTGAGTATCTCTAAGTGTAAAGCATGAGATCTTTTCTTGTGTGTGTGCTGTGCTTCCATCATACTCCAAATGTTTGTTGTTGTTGTTGTTGATTTTTGCTGTGCTTCCAGCATACTCCAAATGTTTGATGAGTGAATGCATGAGTAAGTACACAAAAGACACTCTGCTTAGGCACAGGGTAGCCACATTGTCATGGAATTTGAGTCTGTTCCCAGCCTGAAGTCGCTCTATTCTTCATTCTATGGTGGCAGTCATTATTACGGCATTCTAGAGATTCAAACTTTATTTTCTTGCTTTGAGAAAGAATCATTACTGAACAGTGCAAGGCAGGACTTATGATGGAACAGTTGGTGGCCAGCTGTCCCACACAGTGTGCGATTGACAGCCCAGGCATGGTGGGACTGTCCCAGTTTAGATGGATTGCCAAGGACCAAGTGTTTCCCAATGTCATTTGTTGAGATAAAGCTTCTTTTCAACAGCATCCTACAGGGACACAGCCACATCAATGTTTATAGCAGCACAATTCACAATAGCTAAACTGTGGAACCAACCTAGATGCCCTTCAGTAGATGAATGGATAAAGAAAATGTGGTATATACACACAATGGAATATTACTCAGTAATAAGAGAGAATAAAATCATGGCATTTGCAGGTAAATGGACGGAGTTAGAGAATATAATGCTAAGTGAAGTTAGCCAATCCCAAGAAGCCAAATGCCAAATGTTTTCTCTGATATAAGGAGGCCAATTCACAGTCGGGTTGGGATGGGGAGCATAGGAGGATTAGAAGAACACTAGAATGGCCAGTGGGGAGGGAGGGGAATGGAGGGGGCAAAAGGGTGAAGAAAAAAAAAGATGGTAGAATGAGATGGATATCATTACCCTAAGTGCATGAATGAAGTCACGAATGGTGTGAATATACTTTACATACAACCAGAGATTTGTAAAAATGTGCTCTATATGTGTAATATGAAATGTAATGCATTCTGCTATCATTTATAACAACTTAGAATAAAAAATAAATCAAAAAAGTAATAATTAAAATTAAAAAAATATTCTTAAAAAAAAAAGCTTCTTTTCAGCAAAGGAAACAATAACGTGAGGAGAGAGCCTACAGACTGGGAGAAAATCTTCACCACATGCACCTGTGATAAAGGATATATACAGAATTCAAAAAAACTTAACACCACAAAAACAAATAACCCAATCAATAAATGGGCTAAAGAACTGAGCAGACACTTCACAGAAGATATACAATCGATCAACAAATAAATGAAAAAATGTTCACCATCTCTAGCAATTAGAAAAATGCAAAGTAAAACTACTCTAAGATCTCATCTCACTCCAGTCAGAATGGAAATCATCAAGAACACAGGCAATGATAAATGTTGGCGAGGATTGTGGGGAAAAAGGCACACTCATACATTGCTGATGGGACTGCAAATTGGTGCAACCACTATGGAAAGCAGTATGGAGATTCTTCAGAAAACTGGGAATGGAACCACCATTTGACCCAGCTATCCCACTCCTTGGTTTATACCCAAAGGACTTAAAATCAGCATACTACAGTGACACAGCCACTCTAAGTCTATAGCAGCTCAATTCACAATAGCTAGACTATGGAACCAACCTAGGTGTCCCTCAATAGATGACTGGATAAAGAAAAGGTGGTATAATACTGAGTAATACTCAGTATTACTGAGTAATACTCAATGGCATATTACTCAGGATTAAAAGAGAATAAAATTATGACATTTTCAGGTAAATGGATAAAGTTGGAGAATATCATGCTAGGTGAAATAAGCCAATCCCAGAAAACCAAAGGCCGAATATTTTGTCTAATATGCAGATGCTAATTCACAATAAGGTGGGGGTGGGCACTAGGGAAGATTAGCACTAATTTAGATTAGGTAGAGGGATGTGATGGGAGGGGAGGGAAGGGGATGTGGGGATAGGAAAGATACTAAAATGAAGCAGACATTATTACTGTATGTATATATGTGACTGCATGACCAATGTGATTCTGCAACATGTACACGTCGAAAAAATGAGAAATTATATCCCATCTATGTATGATATGTCAAAGTGCATAAATGCATTCTACTGTCATGTCTAACTAATTAAAACAAATTTTAAAAATGATACAAAAAACTACACGTTAAAAAAATAAAAAAGCTAAATGTGGATACCACTTCAAGTGTCATAGCATGATGCAGCTTGAAAAGCCTTCATGTAAACCTCCTAAGATCTTTCATAGTGGTGCTGTTGGCCAAGTTGACAGGCATTTTACAGCTTGGAAGGAGCATTCAGGAGGCTGAAGTAATTTTTCCAAGTAACCCAAGTGGAAACAGGAGTCTTAATGCAGCAGACCAGAGACACCCCCCCACCACTGAGAAGACCTTTGCCATGATGAAGCAGAAACCCCCCACCATATTTGTAACATAAAAGTTCCTCCTCTTGTCAGAAAGCCTTATGACAGAATACCCACAAAAATTTCTACAACAATACTCAATGTGGGATCGGACTTCCTATTTCTTGTGAGGACTTAAGTTACCGTCTTTCAGAAACTAAGTTTGGCTGCAGACTAGATGATATCACTGCTGCTTTTGTTGTCAAACCTCTGACTAATCTAAAAAAAAAAAAAAAAAAAAATGGGACAAAACCCCCTTCCTGTGAACTCAAGCAAAAGAAATCCTTTGATGTAGACTCCTACAAAAAGGCAAACCTCCAAGCCCCTCCCCATTTCCTTGGGTATAAAGTTCCAAGAATTTCCAGACTCGGGGTCTAGAGAATCTTTTAGGCAATGCCCCCTCTGGACCTTGCAGTCAATAAACCTGCTTTCTGAAAAATCCCTGGGGTGTCCAGCCTCTTCTGTCCTGCATCATTTTGAATTCAGCACCATTCTAAGAGGCACTTCTGAGCAAGAGAGGAAGATCTAGATCTATAGGATGGGAATGAACCAGCCTTCCAATACCCAGTGGGGATTCATGCAGATGGGAGTGTTCTTTCCATCTGGAGAGTGACTAAATCACCTGAGCCATCAAGACACCCAGGAACCCCCAGAGAAACACTATATATATATATATATATATATATATATATATATATATATATATGTATATATATGTATATATACATATATATATAAAATACATGTATATATGTATGGGTATATAATATATATGTGTGTGTGTATAATATATAATATATATTATATATGGCAATCATCAATACATATATATTATATACACACACACACATACATATATACTTTTAGACTTTTCTAGTCATTGCAGTGAAAAGCGAGAGAAAACAGATGAACTTCACTTTCATTATTGCTATTTAGTATAGTGTTGTCTAAAGCTTTAATGATTCGTTTGCACCAATATTGAAGCTGCAAGTGAGCTGTTTTGCACTCATTCTAGGCCCTACGTCTTCCATTCATAACAGGCACATTGCAAGGATTCCAGAGTCATCTGCCAGGCAGGATAGCCCCAGGTCTATGGGTAGGATGGTGGAGTCCAGTTTCCTGTTTGAGTAGGAGGAAGTTCTGAGTGAAGAGGAAGGGAGGACATTGTCCTGATTCTTCTACCTGATTCCCCACAGTCTGTCTTCCAGGGTATCTCCTTTGTGTTTGCATGCAACTGCCTTTTGTATTTTTAACCCAACAGCCTTGTCAGTCTCACTGTTAGCTATTCAATCACCTGAGAAGGAGTTTCTACTCTGGAGAGTTCTCTGAGCAAAATGTATAGCTGTGCTGGGAAACACATAAACATGACTAGAGATTGATGTGAAATTAGAAGATTCCTGAGGGTTAAAAAAAAAAAAAAGATGCTACTGTAATTTAACAAATGCACCTCAGCAACGTTGAAGGTGCACGGGGGGCAAATAGGTTATTTTGGGTTGGAATCAAATGAATGGGCGACTTCTTCATTTTTTTCTCTTTTTATTCAGCTAAAATGAATGGTTGATAATGCTTAGAAATATAATGTAATGATAGAAAGAGAAGTAAAAGCTGGAATGCGTTTAAACTACTCTTCAGCTCTGGACATAACGGATTTATAATTTATACTTCTATCAGAACAAAACTGATGAACTCATCATTATGGATAATCACTTACATTCTGATAATATTATGACAATTGTGATTCAGACCACAAGGATATGGGTGTTTTTCTCTGATAGTTTTAGGTATTTATCGATGCGATACAAAATATTCCTGGAAAATTAATAGATGATTATCCATAAACTATATGTTCCTATAAAGAAATTTCTCCCACTGACAAAGCTTAATGGAAACATTTCATGTTCTGAAAATAGGTGTATAGTGCACCCATGGATCTTTTTCGGGGCACTGGGGATTGAACCCAAGTAGCACTGAGCTACACCCAACCTTTTTTTATTTTTATTTTGAGACAGAGTTTCATTAACTTGACCTTGCTGACCTTGAACTTGTGATCCTCCTGCCTCAGACTTCTGAGTCACGGGCATTATAGGCACAAACCATTCCTAGCCCCCATGTATTTTTTTTTTTTTTTTTAACCTTCATGGAAACCACCATGGGAAATTTTGAGGTATTTCTAAAATGACTTGTTCACATTATCATTTCATAATAACAACAAGGACATGACCCCCCCCCCCTGAGGTTTATCAGTATTAACCAGGAAAGCTCTGTAATGTCAATGTAATGTCAAGTCTGTTCTGCATACTGAATATACTTTTTTTTTTTTTTTTTTTTTTTTTTTTTTTTGGTACCAGGGATTGAACTCAGGGGCACTCGACCACTGGGCCACCTCCCCAGCCCTTCTTTTGTATTTTATTAGAGATAGGGTCTCATTGAGTTGCTATGGCTGAGGCTTGCTTTGAACTCGCCATCCTCCTGCCTCAGCCTCCCAAGTGCTGGGATGACAGGTGTGCGCCACCGCGCCCGGCTCTGAATATACTTTATCTCATTTAATTTTCACCTCAGTCTTATTTCGGTAGCTAATTTTGATTGGTGAATTACACAATAATAAGGCTACATTGTGATATAGTTGTACCTTCACATAGCATAATTGGGTCTTACTGATGCCCTTATATCCCTTTCCCCTCCCATCCTCTCTCTCCTTTGTCCCCATCCTCTGTTCCACTGGTGTCTGTTATAGTTTCATGAGACGCTGTTTCCCTTTTTATTTGTTTTTTTTTTTTTTTTTTCAAACTTCCCCATGTGAGATAAAACATATGAGTTTTGACTTTCCGAGTCGGGCTTATTTCACTTAGCGTGGTGTTCTCCGGTTCCACCCATTCACTGGCAAAGGACCTAATTTCATTCTTGCATAAGGTTGAGTAACACGCCTTTTTTTAAAAATAAATACCACATTTTCTTTTTTCTGTCCGTTCATCTGTTGATGGAACTTGGATATTGTAAATTGTGCTGCTATAAATAAGTCCCTACATGCATTGCTATAGTATGCTGATTTTAATTCTTTACGAAAAATACCAGGGAGTGGTATAGCTAGGTCATGTGGTGGTTCCATTCCTAGCTATTGTAACAAGTAACAGGTTGTCCAATAACTATGTGTAGTTTCGAAATCAAATAAAATGTGCTTTATATACTTTTTAGCTATTGCTAAACAACCCTCGACAGAATCAGTAGTAATGATCCATTCACCAGAATTGCAGGTTACACCATGTCAACTTTTGAACTTTGCCAGTTAGGAAACACTGTGGGAAAAAATATATATATCTTGCCTTTGCATTTTCTACCATGCGATTGAGCTTTCCCTTAGCTCCAATCACACTGCACAGCTCAGTACGGGAAAAACCAGGGGATTAACACGTTGTAAATGAGACAACTTAACAGAAAGAACCAACCAACGTGGGAGGCTTTGACCTTGGGGGGCAGGTTCTACTTTTATGAAAAGCCTTGTTCCCCTTTCTGAGATGCTTTGAGCGCATTTGATAGAAATTTGTCTGCATTCTTAAGAAGTTGGTTAATGGTGCACCTGTTAGGAGCATTCAAACCAGCCAGGCGTAGCTGGCAGCTCTGTCTGCCGTGATTATATTTTTAAACTAAACTCTGGAGGGGTCAGACGGAATTGTCTTGAGCTACGTCAGCTATTAAACATCTATCCACAGAAACCCCAAAGGGAGGCTACGAATTGACAGGATTTTATTTTTACTTACAAGATTCTTAACTGATCCAGGACTGAAATCCATCGGTGACCCTTCACTCAATAAAATCATATGAATATTGAATATTTTATTGTCAGCAGATGGCATTCTCGACCAGAAACACTCTTCCTAACTCCACCTAGTGACCTCTGTATAAACTCTTGTTAAAATAAATAAATAAATAAATAAAAGCCTTTATTTTGTTTTCTTTTGTTTTTTTCATTTTTATTGTTTTGCAATCTGTGATATAGTCTGCATTCTTTGTCGTGAGTATAGGAACTGGTGATTATATAGACAATGTTTCTGCAGTAGGCAGATGCAATTCTTGGGAAGTACTTCATTGAGGAAAACTACGACTTAAAGGTGGTCTCCTAAAAGCAGGACCCACACTGGTGGTTGGAGAAATGCAATCTGAAGAATTTTCAGCGTCTTTCTTCATACTGATGTCAGTTCTCCTCTCTCCCCAATCAACCTTTTAACAAGGCAGTGGTTTGATAGAATCCTGGGAGAAATCATGGTGATTATCTGCTGCAGGAATATGGAGTTTGTACAGCTCGCCCTTCTAATTTTGTAGACGAAGAAGCTCATTATAGAAGACTTTCCCAAGAAAGCTAATGGGAAAGCCGGGGCTTCTCAATTTCAACCCACTGAGCTCTCAGAGTCATCTGTGACCTGTTTAAGAGAAAATAATGACATAGAAACACACAGCAAAAGCTAGAAGACAAGCCTATGAGCCCACAACCACGGGCAGTGCCCCTTGTGCAATAGGGGTGGTTCGTTAGTCCAGCTGGTGTAGATCATTCCTCACTCTGTGAAGTGTCTAATAGATTTTCTTTGTTTTCAGAGGTCATTTGTCAGGTAGATGCTGAATGACAAACTGGCACTTGTCAAGAATACCAGTAGCAGATGAGCGTTCATGGTCTTCATTGCTCTGGCTTAAACTCTACAAACTTTAAAAGCTTGCGTGGTCGGTCTCTGTTAATCTCATTTCTATATAGAATGGCTCATCCTGTGTCCCTTGATTTGAGACACTGGACCATGAAATCTTTGATAGGGAATGACACTGATGTGTCTGATAAGAAAAGTCATTAAATGCCCTTTTATGGAGTTGACAAGATTGGGTATGATGCCAAGAGGTAGGGAAAAGAAAAATTATCTCTCTTAGCATAAGGCAGGTGGGTTGCTTCTTGCCTTTGTCATAAAGAAATTTTATCTTAATCTTCATCATTTATTCCAAAAGAAGCTCGTAGTTTTATTATCTTCATCATGAACATATTGCTTTTGTAGTTTTTTTTTTCTTTTCTCTTTTTCTCTTACATAATAAGCAGCACCTACTTTTAGCCAGAGAATCTTGTGACCATATTTTTGTTATTACTTCACTCAGCAATGATGTAAATTTGTGCTAACCAGAGATCAGATACTCACCTTTCTTAGTTGCTTGAAGCTTTGACAAAATTGTTTCCCTTGCTTTGAAAAGTTTTGCACTGAGTGTTTTTCCTTTTTTTTTCCCTCCCCTTGGGGGGAAAAAAAGGCCATAGTTATTTGGGAAAAAAATTGAGTTCTCATTTATCTTGGTTTATCTGTGGCACAGATAAGATCAGCTTATCTCAGAGCTGACAACTAACAAAAGAATCAAGTGGCAGAGAAGGCCTGTAAATCTGTAAGATTGGAGAAACCAAATAACTTATTTTTACTGGTTCTTTTTGCCTTTGGATTTCAATTGAATAATGACACTGAACAGTTTTGAGAGGTTTGAGTTGTAATGATGCCAACTCAATCAATCGGAATATTTGTGAAGGGCAGAGGAATCTACAAAGCAAGATCAGCTGAGAACTAGTGAAATGAAACAGGGATTGCTGTAGAAGTTAACTTTGATACAGTCCCACCCATAGAACCTTGAATATCTGTCCAGGAAAAGAAAGATCTCTTATTTTCCAACTTATTTTCCACATTCAAATACAATTAATATTTCAAAGAAATTAATATTTCTTTCAATTTTTGAGAGAAATGAACTCCTTCTTTATCGTTGAGTTTTTCTACCTTTTTCAACAATTCCTAGAATTGTTTTCTATTTTTAGTGGTGCATGTTAGTTGGACAAGGTGGTGGGCTTCATCATAGCAGATTTACACATGCTTGTAACAAAGTTTGATCAAATTCATTCCCCATTGCCTTTTCTTCCTCTTTTTCCTCCCTATACCTGATCCCTCCCCTTTTTTTTGTACCAGAGATTGAACTCAGGGGCACTCAACCACTGGGCCACATCCCCAGCCTTTTTTTTGTATTTTATTAGAGACATGGTCTCACTGAGTCGCTAAGTGCCTCGCCATGGCTGAGGCTGGCTTTGAACTCGTGATCCTCCTGCCTCAGCCTCCCAAGTGCTGGGATGACAGGCGTGCGCCACCGTGCCCGGCTCCCAACCCCCTACTTGTTCAGTATTGATCTCCCTTCTACTTTCCTGACTCTTTCGCTTTTCTTTCTGGCTGACTAAAACTCCATTGTGAAAATACGGCACATTTTCTTTATCCATTCCTCTGTTGATGGATACCTAGGTTGACTCTTGTGCTGTGATTAACATTGGTGTACAGGTGTCGCTAAAGTATGTTGACTTTAATTCTTTTAGATAAATACCAAGGAGTGACATAGCTGGGTCCTATGGTAGTTCTACTTTTAAGTTTTTGGAGTCACTCCATGCTGATTTCCATAGCTAACAGGGTAGAAGTGACCCTTTTCTCCACATCCTCTCCAGCATTTATTGTTATTTGTGTTCCTGATGATTGCTGGTCTGATTGGAGGGGGATAGAATCTCAGTGCTGTTTTGATTGACATATCCCTGATTGCTAGAGAGGCTGAACATTTTCTCATGTAATTTGTTGGCCATTTGTATTTTGTATGGCGCGCGCGTGTTCATTTCTTTTCGCTCGTTTGTTGAATGGGTTGTTTTTCGGGTGTTGTCGAGTTTTTGAGTACTTTATATATATTCTGGTGTTTTCGCAAAATTTCAAATGCTTCTATCTGCTTAATATAGTATCTCTCCCTAATATACATTGCATGGTGTGCTAACATGTCAGGAAATGGAACTTGACTCTCCTTAGGTTAAATCCACGATCTGTTTTGACTGATAGCTACGATTCGGACTAGACAACTAGATTCCATGCAAAGACTCTTGCTAGATTTAAAATGTTCACGACTCATTAGCCAGAGAGGCATCTGGTTTTGTGCCTGTCCTTGGGCTGCTATATTGGCTCTCATTTGTTTGCTATGGATTCATTTTATATGCTACCACACATTCTCTGGACATCACTTTAAAAGGGACCACTGGGGAGAGGCGTCGTCTCAGATGCTCGAGTACAGAGACAAGGCACAGCCAGGGCTTGAAGCGATGCTGGCACCAAAGCAGCCGATGAACCTCGTGCAGGAGGAGACGCTGTGACAGGTGCCGGTCCTTCATCCACTGGAGAAGAGCCCTGGAAATCGAGGTTGATGGAGTGGCACCTGAGGGCTTCCGAAGGCGTAAGGTCCTCCGGGTTGCACATGGTGCTGGTGCATACCAATAGGCAGCGTCATTACCATGGCGTCAGGGGGTGGCCATTGATTTCTTTGCTCCCTTTGGATTGTGCCCAGTGACTGAGCAGGAAGCACATGGGAGTGGACAGCGTGAGCCCACTTTGCAACACATCCACATGGGCCTCCTTTCCTTTGCCTTCTTATCCGTGTGGTGGGATAACAGCAGTAGTAGATGCTCAATAAACACTGGACTCCGCGTCCAAACGAGATCATGTATTTGGAGGCATACGGTAAGCTGAAAACACTTATCGAGTGTGGCTGCCTTTCTTCTCTAGGTATTCATCCAACACTTGCTGTATACTATGTAGTCAACTCAGTGGGGACGATAGAGTGTTTTGTTTTAGCTTCCAAGAAGCAAAGAACAACGTGTCAAGGTTATCACTGATATCTACGTGATGATGGTCCTGGGGCTCAGGACTTGTTTCTTAGGAATGCAACACAAGTGGTGCTTTGATACCAGCAAAACACAGAGAAAGATATGCTCCAAATTGTCATTTTCATTTCTTGATTTTGTTTGGATTTGCAGGCTGTACACAGGTGTCAGGGATAAACCACGTAGACCCCATACTTGTGTTGTTAAGAGAGCAGTTACCGCTAGAGTCACAAATGATACCTAGACAGTGAGCCATAAATGCTCCGAAGAACTAAACACTACCGAGCAAGCCTGTATATGAGGACCTGATCTAGGGAGTCTGGGGAGCCTTCTTTTCAGAAACCAAAGTGCAAGCTGGGAGCCACAGAAGGAAAAGGTAGAAGACGGTTAAGAGAGAGCATTCCAGAAGGAATGGTCCATACAAAAGCCCCGAAAGCGGAGGGAGCATGGTAGATGTCAAGAACTGGAACTTCTTCCAGTGTAGCTGGACTATACTGAGCAAGATGGAGGGTGGTAAAAAATTAGACAATGGAAATGTATAGAAAAATCTAGATGATGCAGAGATTTTTGTCTTAGTCTGTTTCGTTCCTATAACAAAATACCTGAGGTTGGATGATTGATGAAAAAAAAAAAGAGGTTTGTTTTAGCTCACAGCTCTCAAGGCTGGAAGGCTCAAGACTGAACAGCAGCATCTGGTAGGTCTCTGGTGAGGGCCTTAGGCTATATCATTGCATGTTGGAAAAGGGAAAAGGGAAAGGTAGCTATGTTGAAGAAGCCCATGTGTCAGAAAGGGTGGCAGGGTTGCTTCCAAACAACTCCTTCTCTTGGTAAGGACTCCTGGTCCTTGAGGAGAATGACCTACAGTAAAAGCATTAATTCCTCTTAAAGACCTAACCTCTTCCTGAAGACCTCAACACTTCTCTTACACTGCGGACCAAGCCTCAACTTGACATTTTTGTGGGGACAAATCATGCATAAACCAAAGCAGATTGTTTAGATGGATTAAAGAATCTTGATTAGTTTTCACAGCTAATGAGAAGACAATGAATTATCTTAGGAGAGTTGGGACAGACAGGTGTGATCATACTAGCCGCTCAATGGAGAAGAAATAGGAGGGTCTTGAGGGGAGAATGTGGTGGATTGTTCTTGCTGGTATGCAGGAGACAGGCGATGGGTGCGGGCTACTCTGCGAGATGAGAGAGAAGGAGGTATGGGCCACTCCTGTCTGACTTGTGAAATCCTGTGATGTCTGCTGACTCTGGAAAGGGGCCAGTGTGGTGAAGGGGTGGTGGAGGAAACCATGTGTTTAAATTCCTACCTGCTGAGTTGGACATCACTTCAAAGCGTCCAAATAGAGATGTCAGGAAGCCAATTGGCTACATGGACATGAGCCCGGAGAGGACAGTCTAAAGGCAACCAAAGGACTTAAAACCAGCATACCACAGGGACACAGCCACACATCAATGTTTATAGCAGCTCAATTCACAATAGCTAGACTATGGATCCAACCTAGGGGTCCCTCAATAGATGAATGGATCAAGAAAATGTGGTATATATACTCAGTGGAATATTACTCAGCTTTAAAGAAGGGTGAAATTAGGGCATTTGACAGTAAATGGTTGGAGTTGGAGAATATCATGCTAAGCGAAAGAAGCCAATCCCACAAAACCAGAGGCCGAATGTTTTCTCTAATATGTGGGTGCTAATTCACAATAAGGCGGGGGCACTAGGGAAAAATAGCTTTACCTTAGGTTAGGTAGAGGGAAGTGAAGGGAGGGGAGGGAGGGGATGTGGGGATGGGAAAGAGAGTGGAATGAAACAGACATTATTACTGTATGTGTATATGTGACTGCATGACCAACGTGATTCTGCAACATGTATACTTAGAAAAGTTATATCCCATCTATGTATATCACAGTGCATAAATGCATTCTACTGTCATGTATAACTAATTAAAATAAATTTAAAAATTTTGAAAAGAGAATACTAAGGCCAAATGGTCACCACAGCGCCCCTAGAGTTTAAATTTGAAACGATTTAGACGAGGGTTTTTAAATTGCTCTCATAGCGTTTCAACTCTTTTTAATTGTTGCACAATTTATCTTTATTTTTAAAGTTAGATTTCAGGTTTAAAAAAAACATTTTTATTCTAATTTAAAAAGTTGGCAGTGCTCATAAAGAAATGATAAGAAGGGAGTCCCTTCATGTCGTTTGAGAAGGAATGAATATTAATCATTACTCTTTACGATCGTAAGAAATTTATTCCTTAATTTCAAGTGAGACTGTTTTGCATATGAACATTTAATTCTTAATTTTGCTTATTTGAATATATTACTGTTTTTCTGTTTTTCTTTTCTTTTTTTATTTAGAGATAAAGCAGTCTATGAGACTTTTTAAATTAATTTACTGGGACCATGTTCTTGCTCATGAGAGTGACTCATTAGACAGGTTAAAAAACTTAATGATAAAGCCATCCCTTCTGTAATTCTGTAGAAAACTCTTTTAAACATGTCTGGTCATTAAGATTTTTTAAAATTTTTCTCTAAATCCAATGATACCCCTGGAATGCAAATTGGCTACAGAAAAAAAAAAAAAAAAATCATTGGTGTATTCTAAAATCCCTTCCTTTTTTGTAAATGACATACAATTGGAACTGAGATAAAGAATATTTGGGGGGTGTGTACCATTATTTAAATAAGTAAATATATGTGCAATATATTAATATGTTATCTTTTTAAATTTTTTAAAAAATATTTTTGAATGTTGGCATTATTTTTTTCTCATGAGTTATGGGATCAATCTATAACAGCATCTTACTTAAATAATTCATTCAGAAACCCCAGCAATGGATTTTCATATTAAATTATAATACAATGACTTGAAATATAATGTGTGATCCTGAAAAATGTATTCTGAAATAGTAGCTTTTTCAAGATAGAAATCATAACTATCTTAAAAAAAATCAATCTGAATTGCTAAATATAATATGCAGTGCATTTAATAGTTTCCTTTCAGGTACTTATTTGCTGTCAGCTTTTGGCATTTTAAAATAAAGTTTATATTTTTGTTATGTTAACTATTAATATAACCAAAATGTCCATTTTGGATTCTTACTGTAGTCATGTAAAAATAATTTATGTATTATCCAGTTTAGTAATCTGTTGGCTCAGTTTTTGATAGAAAAATTCTCAATATTGAATTTTAAAATTATTCAACCCCAGTGCAATCTTGTTTTGTGCTTGAATGATCTATTGTTTAGAAGAACAAAACGAAAAACTTTATTAATAAATACATAGAGTTCTTCAACTTCATAACTTTCTGTCCTGTAGAGTTCTCTGTCCTTGTGGTCCTGTGCATATACCATCTGCAGTGTTTATCAGGCTGTTTGCTTCTTTTAGCAACTCAAGACTTTGGAAACTCTGTGACAATGTGATTCGTATTTGGTTCCATGAAAGCAGGTAATCCTTTAGTGTCACAGAGTTTAATCCACGAGGAAGATCCTTAGATCTGAAAAGGATCACTGACCATTTAACAGAGATTAACTAATCAGTGTGACATTGTATTGAGTCCTGCCTGTGTCAATGCCTGCTTAAGTCACACACAGATGCATGCACAGACACACGTGCCCCCCCACCCCCCAAAATGACAAAATGACAGGAAAAGAGATGGTAGACCTTATCATGGTGGGCAGAGTGCAGGAAGGAGATGGGGAGAGGGGAGGGAGGACTGAAGGTAGAGGGTAAAGGAGAAAGCAGGGTCCTAAACTGAAACCAATTTCTATGCATGTGTGAGTTGGTTGGGATGAACCCAACTACTGTGTATGACAATAAAGATCCAATAAAAAAATGAAAGAAATAACTGGCAAGTTCTGCTAGATGATTTTGTGCTCTCTGGCTGCAAGCTCTTGGGCGATTCCATTTCCCTGGTCTCAGTTTTCCCATTTATTTATTTAGTGGGTTGGGTCGTGCGATGTCTTAGGTTTCTTCTGCCTTAAGGTATTTTTCCTTTCCTACTTCAAAACAGTGGATTTTGAGGTTGATTATTTTGTTCAAAGACCCCCATTAAGAGTTACATGGCCAGCCGGGCTCGGTGGTACACTCCTGTCATTCCAGCACTTGGGAGGCTGAGGCAGGAGGATCGCGAGTTCAAAGCCAGCCTCAGCAATGGCGAGGCCCTTATCTTGGTCTAGTCAGCCCAGTTCTTGTTTTCTTGCTGAACTTGTTGGGGGACAGTTCAGATGGGTGGGCCCAGGAAGGTAGGCCTTCCTGTCTGGACACCTTTGTCCTATCCAGCGTGGAGACTCATTTTGGCAGTCACTCCTTTTGAGAGAATCTCTCTTAACCTTGCTAGCTCAAGGTTATCTCTTATCTGATTTCCTGTTCCTGGATAAGTTTACCGGCTAAAGAGCATTATAATATCTGTTTTCTCAGTGTTTTCCTCTTCTAGATTTGAATAATTCACTTGATTCTTCTTGGCTACTTAAAGGATAGAGTGTTCTGCAAGAACGTCATGTTCCTTTGGTCTGAAATTGGAGAAATAAATGCATATTTTTAGTTTAAATAGCAAGTCCCATTGTCCTTTAACCTGGTCCTTTAAAAACCCTGAATTATGTTCAGTTGCTTTGGATAGTCTGGGGTTGGATATTTGTTTGAGAAATGTTTCTTTTTTTTTCATTTCCATTTTTTTGGTTGTTATTTGGTTTGGTTTTGGTATGGGGAATTAAACCTGGGGTGCTTTACCACTGAGCCCCACCCTCAGCCCTTTTTATTTTTTATTTTGAGACGAGGTCTCAACTCAGTTGCTTGTGGCCTCACTAAGTTGCTGAGGCTGGCCTTGAACTTAGGATCCAACTGCCTCAGCCGCCTGTGTCTCTGAGATCACGGGAGAAGGCCACCATGCCTGGCCTATTTTTCTGGTTATTTATTTATGTATTTTTTTTAAAAAGAAAAATATATCTAAAGCAGGTAAATAAGGAGGAAAATTAATATTCAATTCGACTATTGCATTTTATCTGATCCTTTTTATTTTCATTGATGTAATATTTTAACCCCTTTTACTGAATATACCAACAAGAGATATCAAATGACAACTTAAAAAAAGAAGAAATTTATGTGAACCAGGCTAAAGAATCCAATAGATCTCCCAGACTCTGTTTTCTTTTTTTTTTGGGGGGGGGGTAGGGGCACTGGAGATTGAACTCAGGTGCACCCAGCCACTGGGCCACATCCCCAGCCCTATTTTGTATTTTATTTAGAGACAGGGTCTCACTGAGTAGCTTAGTGCCTCACCATTGCTGAGGCTGGCTTTGACCTTGCGATCCTCCTGCCTCAGCCTCCAGAGCCGTTGGGATGACAGGCGTGCGCCACTGCGCCGGGCTTTCAGACCTCTTTTCTAAATCTGAAGTTCTGTGAGTCTGTAATTTTAATACAAGAGGGTAAGCCTAAAAAGTGCTCATTTCTATGAGAAATGGTCAGAGAATATCGTTGTTCTGTGGTTCTCTTTACATATGAAAGTTTTCAGTTATTGCATTGTTTAGAAAAATACACAGAACCCATTTAGGAAAATGGTTGTGACAGATAGCAAGCTGATGAAGACACTGACATCGTGTAAAAAAACCTTAGTGATCATGAATGCCAGAAATTAAAAACTGTATTTTAAGCACACTTGTAAGCCAAGTGCAAACAAAATGTTCTTTACATATCTTATTTCTTTTTCCAAGGAGTATGTTTTTTTTCTGTGTTTTAACGAGACAAATCACAGGCATTGCAGTTTGAAATCACTTTCATTGTTTTCTTTGCAATTACGACATAATAGTTGAATATTTGCAGTAAGTCTTAATGACTAATGAAGTGCACCCTTGATTATGCGCCATGCGTGAAAATAGCTTTTTATGGCAAAGGGCGGTTTTCAGCACAGTATTGACAAAGGCAATGTATAAAT
Organism: Tamias sibiricus; assembly: GCA_025594165.1. Classification (NCBI taxonomy): domain Eukaryota; kingdom Metazoa; phylum Chordata; class Mammalia; order Rodentia; family Sciuridae; genus Tamias; species Tamias sibiricus. The sequence continues at coordinate 15,368,546 of CM046675.1, forward strand.
GGGTTATTCCCCTTCAAAAGAATGCAAATCAGCGCAAGCAGATTTTTAAGGGAAATATTTTAAAAATAAGCAATTAAACTAATGGTTATTTTTTTTTTGTGTGCGTTAGTATTGAAAGGATATAAACATGTAAATAGAGCACCTAGGTTTACTCAGAGGCCAGCGCACTAGTAATTAGGAGAGTTGTAAATGGTGTAATTATTCTGGTGAATTAATTCCGTTTTCATTGTCTGCTCTCTATTAGCTAGGATGCCAAGCACTGGGTACACGCTAGTGTGTGGACACTAAGGAGATTCCCATAGCCACTCTCTTGGTGTTTCTGACCATCACCTTATATTCCTTCTGCATATGTTGCTTAATATCTCTTGCCATTTCCGTTAGTATTTGATCCTACAACTCGGGCTGCATTCATTCAGTTTTCTTGGCTGGAAATACCCCTGTCTTCCAGTCTGCAGCTACCATGATTCTACTCATCTTTCAAAGCAGAGTGTGATTTCTGCTGTTTCCACAAAGCCATTGAGATACCTGCCATCGAAGCTCCCTGCTCAGTTGGGTGCATTGATGCATGCCTGTCATCTCAGAGGCTCGGGAGGCTGAGGCAGGAGGATCGCAAGTTGGAGGCGAGGCTCAGCAACATAGGGAGGCTCTGAGCAACTTAGCGAGACCCTGACTCAAAATGAAGCATGAAGAGGGCTGAGGACGTGGCTCCGTGGTAAAGCACCTGTGGGTGGAATGCCCAGCACCCAAACAATAAATCAAATAAAATCTGCCTGCTCAGGCTCACAGCGGCCAGCTTCTCTCCCACTATAGTAGCTCATCTAATGCGTGTTACCTGGTGACCAGACGCGTTCTGTCCGTGTCCATCTCTCCATTAGACTGTGCACACCTCCTCTCCGGGATCTGTGCTTTGGCACAAGTCATGCCTTTCTAAGCAATCCTAGCTGGTTTGATGGAATTGTTTTCTAAAATTAAGACGGTGTCCCTTACCAGGTCATCGACATCCTGACTTGGCTTTCTCCCACGGGTGCTGCAAATGAAGTGGCCGGAACAATTATTGCCACCGCTTCCTTTGGAAAGGATCTCACTGGTCCTCCTGCCTCATTGTGTCAATCACCTCACACTCTCCTGGATTCAACTTCAGATGCAGTTGCTCGCTCGGTGTTAAGAAACACAGGACCAAAATGATGTCCCCAACCTGCACACATGATCTTAAACATCAGGTGAAAGACCGTGAACCATCTCTATTGCTGCCGGGAAGAACACAGTCATTTAAAAATAAATTAAGTGGATCATTTTTTATTTTTAAATCAAGAATCAGGAGGAAATGCTTCGATAGAAATCACGTGATAATTGCGTTGCATCTTCGATGTGTATTTAATAATGATTTCAGTAGCCCCAACGACTCCCAGGATGGCTATGATAATTTCATAGAATCTTTCACCTTGTATTTGATCCTCTTGTTATTATTACATGAGGTTGTTGGGGGACAGGGATTAAATGCGTTATTTAGATTCCACCACAGAAATTTGTTACAAGTGCGCTTAATACCTTTTCAAACCCAGTGGAAAACTCTTACATTTCTTTGATGAATGGGTAGCATCGTATCTAATGCCTGTGATATTTTGTCATGATTTAAAATAAACATTCATAATCCAGGACACAGCCATAGTAGACAGCAGTTGATTAGTTAGAGGGATGTTAGAAAGCCCTTAATTTTTGGTGCTTTCCACACATTTTCTTCCTTTCATAACAGGTGGAATTATTCTGTCCAAAATCCCTGTGAGGGAGTCCCAGGTCTTAGATGCTGTGGTTGTCGCTTTCTCTGGTCAAAGTGATTGCATCAAGAAGAGGTTCTTAGATGGAAAGACCTACCTTGCTCTTGGATAGGTAGAATCAATATTGTCAAAATGTCCATACTGCCAAAGGCATTATACAGATTTAATGCAATTCCAATCAAAATTCCAATGTCATTTTTCAAAGAAATAGAAAGAGCAGTCACGAAATTCATCTGGAAAAATAAGAGACCCAGAATAGCCAAAGCAATCCTGAGCAAGAAAAGTGAAGCAGGGGCATCACCATACCAGACTTTAAATTATACTATAGAGCAACAGTAACAAAAACAGCATGGTATTGGCACCAAAACAGACTGGTGGACCAATGGTACAGAATTGAGGACACAGAGACTAATACGTATAATTTCAGCTATCTTATATTAGACAAAGGCACCAAAAATGTACAGTGGAGAAAAGATAGCCTCTTCAACAAATGGTGCTGGGAAAAATGGAAATCCATATGCAACAAAATGAAATTAAACCTCTATCTCTCACCATGCACAAAACTCAATTCAAAGTGGATCAAGGACCTAGGAATTAGACCAGAGACAATATGTCTAATAGAAGAAAAAGTAAGCTCCAATTTCCAATATGTTGGATTAGGCCCCAAGTTCCTTAATAAGAATCCTGTAGTGCAAGAACTATTACCAAGAATTAATGAATGGGATAGATTTAAACTAAAAAGCTTCTTCTCAGCAAAAGAAACAATCAGTGAGGTGAATAGAGAGCCAAATAATTGGGAACAAATATTTAATACGTGCACATCAGATAGAGCACTAATTTCTAGAATATATAAAGAACTCAAAAAACTTAACACCAAAAAAAACAAATAACCCAATCAATAAATGGGCTAAGGTGTAAGCTACCTGGTACCGTAACCCGGGAGGAAAAACTCTCGGAGGCAGAGTTAAGCTTTTACTACTTTTACTTCTACTTTCTTAGAGCTTAGAGAGGGAAAGAAAGATTTTTCTTAGAGAGGGAAAGAAAGATTTTTCTTCTTAGCTTAGAGTAGCTTAGAGTAGAGTAGCTTAGAGTAAAGAAAGATAGAGCTTAGCTTAGAGAAAGACTAGAGCTTCTTTCTTCTCTCTTCTTTCTTCCTTCTTCTGTCTTCTGTCTTCCTCGGGAGCCTCGGCCTAACTCTGACCAGTCATTACTTCTTCTATCTGGTTTCTCTTCTGTCTTCTATCTGGTTTCTCTTCTGTAACTGCTCTGCCTACGTTTCTGGCCGCTCTGATTCTTCTGACCGACCGAGTGACTGCCCGGCTGACTGAATTCTCTGTTCTCCTAACTCGGACCGCTTTCACCCGGTTATATACCTTCAGGTTTGCGGGTGCCTACAGGTGCGTCACATACATATCAGGTGGAACTTATGGCTTCCAGCTAGCTACAACAGCCCTTCCTAATTAGGGCTCCTTCACTAAGGAACTGAAAAGACACTTCTCAGAAGAAGATACACATTTAATCAACAAATACATGAAAAAATGCTCAACATCGCTGGCAATTAGAGAAATGCAAATCAAAACGACTCTAAGATTTCATTTCACTCCAGTCAGAATGGCAGCTATCAAGAACACAAACAACAATAAATGTTGGAGAGGATGTGGGGAAAAAGGCACACTCATACATTGCTGGTGGGACTGCAAAATGGTGCAACCGCTATGGAAAGCAGTATGGAGATTTCTTGGGAAAATGGGAATGGAACCACCCTATGACCCAGCCATCCATCCCACTCCTGGGTCTGTTCCCAAAAGACTTAAAAACAGCATATTACAGTGACACAGCCACTTCAATGTTTATAGCAGCACAATTCACAATAGCTAGGTTGTGGAACCAACCTAGATGTCCTTCAGTAGATGAGTGGATAAAGAAAATGTGGTATATACACACAATGGAATTTTACTCAGCAATAAGAGAGAAGAAAATAATGGCATTTGCAGGTAAATGGATGAAGTTGGAGACTATAATGCTAAGTGAAATTAGTCAATCTCAAAAATCCAAATACTGAATGTTTTCTCTGATATAAAGAGGCTAGTTCACAGTGTTGTTGGATGGGGGTACATACGATTAGAGGAACACTAGAATGGTCAAAGGAAAGGGAGGTGAAGGGAGGGAGCAAGGGGGAGGGGAGGGAAAGGAAAAAAAATTGGTGGTTGAATGAGATGGATATCATTATCCTAAATGCATGATTGAAGATCTGAATTCTACTTATATACTTTGTATACAAGCAGTTATATGTAAAAAGATGCTATACTTGTGCATTATGAATAAGTAAATAAATAATTAAATTTAAAAAAAAGAAGAAGAGGTTCTTTGCCCCATCCTAGTGCAGCCTTTTTAAAAAAATTATTGGTACTGGGGATTGAACTCAGGGGCCCTCGACCCCTGAGTCACATCCCCAGCCCTCTTTTTGTACTTTATTTAGAGACAGGGTCTCACTGAGTTGCTAAGTGCCTCGCCATGGCTGAGGCTGGCTTTGCCCTCGCGATCCTCCTGCCTCAGCCTCCCAAGTGCTGGGATGACAGGCGTGCGCCACCGTGCCCGGGTAGTCCAACGTAGCCTTGAGAGGAGAAGCTGCTGTCTGGGAAGGTGGGGGATGCCCCACAGGGTGAATCGCAGTCACCCAGGAAGAGGTGCCTGCAGGGACGTGGGAAAAGGTCCTGAGGCTGGTGACTGTCCCTGTCCCTTCTCTCCTGCCATTGGCTGAACCTTTTCTTCCTGTCTCTTGAGTGCTGTGCCAGGGCATCAAGCCGCTATGAGAACCCGTGATCTCCGCCTGCCTTACTGTGTCCGCTGGTTTGAGTTGGGTTATTTGTTAGTAGCAAATCAGGGTCCTGACTAGTGTGCTGCAGTCATTGATGGGGTTGTATCTTTCCTCTTTCTGCTCCACTATCCACTCCGATGCGCTCTTCTTTCTCTTCCTTTTCTCTCTCCTCCAGGTCCTTTCCTCTGTCTTGCTCCCTCTCACCCACGCATGGGTTCATGCACATGCCTAGCATCTGAGACTTCTTCGCTGCTTTCCATACAGTCGGTATCACACTAGATCAGAAGGGAGAAAGCATGAGTGACATAGCGAGGCTCTTCTCCTTAGGATCGACTTTCCTCTCTGCTCATAGAGAGGTGATGTTCTGCACAGAGAGGTAGAGCTCTGTCCAAAATAGAAAAAAAAAAATCGTAATAAAGAAATTTCTTAAAACATACTTATTACAGCAACGCAGCCACATCAATGTTTATAGCAGCTCAATCACAATAGTTAAATTGTGAAACCAACCCTGATGCCCTTCAGCAGATGAATGGATAATACCTACTTTTTTTTTCTTTTTTAATACTTGAAGCCTTACTATCCAAGGCAACTCTCACTTAATTTTCAACAGTTTCTCTTTCTTACATCAGCATCCAGTGTTCTGTGCCATTACTGTATTTTTCACTTTCAAATGAGACCAGGGGCTCTCTTGGTAGAGGATCTTTGTATCTGTTTTTTGTATAACCAATTCCAGACCCATTCATAGTGGATATTGAAAGATTAATACTTGTTCAAAATGAATAAAGGATCAAAATGAACTGGATGTTACACTTGGTGTAGTTCCATATGGACGAGTTTAAAAAAGTGCCTTTTCCAAATGAGGGAAAAATGAAAGTTCTTAGATTTCTACCTGAATGTTAGAATTTTAGGTGTAGAGAAATGTATCAGTCTGCTTTATGTTACTATAACAAAATGCTCAAGGAAATGACCTTATAAAGAGAAAAGGTTCATTTGGTTCATAACTCTGGGAGTTCTAGTCCAAGAATAGACAGCCCCATGACTTTGGTCCTCATGTTAGGACCCCAGATGGCAATGGTGGATAGTACAGATTGGAGGAAAAACCACTCACATTGTGACCAGGAAGCAGAGCATGAGAGAAAGACTGGGGTCCCACAGCCATCTTTAAAGGCATGAGCCTAAATGACCTAACGACCTCCCAGTAGGCCCCACCTCTTAAAGGTCCACAGAACCTTGCAGTATCACCAAGTCGGGGACCAAGGCTTTAACATGTAGACATTCCAGGGATTCTACCCATATTCAACGCAGCAGAAGGTCGCTGTTCACGCTCCTATTTGGTCAGGACACCATGATTGTAGATGTTCCTAGTGATTCAAGTTGCTGTGCTTGTTCAGCGTAACCTGGTTGCTCACAGGAAATCTTGGGCAAAAAAAAAAAAAAAAAAAATGTAAAAACCTTGTTATAAAAGGAAGAGAGGGGGTGGGGTGGGGAGATGGGCCTTTGGATAACTCCACCTGATGTGTCGTTCAGTCTGTGTCTGTGCATTTGCAGGAACCTGTTGGTGAGCTGTCTGTCTGTCTGTCTGTCATCTGTCTTGGAGCCACGGTGTCCAGTGTTGCCTCTGTCTGCTGAGTGCTGGAAATGTGTCCAAACTGATACGTACTCCAAGAGTAAAATGGGCAGCAAATTTCAAAGGCTCAGTCCAAAAAAAAAAAAAAAAAGAAAGAAAGAAAAGAAAAAGAAAGAACATCAACTGTGCCACTAAGATTTATTGTTTCTCTGTCGAAATGGTACTTTGAGCATAATGGATTAAATGCGATTTATTGTTTAACTTAATTTCATTCCTTTCACTTGACTTTTTCAATGTTTCTTCTGGAATATTTTATACTACATAGTGTCTTCGTGTCCTGTGTTGTATTTCTGTTGGATGATGTTGATTTTTTTTTTTTTTTTAACTTTTAGTACTGGGGATTGAACCCAGGGGTGCTTAACCACTGAGCCACATCCCCAGTCCTTTTTTAATTATTTTCCTTTGAGACAGGGTCTCAGTAAGTCACTCAGGGACTCCGTAAGTTGCGGAGGCTGGCCTTGAACTTGTGATCCTCCTACCTCGACCTCCCAAGTTGCCGGGATTACAGGTGTGCACCACCACCTGAACACTGGATGATGTAGGCTTTCAAAAGCGTAATCAGGAGATGAAAGGCATTAAATGAGAAGAAAGGCTAAGCAAATTATCACAGACACTTGAGGACATTGGCAGAGATGGAGAAAAGGACAAGTTGGGTCAACTATGACATCATGCAGAGATTGTTCAGAGTTTGTGCACTGACCCTGAAAATGCTATAAGAGGCCTCTGAAAATAGTTTTACAGCTAGTAAATGAAAACCAATGCCCATCTGCCCTGAAATAAACATGAGGGGTTTGTGATGTTTAATATTTAAAATATGGGAAGGTCTAACTGACCTCCTATAATTTATTGAGAAGCATACTGAAGTCCAATATATTATGAAACTCTAAATAATAAATAGCTATTACTTATTTACAAGGTATGTTTTCACAATAAGTACCCTGAGTAGTCTTGGGACTAAAAATGTCTGTTACTTCTTCAAACAGAAGAACTTCCATATTTTGAGGACAGAATCCAGTCCTCCCATATCTTTTGATAACCACCCATCTTCGCGTGGGACACCTTTTGGAAAATACTCACCTCACGGAAAATAAACCCCTAATAGTTTGTTAGTGTGGAAATTGAGTCTGGGAGGATCCTGGGTTTATTTGAGGTGTATTTGAACACACACATTCTAAGTAGCTGCTTAATTGGCAATATCAGGGTGAATGGGTCAGGTAGGTTAGAGGACATCACAACCCAAAGGTTCCCAGGTGATGATGACTCTTGTAGTTTTAGAAAAAGGCAATAACATCGTATACACAGACTCCGAGTGTGATTCTCTTGCCCTGATTAATTTCCTGGCTGCATACATGCCATTGAAAATGTTGTGGCTCTACTAAAGAAGCTCCGATAAAGCAAACTATCGCGAACATGTAGTTGTAGGAATGTAACCCCATCCAAGATTTTAGAACTCGTGCCATTTTTATTTAAAACAATAAGAAAAACAATGATGCGCCATACACTTTCTCTTGAGATAAGAAATACATAGATAAATTGATCCTGATATTTTCTTTTGTTCGCTGAAGCTCACTGGGACTGTATCATGACAAAAATAATACACCTTTCCATTACCTGCGATTAGGTCTCCTGTTATTAATCAGACACTGACTGTGCTGAGATGCTCATATTTATTTATTTATTTTAATGAGGTGTCTAGGACAGCAGGATGCATTTTGATTTACTGTTCACAATCGCAGCACAACTTGTCGTTTCTCTGGTTGTACACCACGCAGTGTTTGCACCATATGTGCAGTCACACGTGCACCTAGGGTAATGATGTCCACCGCATTCCACCATCTTGCCCGCCCCCATGGCCCTCCCCACCCTCCCTCCCCTTTGCCCAATCACAGTACTTCTATTTTTTCCCCTGCCTCCCCCATTCCCATTATGGATCAACATCCTCTTATCGGACAGAACATTCAGCCTTTGTTTCTTGGGGAATTGGCTGACTTCACTTAGCATGGTATTCTCCAACTCCGTCCATTTACCTGCAAATGCCATCACTTTATTCTCTTTTAATGCTGAGTAATATTCCATTGTGTATATTATATACCACATTTTCTTCATCTATTTATACATTTTATTTATCTGTTGAAGGGCACCTAGGCTGGTTCCGTAGTTGGGCTATTGTGAACTGAGCTGCTATAAACATGGATGTGGTTGCCTCACTGTAGTATGCTGATTTTAAGTCCTTTGAGTATAAACCAAGGAGTGGGATAGCTGGGTAAAATGGTGGTTCCATTCCCAGTTTTCGCCATACTATTTTCCAGAGGGATTGCACCAATTTGCAGTCCCGAATTTTTTACCACGCACACATCAGATAGAACACTAATCTCCAGGATATATAAAGAACTCAAAAAACTTAAAAAAAAAAAAAAAAAGAAAGAAAAAAGGAAAAAAACCAGACAACCCAATCAATAAATGGGCTAAGGAGCTGAAGAGACACTTCTCAGAAGAAGACATACATTCCATCAACAAATACATGAAGAAATGTTCAACATCTCTAGCAATTAGAGCAATGCCAATCAAAACTACTCTAAGATTCCATCTTACCATTTTTATGCGTCAGTACTTGAAATCCGGTAGTAAGTAAGTAGCCTGTTGGGGTTCTATGTCACAGTGTGGATCTCTTTCGGTGGATGCTGTCATTCACTTGTGTATCTTGGACAATCTCAGCCTGAAGCCACCTCCCCTCCCCCAGCTGTTTGACATTCCGCGGCTGAGGTACTGTACAGTGCACATAATCATGCAATCATTTACTTATTCATTCCACAAATCGTCATCAAGGCAGTGAGCTAGTAAGTGAAGGAATAATAACAAGAGGATTTATAATACCCCTTATCCTAAAAGGCAACATGTAATAGGAAGGATTTTTTTTTTCCAACTATGTTTTTTAAAATTTCTCTTGAATACTAACACGGCTGTTTGGCATTTTCTCAAAGTAAATTTCCACTGAGGGTTGTTTTGATGCGATTCTGTCGCTGTGTGGAGAAGAAAGTAGAAGGCATACCTTGGACTTGGGATATGTGTTTGGAGGTGCAGCCTAACCAGTACCTGTAGTATTTGTCAAATGTAGTTTTCACCAAGTTACTACGTATATTTGCATCAGGGTAGCATGCAGAGACTATGCTAGGAAATACAAAGATAAGCTGCTTATTATAATTGCCCCCCAAGAGAATTTTCTTTTCTTTTTTTTTTTTTTTTTTTTTTTTTTTTAACCATGCAAAGGAAAAGGGACAGATAGTGGACACAGACAAATGATTCTAATGGACGGTAGAATACAAATCACTTGGTGGAAGGGCACAGATGGGGAAGTCAGAAAAGTGAGAAGTACTATTTGCTGGGAGAGCTCGAGGGAACGGGCGGAGCGTGAGCTGGGCGCACACTGACTTCGCCGGCTGCGGCTGGCCGGGTGTGGACACGGCCGCGGTGCAGGAGTTCACTGCCGATCCAATAAACCGCGCGCGTGTTAACACGGAGCGAGTCCTGCAGGGTGCACGTCGCCAGCCAGTGGGAGTCGCTGGGACGCCGCCACAGATCATGGAACCCAAGTGACTCCCTGTGCAGACCCCTGTCCTGTCCGTCATGCTCTGCAGTCTGCTGAGACAAGGGTCTCTTCCTGCACTGATGCCCACCTACCTGGCCACCACGTGCTGTCCCTTCTGCGGAGAAGTTGATGCTCATGGAGGGACCCGCGGTGATCATTGAGTCATGCTGTTGTCACCATCCCTGATAGAGTATTGAATGTTCCACAGAAAAACCCAAGTCCCTATGAAGTCTTCAAATGCATGTTTTTTTTTTCCAAATTTATTTTTTATTCTAAGTTGTTAGAAATGACAGCAGAATGCATTACATTTCATATTATACTTGTAGAGCACATTTTTACATATCTCTGGTTGTATACAAAGTGTATTCACACCATTTATGACTTCATACATGCACTTAGGGTAATGATATCCATCTCATTCTACCATCGTTTTTTTCCTTTGCCCTTTTGCCCCTCCCTTCCTCTCCCTCCCTCCCCATTGGCCATTCTAGTGATTCTCTAATCCTCCTATGCTCCCCGTCCCAACCCCACTGTGAATCAGCCTCCTTATATCAGAGAAAACATTTGGCATATGGCTTTTTGGGATTGGCTTACTTCACTTAGCATTATATTCTCTAACTTCATCCATTTACCTGCAAATGCCATGATTTTATTCTCTTTTATTGCTGAGTAATACTCCATTGTGTGTATATACCACATTGTCTTTAGCCATTCATCTACTGAAGGGCATCTGGGTTGGTTCCACAGTTTAGCTATTATGAATTGTGCTGCTATAAACATTGATGTGGCTGTGTCCCTGTAGGATGCTGTTTTTAAGTCCTTTGGGTATAGACCAGGAGTGCGATAGCTGGGTCATTAGTTGGTTCCATTCCCAGTTTTCCAAGGATTCTCCATACTGCTTTCTGGGCTGGTTGCACCAATTTGCAGTCCCACCAGGAATGTATGAGCGTGCCTTTTTCTCCACATCCTCGCCAACATTTATTGTTGTTTGTGTTCTTAATAGCCGCCATTCTGACAGGTGTGAGATGAAATCTTAGAGTGGTTTTGATTTGTATTTCTCTAATTGCCAGAGAGGTTGAGCATTTTTTCAAGTATTTGTTGACTGATTGTATATCTTCTTCTGAGAAGTATCTGTTCAGTTCCTTGGCCTATTTACTGATTGGGTTATTTGATTTTTTGGTGTTAAGATTTTTGAGTTATTTTATATATTCTAGAGGTTAGTGCTCTATCTGACATGCGTTTTTTTTATTTTTATTTTTATTTTTTTGTACCAGGGATTGAACTCAGGGGCACTCGACCCCTGGGCCACATCCCCAGCCCTTTTTTGTATTTTATTAGAGACAGGGTCTCACTGAGCTGCTCAGGGCCTCGCCATGGCTGAGGCTGACTTTGACCTCGCGATCCTCCTGCCTCAGCCTCCCAGGTGCTGGGATCACAGGCGTGTGCCACCATGCCCGGCTTCTAATGCATGATTGTGACATCAGCGAAGCGCCCATTTCCACATTAGGGGACACCTGTCTTACCGCGCTGGGCTGGTGCATCAGGAGGGATCGCTGTGCTTCTCTGAGAAGGTCGAGCTGTCATCCAGTCGACTGCGGACGTGAAATAATGCTGCCGAGCAGGTTCTTTTTGTGACTGATGACAACGATGATGGATAATGGTAGTTGGGACATTCATTTTGCAGGGGAAATAGCTCCTTTTCTACTCTGGCTGAGTCGTGGTGGAGAGTGGAGAATTTCTTTCTGGTCGTATTAAGTATCTTTTTTCCATTAAAAAGAGGATCGCTGAGGACTGCATTCTCTGGTCACATGGCTCTGAAACAGACCCCTGGGGGAGACGCGGCCGGTGGCTCTGTACCTCTGCTCCAGCAGGGACAGTTATCCCGGGCTTTGCTGGGTCCGCTCATAATAAGCGGAACAGAAACAACCTGCGTCCAGTCCACACCGTGTCCAGACAGCGTGAGGCGCAGGAGAGACGGTCGTGACAGCACCTTGTTAGAGTCTTCCAAGAATGTTCCAGAGCCGGGCGCGGTGGCCCACGCCTGTCATCCCAGCACTTGGGAGGCTGAGGCAGGAGGATCGCGAGGTCAAAGCCAGCCTCAGCCAAGGCGAGGCCCCGAGCAGCTCAGGGAGACCCTGTCTCTAATCAAATACAAAAAAGGGGCTGGGGATGTGGCCCAGGGGTCGAGTGCCCCTGAGTTCAATCCCTGGTACCAAATAAATAAATAAATAAAAATAAAAAGATAAAGTCTTCCAAGAATGTTCTTTTGAATTATAATGCAGTCTTCCCTGTGATTCCCTCAGAACTTGCACACTGATTCCCACTTCTAAGACTGCTCTTTACCCCAGAGACAGGTGTGGTTTGTTTCCTTAGCCTCAATGGGCCTCTGCTCAGCTGCCACCCCAACAGAAAGGTCTTTTTTGATTTTTCTTTTAAGGTCCTGGTTATTGAACCCAGGAGCACTTAACCCCTGAGGCACAACCCCAGCCCTTTTCTTGTCTTTTATTTAGAGACAGGGTCTCACTAAGTTGTTCAAGGTCTTGCTAAGTTGCTGAGGCTGACATCAAACTCATGATCCTCCTGCCTCAGCCTCCAGAGCTGCTGGGATTACATGCATACACCACTGTGCCCCACTGAGACACCTCGTTTTGCTCCTCTTTCTTCCTTCCTTCCTTTCTCTCTGCCTCTCTTTCTTTCCCTTTCTCCCTTTCTTTCTCTCTTTCCCTCCCTCCCTCCATCCCTCTCTCTCTCTCTCTCTCTCTCTCTCTTTCTTTTTAATTGTTTCTAATTAGTTATACATGACTGTAGAACTCAACATATATAAATGGAGTATTATTTCTCATTCTTCTGGTTGTGCATGATGTGCAATCACACTAGTCATGTAATCATATATGTACATAGGGTAATAATGTCTGATTCATTCTACTCTCATTCCTACCCCCAAGCCCTGTCTCCTCCCTTCACTCCCCTCTGCCTGATCCAAAGAACCTCTATTTCTCCCTAGTGCTCCCCATCCCCACCACTTATTGTGAACTAACTAGCATTGGCATATCAGAGGAAACATTTGGCCTCTGGGTTTTGGGGATTGGCTTGTTTCATTTGGCATGATATTCTCCAGCTCCATCCATTTACCAGCAAATGCTTCTTTAAGGCTGAGTAATATTCCACTGTGTATATATATACCACAGTTTCTTTATCCATTCATCTATTGAAGGGCATCTAAGCTGGTCCCATAGTTTGGCTATTGTGAATTGAGCTGCTATAAACATTGATGAGACTGTGTCACTGTAGTATGCTGATTTTAAGTCCTTTGGGTATAGACTGAGGAGTGGGATAGCTGGGTCAAATGGTGGTTCCATTCCAAGTTTTCTCAGGAGTCTCCATACTGCTTTCCATAATGATCACACCCATTTGCAGTCCCACCAGCAATGTATGAGTGTGTCTTTTCCCCCACATCCTCACCAACACTTATTGTTGCTTGTCTTCTTGATAATTTCTATTCAGACTGGAATGCGATGAAATCTTAGTTTTGATTTGTGTTTCTCTAATTGCTAGAGATGTTGGACATTTTTTCCTATACTTGTTGATCGATTGCATTTCTTCTCCCGTGAGGAGGCCTTTCTTGATCAGCTGTTCTAGAAGAGCGCCTACCTCCTCTGCTCCCTCATTTCTGCCTGGTGTTTGTCAGAACCTGTCCCGTGACCGTCCGTCCATCTCCTCAAGCTAAGCTACAAGCTACGTGAGAACAGAGACTGGCTTCTTCAGCAAACTGAGAACCTGCCCAGGTTCCTGGCCCAGACTAGATCTTGAATCAGTAATTGTTGAATTGTGAACTATATGGATGATTACTTCATTTACAAAGGGCTGCATAACACACTCAGGATGTGAAAGGAAACTTGCCAACCTTGGGTTCCAGAGTCAAATTCCAGCTTTTGGATTGAGTTCTCCAAATTGTGCTTGTTTGTATAGCTGCATGCAATGCAGACAACAAAGAGCCCTGAAAGGAAAATGGAATATGGAGGTCCTAGTCTGAGATGGACTGTTTGTATACCTCATCACATCCTATAAGAAAGCAATCAGTTTTGCTTATCCCAAGTCACTGGTGACTGCCACTGTAGACCAGGGTGCTGTGTGGACGCATGCAGATGCTGATCTGAAAAAGCGGCTTGCAGAAAAGAAAGGAAAAGCAGACCTAACCACCCCCTCGGTATCTTTAAAGGCCAATAACATTTGTATCCATTGGGTAAACTCGATCCATCACCGCCCTGCAAGCTTTGTATGGGCTGCTTCCTTAACAAATATGTTTTTTGCCTGGGCCATTTATCATATCTGGAAGTTTGGAGGGGAAGCTTGAGCACTCTCTTAGGTTAGCATTGAAAATAGCCGCTCAGTGGGTTTGTAAGGAAAAATGCCTGTTAAAATGGCAGGGGAAAAAAAAAAAAAAAAAAAAAGAGTGTATCCTCTTGACAACAGAAAACAGCATCTTGTAGGCTGTTTTGTTAGTATTGGCTTGTAGTGCTGAAACTCGGCTCGACTTCAGGAGCAGTGTGGATTTCAGTGGGAAATCAGGTTATGAATGGAAAGCTACAGGGCCGATATGGAAGGCATGCCCTTGGACCCTCAAGTGCATATAGGGTGTGTGTTTGTGTGGTACCAGGAATTGAACCCAGGGGTACTTAACCACTGAGCCACATCCTCAGCCCCTTTTTTTTTTTTTTTTTTTGTCTTTTATTTAGAGACAGGGTCTCACTGAGTTGCTTAAGGCCTTGCTAAGTTGCTGAAGCTGGCTTTGAACTTGAGATCCCCCTGCCTCAGCCTCCAGAGCCGCTGGGATTACAAGTGTGTGCCCCTGCGCCTGGTGCATAGGGTGTCTGTTTTTCTTTCTTTCTTTTTTTTTTTTTTTTTTTTGGTACTGGAGATTGAACTCAGGGGCACTCGACCACTGGGCCACATCCCCAGCCCTTTTTTGTATTTTATTAGAGGCAGGGTCTCACTGAGTTGCTAAATGCCTTGCCATTGCTGAGGCTGGCTTTGAACCTCACGATCCTCCTGCCTCAGCCTCCCGATATAGGGTGTCTTTTAATGGGACCGGAAGAATCTCCTCAATGCACTGCTCTGATGTGTATTCTGAGAAGAATTGCATGAAAAAATCGCAGAGATCCTTAAAAGCCAAGACACAGGTAGCTGCTGCCACCAGAGTTATTGGCCGGGATTGAAGAGCTATTTTGCAAAGGGGGGGGGGGGGAGGAAACGGAGCCATCATGGGAAGACACAGAAGCAAGTGTGCACTCCCATATCCAATGGGAACTCCACCTAGGGGGTCGAGTGGAGTCAGGGAAGTTGAAATAACTTGGAGGACCTCTGAGATCAGCGAATATGCCAATTCACCAATCGCATGTAGAAAGTCTATTTTTTTTTTTCCAGGTTACTTAGTGAGTATGGAAGGGAACAGATGGGTAAAGAAAAGAGGCTCGGGTGTTTGGTTGTAGAGCAGGTTGGGCTTGGGAAAAGCACTGAGCTTACCGAATCCAGTGCACACATGGGTTAAGGTTTGCAAGAAAGAGGGGGTGAAGAAGGGCTCTCGATGCAGTGTAGACTGGGCAAGGAATTGAAGGGAGGTTGAAAGCAGGGGTCTTGAAAAAGCAGGTAAGTAAGATCCGTTGAGCTAAAAACAAAGCAGCTGAACAGAATTTGCAGAGCCTGAAGCTCATTAACCGAGGTGGGAGTCGTTGGTCCCCAGTATATTGTGGCTCTAGCTTCCCGCCCATGGTACAATGACGCGTCCTTGCTGTAAGCCGTTTTCTTTGGAAGAACGGAGGAACATTCTTGTCTTATCCCTCACATAATGACTGTTCTTACAGAGCCTCACTTTTAGATGCTCTTTGAGATCCCTGCAGAGGGATTTTGAATAATTTTCAATTCCTGCTTTAGCTGGGATGTGTGCCAGAATGGATTTAAAGCAGTGAATGGATTTTAAAATAAGCCAGCTCTGAGTATTTCCTAATCCTTCTCCAGTGTTTTGTGCACCACCCCCCAAAATACTGTTTTCAACATGGGCTTTGGGTCTCAGAGAGAACAGGTTGCCTCACGTGATCAAGAACTGTATTATGTAACTGGCACTTATAATTTTAACTTTGCTGTATGAAGCCAGATTCACATCATGTGGTCAGTTGAAAATATAAGGATTTAATTTCATGAGACAGTGTTAGATTTGGCTCCCTTTGCAATTAAAAGAGCAGGGAGAAGAGGGGTGGGGTGTTTTCCCTTAAATACATAGCTCATTAGTAGCAAAATGAGACTATGATCCTGATTTTCAGAATCATGGCATCCTAGCACAGAATACACTTGTTCCACAATGTGGGCTCTGTGGTTAAACAAAATCTGGTTAAAATTGCAGCCATCATCCATATTGTTAAGTCACTTACCCGATAAGCCTAGACTCCTTGATCTGTGGAATGGGATTAATAATAGCTCTTTCTGTATCAGGTCATTTTGCAGATTAAGACCAAAATAAATCCAAAAGTCTTAGAAAACAGTCCATACGTTACGCAGACGCATTGGCTTTAAATAACACGTGTTTTTTGATCTTGCAAGCTGCTCTGGCCTGAGGTCCTTTTCTGGGTCTCACAGTGAGGAGCATCGTGAGGTGGACTTTGTCCTCCCCTGGTGACTGTTTACGTAGGTAGACATCTGATTCCCTGCTGCCCAGGTTGGGGACAGTGTGGAAGTTGTCCTTGCCTGCTGAGCTATCAGCAGGAGCTGCATCCAAGCCCTAAAGCCTGCCCTCAGATTCAGGCCACCCCTGGTCCTTTCCATAGGACGCTTTTTACATGACATGACATTTCTTGTAAGTAGACGGTATACTCACATTTTTTTCCAGTCTCTCTCCTTGCAACAGGTGGTCATTCCCTTTTAAGGGTTCATCTAATTACATCAGGGTGAGCTCCCTTTTTAGTAACTCAGGGCCACTGGCAGTGGGCCCTTAATTCAAGCACTTTGTCAGGGACCCTACCCCAGGGGTGAAACCTGGGCTATTCATAGCCATTCCCCCGACTCAAGGCAGGGTGCCATACCAGGGCCATCCACCAGGGGGCAGGAGTCTTGGGCGCTGTCAGAATTCTCCCTCCCAGAGGGCACTGGTGGTATTTTGACCATTCGTTATTGTTCTTATCATTATATATTTCTGAGATTATTATGATTTAGAGCTTACAATTAAAGGTCAGCCGGGCGTGGTGGCGCACGCCTGTCATCCAAGCACTTGGGAGGCTGGGGCAGGAGGATCGTGAGTTCAAAGCCAGCCTCAACCATGGCGAGGCACTTAGCAACTCAGTGAGGCCCTGTCTCTGATAAAATACAAAAAAGGGCTGGGGATGTGGCCCCAGTGGTCCAGTGCCCCTGAGTTCAATCCCCAGTACCAAACAAACAAACAATAATTAAAAAAAAAAAAAAAAAAAAAAATTAAAGTTCATTCCAGGTTAATGGTACGGAATAAAGGCAACCAAACTTTTTTTGGAATATTGCTCATGAAGGAATTCATATTGTGTGACACTATTTGCAGATTGATTTGGCTTTGGACTGCATTACCCATACCTGAAACCTGAAATAAAAGTTCATGGGAACCCAGAACATAATATTTGATAATTAATATAATGCCTTGTTATCTACACTCGAAACTTGTCAGATTATTATAAGGGGTTGAGGTCTCTAGCCCCCCCCCCACACACCCTGTACCTGGGATGGACCTCTTCTGTCTACCAAAAGAGGCCAGAGGGGCCTACCTCAACGAGGAGACTGGATTGGGAAAGTAACGGCCGTGGACGCCTCCTCCCCCGCCTTGAAAAGACTCAGAGCCGCGTTGGGGAAGCCCAGTCAGTAGAATGCCGGAACTCGGTTTATTGAGGAAGTTGGACGGTCTTATAGAGGACATGGGCCAATCAGCAGAAAGATCATAGGGACACATAAGGAGCATGGGCGGATGCCATTGGTGGAGCCATTGGCCTATCCTTGGGGTGGTTTCAGTTCTCACAGCCACGCCCCCTGCTTAGCCTAGGTCCTGTAACAGGGCGTGGTAATGTGGAGAGCAGCCAGAAAGCCAGGGCTTTTCCACCCCCTTGGCAGACAGTGTAAGGTCTCGACAGAAACTCTCACTGGCTTTGCTGCCGTTCTTAATGAAGGAAGAAAGAGAAAGATTGTTTTAAAGGGATAATTCGTGCAGACACCTACAAATCTTACACTTAAGTTTAGAATGAGAAAAATGCTGCTTATCATATTAATTGTGTTGTCACCTATTTGTACAGGGTCACTGTCTACATATTTCCAAAATTCCAAGGAAGAATATTCTTCTTAATGTAGAAAAGAAGCTTCTGGAAAGCTGACCCCCCCCCCCCCCCCACACACACACAGGTTTTTAAGATGCACTGTCTGTCCTTTAAACTCTGTTAATTTCCTACTACACCTTGAATGTGCCACAAGCAATTTGCAATAGAATCAATTAACATTTGGGAAGTGGAGTACGGCCACCTAGGACATTAAATATTTGCTAGGAATGCTAATCAAATCCATTGACCTGATATTCCCAAAGTATTATTAAATAATAATGGCAGTGTTAAAGGGTAGCAAATAAATGAGTATCTACTTAGAGCTGTTTTTCTCAATTCTTGTGATTTTTGTGTTCCTACCTTGGACTCGAACCTTCTCATTCGCTTGGGAGATCAGACTTTGGAAATCGGGCTTTCAAAGCTGCGTTTCTGAGATCCCTTAGGAAAGGTGTCTCATGATCAAAGTCATCGAGCGGACTTGCATATGAAAATGAAAGGTATAAATTTATCTTTCCTCCACTTCATTGTCCATTGCTATTTCTGTAGTTAAGGATTCTTGGATAGCAAAAAAAAAAAAAAAAAAAAAAAAAAAAAAGTATTGTTACTTAGTTGGCCCTATTTATAAAATATTATGCAATTTTTCTATTGCATAGCATATTGGCAAAAAAAAATAAAGCATTGTTCTATTTTTTATTTTCATTTTTTTTTTTTTAATGTTCTGTGGTGCTGAGGATGGAATCCAGGCCTTATATAACACTGGGCAAGTGCTTTACCTTTGAGCTTGTCCTATTTTGAAAAGTTGATTTAACACTACTTTTTTTTTTTTTTTTAATTCACAATGTTTTAAATAAGCAGGTTCCATATTTTTTCTGTACCTTATAACAGCATGGATTTTATTAAAAAAAATAGTTGGAGTAGTTTTGATGAAGTAATGTTTGAAGCATTAAGTATTTGACAAAGGAAGGCTCTTTCTAGTTATATATTTAGTTAATATATTTCTTTCTCAACCACTTTATTTTATATAATTAAAAATATTAGGAAAGTGAGTACTTCCACCTCAATTTTATTAATTTGATTTGCTTTACTTTGTTTTGGCTCAAATTAATTGAAATCAGTGGCATGTATACATTACTGCGGCCTGTGATGATTTCTACGGATACATAATTCTACATTGACATATATAGGAATCAGAATATTAACTTGGCCTAGAGTAGGTTGTTTGAATCAGCTTTGTCACTGCTGTGACCAAAAGACCCGACAAGAACAATTTTAAGAAGGAAAAGTTTAGGTGGGGATCCTGGTTTCAGAGGTCTCCGTCCATGGATGGCCAACTCCAGGGTTTAAAGTCCAAAGGGAGGCAGAACATCATGGCGGAAGATTGTGGTGGAGGAGAGTAGCTCAGGCCATGGCACCAGGAAGCACAGAGAGAGAGAGTGCCCCTGGGCATGAACAAAATATAACCCCAATAGGCACTGCCTCCTTGACCAACTCCTCTGGTCACACCCTACCTGTCTCAATTTATAGTTACCAAACAGTGGGTTAATGCACTGATCAGTTAAGGATCCACCCATTTCACCTCTGAACTTTGTTAGATTGTCTCATGTGTGAGGTTTTGGGGACACCTCCTAGCTAAACCACCACATAGGTAACAGAGATACCTCCATTAAATGAGGATGTTGTCGATATTAAAAACAACAGTCTCTAACCTAAGTGTTGAAATTACATGTCCTCCCACATCGTTGAATGGCCAAACAATATGCACTCGATAAAGTTTTTGATTGATTGTAACAGTGTCTTAAATCCAGTAGGGAAATGCCCTGGACTTCATTTCTAAATAGATCTTCAGCAAAACATTTAAGTTTTAAAAATCACCTTCCTTATGTATTGGGGGGGGGGTCCCTTTGGTGATCTTCCAATTGCTTCATTTATTTGTAACAGTTTGGGTATTTGCTAACCGTTTTCTCCCAATTCTCGGAATATCCACATCAATTTAAAAACCAAGCGTCTCCTTTTCTCTCACTGTATTCCATACATGTGAACAATTTTGTAATATTCGGCTCGTAGACCCTCAGTTTGCTTTGACTGCTTGACTTTTACAATGCGATAAATCCTCTTTTTCTGGGTCAGACTGTAGATTTAATATAGCTCATAATCATCCTTGATGACCTAGTGATTTCACCTGCAAAGCATTGGAGACGCTCTGGCTCTTTCTGAAGTTATCAAGACTGTTGTGGAAAAACTCGAGAAAGCCGGACGGTCTCAAAAACTGGTTTATTCCTTCTTTGCTTCCCGGTGAGTTTTCTTCTGTAGTCGAACCTCTGAGGACAGTTAAAGTTGATTTTTTAAGTTTTTTAATTTAATTTTTTAAGAGGCTATTATAATCACAGAAAGAATAGCAGATACCATATACAAAGAACTATAATGCCCCTGTATGTAGGGGTTGTATGGTGACTTTCAGCAATATAAATGACAAAATAATTTTGGAGATGTAGAACCTTCTTCCTGTCTAGAATTCCTCGTTTGGCTTTTTTTTTTTTTTTTTTTTTTTGGGGGGGGGGTGCTGTGGATTGAACCCAGGCCTTGTGCATGTGAGGCAAGCACTCTACCAACTGAGCTCTATCCCCAGCCCACTGGTTTGGCTCCGCCCCCCCCCCCTTGATTTAGTTGATCAAGGTAAATGATATCCTAACCCTGCAGTTTGCTTAGGGCTGTGTAATTGATGAATGAAAGTTGGTCCATTTTTGGAAATGTTTTCTTTCCTTTTCTTTTATTCTTTCTTTCCTCCTTTTTTTTTTTTTTTTTTTTTTTTTTTTTGGTTTTGTTTTTGGTACCCGGAATTGAACCCAGGGGTGCTTAACCATTGAGCCACATCCCCAGCTCTTTTATATTTTACATAGAGACAGGGTCTCGTTAAGTTGCATAGGGCCTCACCAAGTTGCTGAGGCTGGCTTTGAACTGGCGATCCTCCTGCCTCAGCCTCCCCAGCAGCTGGGATTACAGGTGTGCACCACCAGGACTAGTGTATTTCCTATTTTTCCTATTTTTCTGACCATTAGGATAAACAGTGACGTAGTTTCCAGTGAAAATAGCCTTATATCATTTAAAAAATTTTATTTTTGATGGGGGATTATGGCATGGGATTTGGGAGAGCTGAGAACAGAAATTAAAAAAATGTATATTGTTTCAGTCAACAAAGCAAAACAACAAATATTATGCTGCATGATTTATACCATAATTTTGGAATTTCCTTTATCCTTTGATACAGTGACTGCTAAAGAGCTCAGCTCACTAATCTTTACTTAATTAAAGTATTTCCTCAAAGCAGAATACAACTTTCCTATTACTGGTCTACTCCTTAATGGTAATCAGCTTGAGCCTGTGTGACAAAATATTTTATAAGTTCAACAATTTCAGTTATTTTTGCATAGTTGTTATATGTATGGTTATTTTCTAATATTTTTTAAGAAGCTTCATTGACTATTACTGTTATGGCGAGATTGCAATAAATCACCAAGTCTATCTTAAAGCAGGAGACCATCTTTATTTTATTTTTACTAAAGCACCATCTTTATTTTCCAGTCGGTGGTCTAGAGCCACCAGCTGGGGGCGCCAAGGAGCAGGCTGCAAATCTACACCCTTCGACCCCCTCCCAGGGTCAGAGCACATGTTTATGTTCCCAAACCACATTCGTCACCAGTGGCTGTTGCTCTGATTTAAAACCATAAACAAACATCTTGAGATCTAAACTCATAAGCAGGAGGGGAAGTGGGTCAAAACGACCCTAGTTGAGTGCAAGTTGAAGAATGGTTACGAAGTCTAGACAATCATTCTCTCACTGGGTACACTGTCCAAGAAAAATGGGAACCAAAGAGAGAACACTTTTACATTGTGTAAGAAGAACAGAAACATTTGGGTTTCTAAGCAGGGTGTACTAAGCAGGATCAGGAGGGCAGAGGCATAGTTTTTCCGTGGGAGAAGCATTTCTTACATGATATGGAGTCTCAGGGCAAAATGGAGTCTGTTTGGTCATTGCCCATAAAGCCTAGCCCATAACAATTCCAGAGATTGTCTTTTTTTTTTTTTTTTTTTTTTCTGTCTGTAAGCATTTAGAAGTTTATTTCATAATAAATGAGTAAAGTGGGAAGGCTAGCTAGGTATTGGATGAAGTTTTATTTTGGAATGAAATATTGCTGCGCAAACCAATTGAAGAGAGTTTTCCTACTTCCGGGGATTAAACTCAGGGGCACTCGACCACTGGGCCACATCCCCAGCCCTTTTTTTGGTATTTTATTAGAGACAGGGTCTCACTGAGTTGCTCAGTGCCTCGCCATGGCTGAGTCTGGCTTTGAACTCGCCATCCTCCTGCCTCAGCCTCCCAAGTGCTGGGGATTCTAGGCGTGCGGCTGAGTTTTCCTACTTTATTAATCATTGACTTCTTTCAGATGCACTTGCTTTGGTCCTGTTTGCAAACCTACCACCCATAAGAACTGACTCTCAACTTCCTGGATCACAAATCTTGTGTTCCATAATTCCGTCCACACAGCCCGTTTCTCTCATCTTTTCTGGAAACTCTAATCTTTTGCTTCTCGGATACTTTGACCTGACATCTCACGTGCCTCTGACCTTTTTTATGTTTTTATTTTTGATTATTTGTATTATTTGTGTATCGATCCACCCATCTCCTCCTTTGAAATGTGAGATTCAGGGCGGTGGAGACCTTTTACATCTTGTCCCCCCTCTGTTTTCTAACAACTCAGGGCTACTGCTTCGCAGCAGAGAGATGATAAGAAAAACAGGTGCAGATATTACCGCAGGTATTTACTGCGTGCTTTGTATACACTGTTTGTATACAAAGTATATGTTCTTTTCCATTTATTATTTCATTTATTTATTACAAGCTCATTATTATCCAACTGAGGAAGTGGAGACGGAGACAATTTTCATCATTCACTCCAAGCTATATTCCACTAGTGAGCTGTTTAGTGAGTGACTATTTAAATGTCTAGCTTTTTGATTTCAGAACCTCTGCTTTTGTCTACCGTTCCGCCCCTGTCTCCCTCTGTTTCAGCATCTTTATGGCATCTGACTATACTTCAGCTTTTGCACATTATTTTTTCTGTTTGGTCCATCAGTGATTATAAACCAGAAACCCACTGATCACTTGTTAAGGGGCAAAGGAGAGTCAGTGAACACGGCCTCTAATGTTATAATGCAAATTTCAGACGGTGTTTTTCTTTTTTTAATTTTTTTTTTTTGTAGTTGTAGATGGACAGAATGCTTTTTTTTTTTGTTTGTTTATTTTTTATGTGGTGCTGAACCCAGGGGCCTCATGCATGCTAAGCAAGTGATCTGCCACTGAGCTACAGCCCCAGCCCCTGTTTTTTTTTTTTTTTTTTTTTTTTATTCAGAGTTGTTGTATATGTAACAATAGCATGCATTACAATTCATAATACACATACAGAGCACCTTTCTACATAACACTGTATACAAACTATATTCATACTATTCATGTCTTTAATCATGCATTTAGGATAATGATATCCATCTCGTTCTACCATCTTATTTTTTTTCCCTTTATACCCCCTTGCCCCCTCCCTCCCTCCCTCCCCATTGGCCTTTCTAGTGTCTCTCTAATCCTCGTATGTTCCCTGACCCAACCCCACTGTGAATCAGCCTCCTTATATTGGAGAAAACATTCGGCATTTGGATTTTTGAGATTGGCTAACTTCACTTAGCATTATGTTCTCTAATTTCATCCATTTGCCTGTAAATGCTGTTATGTTATTCTCTTTTATTGCTGAGTAATATTCCATTGTGTATATACACCACATCTTCTTTATTCACTCATCTACTGAGGGGCATCTAGGTTGGTTCCACAGTTTAGCTATTGTGCATTGTGCTGCTATAAACATTGACGTGGCTGTGTCCCTGTAGGATGCTGCTTTTAAGTCCTTGGGGAATAGACTGAGGAGTGGGATAGCTGGGTCATAAGGTGTTTCCATTCCCAGTTTTCCAAGGAATCTCCATACTGCTTTCCATAACGGCTGCACCATTTTGCTTGGATAGGGAGAATTGATATTGTCAAAATGACCATACTACCAAAAGCACTACACAGATTCAATGCAATGCCAATCAAAATCCCAAGGACATTCCTCAAAGAAATAGAAAACGTAATCATGAAATTCATCTGGAAAAATAAGAGACCCAGAAGAGCTAAAGCAATCCTTCGCAAGAAACCTGAAGCAGGTGGCATCACCATACCAGACCTTAACTTATATGTTTTTGTTGTTTTATAAGGAGCTGTTCATAAGCATTCTTGCTTGGTTATTCTCATATTACAACTTGGGGGAAATGAGGCTCAGAGTTGAAAAATGTGTGTGACCCATAATCCCTAGCTGCTGAGTGACCACAGTCCTGCGATTCAAACCCACTCTGGTATTCCATGTTCCTTCCTGTCCATGGAAAATGACTCCTTCCTCCTACCCTTCTTTGACACGTTGTTATCCCCTGTTTCTGGCACGATCATTAATGTTTGCTGCTATTTTTATGCTTTTTAATTTGTTGAACTTTCCCCTGATTTCCACTGTCATTGAAATGTCATATCGTTCTATGAGCCATCCATCGAAGCCAGAGGCTAGGCGATCGTTTCCATCAATGGCACAGTTTAGAGAGCACAGTGGCCTTACTTTCTTGCCCACAAACGGGGACAGCAGTTCTTTTACTTTCTACTAACGTAAGATTAAATCAGGGCTCCTCACCTGCACCAGAATGGCATTTTGGACGGGGAATTCTTCCTTATAGCAAACCATCTCGTGCATTCAAGGAGCTTAACAGAGACCACGGCCCTCTCTCCAGTAGTGCTTCCTTCCTGTGACAATCAAAAATATTTTCAGATACTGCAAATTGTTGGCTTCCCAAGGGATGTGGAATTGCCCCTGGGCAAGCACTTCTGGATTAAATTAAGATAATGACTGCGCAAATGTCGATTTTGGAGCATTCTCCAAATTCAAGTTATTGGTAGGATGAGCTCTAAGAACAATAAAAACCCACTGCTGCGAATGAAGGGAAACCGGGTGCCCACATCAAGGACCTGCGTTGCCCGTCCACTTAGGGACTTGTGAGCACTCACTCAATGTGGATTCCTGCTGGAAATTTCTTGCTTCTGCCTCACTCCAAGCAAGCATTTCATATAATATTGCCTGCTAATAGGACTTCCCATTACCGATTGCAGCTTTCTTTCTTTATGAAATATTCGGCAACATATTCGCGACCATCTGATGAATAATTAAAACTAAATTACACTTGTCAAAATAAATGAACGCACCACATTACAAGATAGGAGGGGAAAAAAAAATCTTTATTTTGTCCCCAAATGGTTTACGGCACGTTGTCCTCATTTGTGATATTTGGTGGCTATGTAGTGACTCACCATTATTATTCTACTCTATTTGTTTTGTTGAAGTGAGATCAAAGAAGGTGCCAGTTCATTTGAAGGGAATGCATCATCAGTGTATGTACTACTTACAGAGTAAAAAAAAAAAAAAAAAAAAAAAAACTAAAAAATCCCACGAGACATCCTCTCCTTAATTAAATGGATGCATTATTGCTTGTGCTGTTATTAAGTCGGTTGATATTCATATGGACGATTTTTTAAATGACATGATGCATTATTTATGTGATCGTCTTGGTGATGAGCTTTGAAAAAAAAAAATTGTCGCAGAGAAGGAGGTGGCTGGCGTCTCTCAAGAACTTTTCACTATTTTATTTGAAGGCAACTTGCTACATTGGCCATCTGGGGTAGAAGCTGGGCTACCAACACCATCTCCTGCAGGCTGCAGAACTTCAGTTTGATTTATTTTTATTTATTGTTTTTGAACTTCAGTTTGATTTTTTTTTGGGGGGGGTACTGGGGATTGAACTCAGGGGCACTCGACCCCTGGGCCACATCCCCAGCCCTTTTTTTGTATTTTATTAGAGACAGGGTCTCACTGAGTTGCTAAGTGCCTCGCCATTGCCGAGGCTGGCTTTGAACTCGCGATCCTCCTGCCTCAGCCTCCCAAGTGCTGGGATGACAGGCGGGCGCCACCACGCCCGGCTTCAGAACTTCAGTTTGAAAGAGAACACATGAGGCCTTTTTGGTCTCTCCTGTCCTTGCTGTATTGCCTGCTCATGGAGAAGCTTTTTTTTTTTTTTTTTTTAATTTTCAGGCAGGACTGTGTACCCAGAGAGAGGCTGGACATATTCTATTTGTACTCCTTTTTATTATTGTCAGAACGGATCAAATAAATCGACCCTAGTGTCCGCGTGTGGAATGCATGTTGAAAGTTGATTTTATTTTATTTTATTTTTTTATTTTTGGCCCAGTAAGTCCCAAACACGTGGCTGCCTTCACTTCCTTCTCCCTCTCCATCTCCAATACCTCGTGCCTCACAAATCACATTGTCTCTGCCTATTACCAGCCCCTGCTCCAGCTGGTCAAATACATTTTTTTTCCCCCCTCGGTTGCAGAGTTTTCCTTTTCTCATTCCCTGTTTGTCTCCTTTCCCTTTTAATGTGAAATCGCAACTGTATTTTGAAGTCCTTCCGGACAGCACTTTCCATTTATCGAAAACCCACACTATATAAAATCATCTCTGAGAGCTATCTAAAAGGATTCTTCTGTTTTCTGCTGGATATCCCGAAATGGATCTGTTTTTTTTTTTTTTTTCCAGAAAATTCTCTCTTTCTTTTCAATTTCGTCTGCATGATAAAATTCAGAAAACTCAAAGCTTTTTTTTTTTTTTTTTTTTTTTCTCCTTCTTCCAGATTCATCCTGTGCTACAGACTTTGCTGACGGATGAAACACTTGGAAGGACCCACTCGGATGTTTTTGCAACGTTATGTAAAAGAATAAAAAACCTTCATGCTGAGGTAAGGGGGTGTTAGCGCCAAAAGACCAGGATGAACGCAAAGTTCGCCCATCGGCTCAGCGCTTTATGCAGGGAGGAAGTTTCACCCGGGAGCAGGGGAGGCAGGGATGAGGTGATGCTGTGGTAGGACCCACTTTCCTGGTGGAAAATGAGCCCCCCCAAAAAAGAAAGGGCCTGGGCTTCTCTAGGGTATTCTGAGAGGTGGTCTCGTGGTCTATCAGTGTTCTTTGGGCACCCAGGAATTTGGAGTTTGTCTGTCAGTCCTTGAAGGAGTCAGGTTTAGTGCTTAGGGATTGAGGGTGTGTTTTACGGGGTGGAATGAGAGGGGGTCTAGGGTCAGCGGTCGGTTTCTGGAATTTATTGCGCTGGACCTGATGGAGGGCTGGGGTCAGGGGTTGGTACCTGGGAAGGACTTGTTTGCAGAAGGGTTGATGCTTCAGCCTCTTCCCAGAGACGGCCTTTCCAGGTTGGATGGACACCTCCTCCTCGGGGTGTGTTTTATCACCGGGAAAGGACTGTATTGGGAAAGGATCAAGCTCTCAATGTGTGGCTTTCTTCTCTCACTCCCCTTTCCCTGGGTTTCACGACTCTTGGAGTTTGCCATTTTCCATATCTAATAGTGGGAGAGTACCTGTAGGTTCTGACCAGAGAGAAGCAAAGGTTTGGTCACCTTGGATCTATCGTCTAAACTCTCTGTTTCCTGCACTTACACGTATAATGAGAATTTTGTCCTTGTCTTGGTGTTCCCAGAGGATTTTTGAGATTCGCCAATGTGAGCTATCTGGTGATAGGAAATATGTTTGCAGTTACCAAGCCAAAGATTTCCAAGCTTCTCCTTATAACTGCCCCATCGGGCCCAGGAAGACTTTGAATGGTACTTTCTTACAATACTGTATGAGCTGGGGGTTAGACTTGGCTGCCCGCGATAGAATACCCCGAAGAGCAGAGATTTACATGAGATAAAAGTTTTCCAGTTAACAAGTGAGGTAGGCAGGCAGGCCAAAGCTGTGTAGGGGACCATTGCTCCCAGAGAAGCAGGCTCAGTCACACATACCCTTTGACCCATGATTACAGATGGTGTGTTCGGGTGTCCTAGTCAAATTCCAAGCAGTAGAACAGAGATAAGATGCGATTATTTCCTCTGGGGCAAGTTCTTAGTATTGGTCACGCAATCACCCTGATAAATCCTCAGAATCCGCGCTTAGTCCCACGGTCACCTGTGGCCGCTGACGAGGAGATAAAGTCCTTATTCTTGCAGTCATGTGATCAGCTAAAATTCCTGTCTCATGGAAGATGAATTAGCAACATTTTCCCCATAAGCATTGATTTTTATATATCCTACATTAAAATAAAAATAACTTTGCTGAGTAGGTTGTGAACTGCATATTGGCAGGAACTCAGGATTTCTGCCTGGCATAGTGGCGCACGCCTGGCATCCCAGCAGCTCGGGAGGCTGAGGCAGGAGGATCAAAGCCAGCCTCAGCAATAGCGAGGCACTAAGCAACTCAGGGAGACCCTGTCTCTAAATAAAATACAAAATAGGGCTGGGGATGTGGCCCAGTGGTCAAGTGCCCCTGAGTTCAATTCCTGGTACTCCCTTCCCCACAAAAGTAGGGTTTCTCCTGTTGCTTTAATGGCATTACCGAAGGAATGAATAAATACTCACTGAAGTTGTACATGGATAGATGTTTTTTTTTCTTTTTCCCTAAATGTAAAATGTGACTAGAAATGAGACTGATTTTTATTTTTAAATTTTAAGACGAACATACCCAACCATTCTTTTGTGCATTCAAGAGTCACCAGACACCATGTGAGCCAAGTCAGTATAGAGTTATTTTTCTTATAGCAGCTGCTCTGATGCAGCCCTTTAGCAAAGTATGATTTGGATGCTGCTTTGGATGTGAATTTCAGGCTTAAGCTTCAAAAACACGTAAGTAAATAATTCTGTTCACTAGTAATTTGTCTTCTTAACCCCACTTTTTTTTTTTTTTTTTTTTTTTTTTTTTTGACTCTTTGGCTCTAATGCTTTCCTGACTCTTGCTAAAAAAATCAAGTATGCCTCCCAGGATGGAGATTTGGTTCCCTTGGAGGATTTTTAAATAAGGGCTATTAACTGTGATTGAGGAACCCATACATCCCAGACAAGGACTCTTCATGTTCCAGGATCAAATTAATTAAATACGATTCATTTAGTGAGTGCTGTCATTGAAGAATTTGCAAATGCCATCTGATTCATTGGAAAAGAACAACCTGGCTATTTCGGGTTTTAGAAAAGGGACACTATTGGGGTCTTCTCAGAAGGATTGCTGAAGAGTTTAGGAAGGAGAAGGACCAGTGGCTGTCACAGCAGCTGCCACCACAGTGAAACAGGTCATTGGCTTGGCTGGGGGCTTGTGGCTATCCAAAGTATGGGTTTTCCAGTATGAAAACCAAAGAGAAAATCATGCAAGTTGTTTCTACTGCTCTTCAACTATGAAGAAAGAGTGCTACCATCCAGCTTGTTTTCGTAGAATTGGAAAGGGAAGTAAATTAAGAATTAGATGCCTGTATTGCCTTGAATCTGTCTTGTCTCCAAGAAACAAAGATGGCGCCAGGGGAATTCCCCTTTCAAGAATGTGAAGAGCTTCTTTTGAGTGAACTTTGCCTGCTTCTAAAAGATAGCATTCACCTCCTTCCCTGGCTCCTCTGCCAAACACCACTGTGGTGGGTTGAAATTTAGCCCGGCAGCCACGGCAAGAACTGTTTTCTGAGGCAGCCCTGCCGTTTACCTAAGGAATAAGTAAGTTCTCTTTGACTTGACCCATGTGTGTTTGCTTAGGAAAGACGCAGACGTATCTCTTCTCTTGATAGGAAGGAGACTATTTCAAACAGCCATTTTCTTTGCTAACAAAGAAATTCACACTGGAGCCAAATCAGCAATCCCCTAGCTGGTTTGTGAAATCCTGAAATGATGTGTACAAATCAAAGCAGGGGAGATTCTTTTGCAGCGAAAGGGATATTTGACTTGCATCCCAATTTCTGATAGGATATTGTCTCATTGTGGCAGGATAGCGTACACATACCATGTGTGGTATACACAGCAGTTCATACCTTAGCCGTGACGCATGAACTTTTTTAGAAGCATGAAATTGCAGGGTTCAGTAGCCTGTGCCAGTTTCTCCGCTTCTGCTTACAGGTGGGGAGAGGAAACCAGGGCCCCCACCTGGTTTCTTTACTGATGTACAGGGTAGCTGGAATTCTCTTTTCCCCTGTGACAGTGACCAAGTAGTCATGTGTCTCAGCGTCTGACACATTGGCTGTCCTGCTTGTGCAAAAGCCGTGCTGCTGGGAGAAATAAACCCAGACTAAATTCTCAGTGTGGATGTGTCCCCCCCCAATTCAGCAGCCAATTGCAGGGTTGGATGCAAATTGACTTTTTTTTTTGGGGGGGGGTGTACTGGGGATTGAACTCAAGGGGACTGGACCACTGAGCCACATTCCCAGCCCTATTTTGTATTTGAT
This sequence comes from Tamias sibiricus, assembly GCA_025594165.1. Taxonomy (NCBI): domain Eukaryota; kingdom Metazoa; phylum Chordata; class Mammalia; order Rodentia; family Sciuridae; genus Tamias; species Tamias sibiricus. The sequence continues at coordinate 15,399,080 of CM046675.1, forward strand.
TTAGAGACCGGGTCTCACTAAGTTGCTCAGTGCCTCACCTTTGCTGAGGCTGCCTTTGAACTCACAGTCCTCCTGCCTCAGCCTCCTGGGCCACTGGGATTACAGGCATGTGCCACTGTACCCTGTAGAAATTTACTTTTTAATCTATCTCCTTTCCCTACTTTTCTTACTCCTTCCCCCCCCCGCCCCTTTTGATGGTAGGAATTGAATTCCTGAGATACAGCTGCTTTTATATATTCTATTTTTTTTTTTTTTTGAGATGGGCTCTTACTAAATTGCTTAGGGCCTCCCTAAGTTGCTGAGGCTATGCTCAAACCTGGAATCCTCCTGCCTCAGCCTCCTGAATTTGGGATTACAGACGTGCACAATCATGCCTGGCAACTTCTCTCACTTTTTTTTTTTTTTTTTTTTTTTGGTGGTGCTGGGGATGGAACCCAGGGCCTTATGCATGTGAGGCAAGCACTCTACTGACTGAGCTCGATCCCCAGCCTCCTTCTCTCATTCTTAATGGATCATACTAGCCCCCTTCTAATGTAATCCCCAACAGCTACTTGCACATTCCCTAAGAGAAGCTATCCTGTTGTCTGGGGAGTCTTGGATTTTCTTATATATATATATTGGAAAAAATAAAAAGACCTTATTGGTTTTGATCCTGTCACCGGGAGACCCAGGAGCACATTTTATTCATAACAGTCCTTAACTCTGTCCATGCTGTAATCATTTCCTATGGAACCTGTTGACTCCTCAGTTACGGTGGCAGCTGGACAGGTGACGAGGTGGGGTTATATTCTGGATAGACAGCTGCAGGGATTTTGAAGCACATTAGCCCACAGGAAAAGGTCATGACAGCGTGTGGACCAGGACAGAAAGCACAGCCCTTGCCTTGAACCTGTAGATGTTGGTCTGACGTATGTCAAGGACTCCTATCTGCTCGGTATACTTTGTGAGGCATTAAAGCACAAATGTGCTTTGAAACCTGTATCGTGGAACAACTGTTTGAATGCATCTTTAATATTTTAATGTCTTGCCCTTCTGCAAAACGACACTAATGTTTCCCAGTTCTGTTTTACGGCCACAGAGGGAGGGAGTGTCCTTTTGTTCTACCTCACGCTTTGTCTTGGGTGAGCACACCTGTGTATTTATTACAGATCAGGATTAAAAAAATCTGCCACTCAAGTTTTAAGTCTAGAAATATACTGTTGAAGGTATAGTATTTCCATGAGTGTCACTCCACGGGACTTAGAAAGAGAGTCTGATAAATTACCCAGGGGACACATTGTTAGCCCAGAGATGATGATGTCACATCCCAGTTACTGCCACTAAATGGCTAAGTTCCCTCGGAATAGGAATTTGGCTCTCATTACAGATCCCGTTGTTTAACAGAATTTGGGGAATGAAGGGTGGTGGGTGACACCGTCAGTCTCTGTGAGTGGATCTCTGGTGTGAATGCAGTTCTCATTCATGTGGTCTAGGTATCTGTCGGTGCACGAAAGTTAGAGAAAGAACAACTCTCGGGAAATGTCACTCCTCGATGACATATTCTGTCCCCCCTGACTCTCTTTATTAGCCATGTGCGTGCAAAGAATGGTATGTCTAAAATACAATGCATAGCATACCAAAAAAAAAAAAAAAAAAAAAAAAAAAAAAAAAACCAGAATCTTTGGTATGTCTTACCCCTCAACTCTTGTCTCAGTGTTAGGTGACCTTGGTAGTTTCTATTCTTCTAGAAAAAGGAGATGAGCTGTGGAACCAACCTAGACGCCCTTCAGTAGATGAATGGATAAAGAAACTGTGGTATATATATATACAATGGAATATTACTCTGCAATAAAAGAGACTAAAATCATGGCATTTGCAGGTAAATGGATGAAGTTGGCGAAGACCAAGCTAAGTGAAGTTAGCCAATCCTGAAAATCCAAATGCCAAATGTTTTCTCTGATCTAAGGAGGCTGATTCACAGTGGGGTTGGGACAGGGAGCATAGGAGGATTAGAGGAACACTAGAAAGGCCAATGGGGAGGAAGGGGAAGGGAGGGGGCAAAAGGGTGAAGAAAAAAAAAAAAGATGGTAGAATGAGATGGAGATCATTACCCTAAGTGCATGCATGACGTCACGAATGGTGTGAAGATACTTTGTATACAACCAGAGATGTGTGAAAATATGCTCTATGTGTGGAATATGAATTGTAATGCATTCTGCTGTCATTTATGACAACTTGGAATAAAAAAACATAAAATATTGAAAATAAATAAATAAAAAGAAAGAGGAGATGAGGTAGTTACCTTAACCTGCCACATACGAGTTCCTGGAACTGACCCACCAGGTAGCTGGAGTGCTCCGTTCCCCTGTGACCGCCAGCCATCTCCACATCTGCCATTGGCCACCCTGCCTGTGCAAGAGCCAGGCGGCCTTGAGAAATACACCCAGCCTGGACCCTCTCCTGTCCACGTGTCCCCCCCCCACGACGCCAGCAACGCATTCAAATGCGTGCCCTTCAAAGGAGAGACGGAATGAGTCGCACATTCATAAGAGCCCGAGCGCTCGGAGGCCTTTGTTTGATTGATGGCCGGTCTGGTAGTGACTGCACAAATGTGCTACGTTCAACTTCATCGGGGACGTGGGACGTGGCGGGCGTGCGGGCGACGAGCCCACCGCTGAATCCCTTTAGATTCGTGTGACATGACAAGAGTCCTCCTCCACGGCGGTCCACGGGGCGGCGATGCCCCGCGCTGCGTTTTTGGCATCTCTAAAGGGCTCTTTGTGCCCAGTCCCAGAGTCTCTGCTCAGCAGAGTAAGAGTGACAGACAGGAAATGGCACCGTTTTACTTCCTCTCTTGGAAGAGCATCAAAGGAACAGTGTGTAGGTGGCCGTGAATACTTCAGGATTTTATGTCACCCCTTGGAAATCAATTAGGAGGCGTGGGAGAGATGGTGATCAAATGAGGTCCTTCAAAGAATTGCCCCTTTCCTCCATGGGGTTCTGACGTTGATTACACATGTCTGTGATCTAATCAATTACATTAATTAGTTATCTATCTATATTCTATAGGTTGTATCATTTTGAAGCAGGAAAGAGACCTGAAGAATTATAATGTCTATTCCCTTTTTTTTTTTTTTTTTTTTTTTTTTTTTTTAAGTGATAGCCAAGTATGGTAGCACACACCTGTCATCCCAGGTGCTCGGGAGGCTGAGGCCGGAGGATCACGAGTTCAGTGCCAGCCTCAGCTAAAGCGAGGCACTAAAGCAACTCAGTGAGACCCTGCCTCTAAATAAAATACAAAACAAGCCTGGGGATGTGGCTCAGTGGTCCAGTGCCCCTGAGTTCAATCCCTGGTATGCCCCTCTCCACCCCCCCAAAAAAAATGACATAGCCAGGTGTGGTGTTGCACACCTGTAATTCTAGCGGCTCAGGAGTCTGAGGCAGGAGGATTGTAGGTTTGAAGCCAGCCTTAGCAACGTAGCGAGGACCTGAGCAACTCAGCAAGACCTTTTTTTGCTAAATGAAACAGGCCAGGGATGTGGCTTGGTGGTTAAAGACCCCTTAGTTCAATCCTTGGTACCCAAATCTATATATGAGCGAAGAGTTAGTTGACTAGTCGACTTTCTGAGGTGGAAGATAGTTTGTAGTAGAGCTTTGACGTCAGTGCTACTGGTTTTCTTACTGATGCTCTATTTATAGCCAGTGGAGTGTGTGTGTGTGTGCGTGTGTGTGTGTGTGTGTGTGTGTGTGTGTGTGTGTTCCTAGGCAGGGACAGAGAGAAGCCAAGCAACGTTGGGACTCTGTGGGATCTTCTTCCCTAAACACCATTTGTCTGTGAGAGCGGGCATGAGACAGGGGTGCCTGCTATAACCTAGGGACCCCACTTGCCTTCATTATCAGGGGTGCTTTGCAGAACCCTCTGGGGAGCATCTGCACAGATGGGACAGGGAGGACGCAGGAGATGGCTCACCGTGGTCACTTTCTAGCAGGAGCATGCAATTTGCTTGAGGAAGACCGAAGGCTTGGGATGACAGAAAATGGGTCTCAGAAGTACTAGGGAGATGCACTCAGGGGAGGGTCTGGGAGGGCAGGCGGGGCTAGGTCCTCCTGATCTTCTCATTTCTCCTGAAGTAGCTTAGCGATCGTGCCCTGCATGAGGTGGCAGGGAGCTCTGAGGTCTGTAGGCTAAGGCACCTGTTCCCCTGTAAAGAACTATCCCCAATCCAGGCGCGGTGGCACTCACCTGTCATCCCAGCACTTGGGAGGCTGAGGCAGAAGGATTACGAGTTCAAAGCCAGCCTCAACCATCGCAAGGCACTTAGCACCTCAGTGAGACCCTGTCTCTAAAGGAAATACAAAAAAGGGCTGGGGATGTGGCCCAGTGGTCAAGTGCCCCTGAGTTCAATCTCCAGTACCAAAAAAAACCAAGAACTATCCCAAAGGTTCAACATCTCTATATTAATTTGGTCACTGCCTAAGCACTTCAGGACCTCTCTTCTGTTGGTGACATTGTTGCAGGAAGAATACAGCCAGTACACAAAGAAAGTTCGTGCTCTGTAACTGTTTTGTGTGGGTCTCTAGAATAGACCTGTTGAGATTGACCTGGCTGTTATCAGACACATGAACAAGTATCGCATCTTTCTTCTTCTCCCCCCTTAAAATAAACAGCAGAATGATCTCATTTATCCAGATAATTTTTTGTTATTGCTAAGAGAGAATGGGGTGAGGGAAACACGCTTACTTATACTTGGGTTCTAATTTTGGCTCTTCTGATAACCGTGGTCTGGAGTGAACCTCAGGTGATATGAATGTGTTCATTGTTTGGAAGATGAGACCGTGGGCTCAATTTCTGTCTCTGCGGTTACTCGATGTACTGTCGACCTGTGCCAAGTCTCTCTGCCTCCATTTCTTCATTAGTTAAACATGGATGTTAACAGCACGTGCATCATAGGTATAGCGTGGACATCAAATAAGTCACCACGTCTAGCGGCTTATGTAATTAGTCACTGTGATCGTCCTCATAGGGAAAGGGTTAGGTAATCTCCTTGAAGAACGAAATAATGCAATTCCACAGAGAGAGTCGATTTAGACTTCCCTTTCTAGATCACCTGCTTGTATCAGTACTTCTGCGTTTGGACCACTGATATTCTGCAGCTGAGTTACTCTGGGGTCCGATTGGAGTCGAAGAGTCATGAGGCAACTCCTTCTGACTTAAACCCTGCCTGACATCAACATTCTGAGAATTACTTGTTAAAGATCTTTTGGAAATCCAGAATCAGGTCATGATATTACCTTCCATATCGGAACTTTAAATAATGGGGGAAAAAAAAACAAGGTGATACCCAATCAATAATAAAAAGGTATTAAAATCATGTTTTCAGAGATTATTTAGAAATACGGGGACATGTTTGTAACATGTTAAAATGAGTTAGGCTGCAAAACAGTATTTCGGTCTGATTCTAAATTGGCAATCATCAGAGAATTTGATAATCATGGAAAATGTTATTATTATAATGCTTTGATAAATTTTAATGAGTACTTTTAAAAAAATTTGCTCTTAACATATTCCAAAATGAAAATTACAATTCTTTTTTCTGCTTCTAAGAGTATTTTTAAATCGGTATGTGGTGGTGCACATATGTAATCCCAGCAGCTCTGGAGGCTGAAGCAGGAGGCTCACTAATTCAAGGCCAGCTTTAGTAACTTGGAGAGGCTCTAAGCAACTTAGGGAGTTCCTGTCTCAAAATAAAATAATAAAAAGGGCTGAGGATGTGGCTCAGTGGTCTAGTACCCCAGGTTTCAATCCCCTGTACAAAAAAAAAGTATTTTTTTTCTGATTACAAAATTTCATTATAGGTATTTCAAGGAAAATAAGAATGTTAAAATCATCTACAATCCCATCTTCCTGACATGACCTTATAAATAACAAAACTTTCCTTTCGATATTTATTTATAGATTGCTATATGTACCCCTTCTTTCTAAGTAGAGTTTACAGTATCAACTTTTTCCATTCAACAATATGCCACGAATACCTCTCCACCACCAAAATATATTGACTTTCCTTTTCTTCTCCAACGTCCTGTCCATTGATAGCTGTACAGAAATCTCTTATGAATGCATATTTATAGTTTGGCTTTTATAATTCCTGCATTAAAATTATAATGTAGTAAACAGTCTTGTGCATACCAACATCTACCACCAAACAAGGAGTGTTAATAGTTCCATTTGAATTCTAAAATAAAAATTGTATTATTGCCTTAATTTACTCTTCTTTGACAATTGCAGTTGAATACAACATATTAGCTGGGTTTGACCATCGGATGCCTAATTACCACTGTATAACTCTGATCATTTACCAAATGGAAAGAATATTGAAAGGTTATCAGATACACTCAGGAAATTGTTTTATTTTTATTATTACTTTTTTTTAACCACATCTTTGGGGTGATGTGAGGCCGTACTTTCAGATTCCATTGTTGCAATATTGCAGTCAAATCAAAGTGGGCCATTGAAATGTCAGTCCCATCAATTACAGAGAAGGGACTTGAGATGTGAAGGAGCCCCAATTAGGAAGGGCTATTGCGGTCAGCTGGAAGCCATAAGTTCCACCTGATAATAAGTATGTATGTGACGCACCTGTAAATGCACGTGAGGCACCCGCAAAGCTAAAGGTATATAACCGGGTGAAAGCGGTCGGAGTGAGGAGAACGAAGAATGAATTCATTCAGTTAGTCGTGCAGTCGCTCGGTCGGTCAGAAGAAGAGTTCGGGTCGGAGAAGAAGAAAAGAATCAGAGCGGCCAGAACATAGGCAGAGCGGTTACAGAAGAGAAACCAGATAGAAGAAGTAATTGCTGGTCAGAGTTAGGCCGAGGCTCCCGAGGAAGAAAGAAGAAAGAAGCTATAATCTTTCTCTAATCTTTCTCTCTAAGCTCTTTCTAAGAAGAAGAAAAATCTTTCTTTCTCTCTCTAAGCTCTCTCTAAGAAAGTAGAAGTAAAAGTAGTAATAGCTTTACTCTGCCTCCGAGTTTTCCTCCCGCGGCGCTGTGGCTGGCCATGACAGGTAGTTTACAGAGATGTGTATTAGGCACCTACGGACCCCTATCACAGTGCCCTGGGATGAGCTTTTATATCCCTATTGAAGGGCAAAACATCACACCGGGGACAGCCGTGCAGCCAAGAGATTTATTCAACAGCCTTCGTGGCTGGTAGCAAAACCGGGAAGAGGTGCTCTGGTCGAAGGTCGAAGAGGTGCTGGGAGAGGGGAGTCAGGGAGAGGGGAGTGTGCAGAGGGGAGCTCTGGACAGAAGGTAGGTGCTTGGTCGCACCGGCTAGGATCTCTGGAGCTATCAGCTAAAGCAGCTGCTGTCTGGCTGGAGGCTGGAGCTGTCAGCTGGGAGCAGCCGTCGGGCTGGAGGAGATGGGTCTGGAGCTGTTGCAGTGGCTTCCTCCTCTCCGCAGGGTTGAGCTGATGTGTCTGAGTGGCTTCCTCTTCTCAGCAGCGATGAGCTGGTGTGTGCATCTGTGTGTCTGATTTGAGTCTCTTGAACAGGGCCCTATATAGGGATTTCTGGTGGGAGGTGCACCAGAGCAACCCCAACGCCATTGGCTCTTTGCCCATAGAACAGGGCGACCTTTAAGCCTATTGGCTCTTGCCCGGGGAAAAGAAACATCCTGTCCCGGGAAGAAACATCCTGCCTGGGGAAGAAACATTCTGCCCGGAGAATGAAACAAGGTTGCTTCTCTCAGGATGTGGAAAACTCGGGTGGGGGGGGAGGGTAGCCCATCTATCACCTATGGGGTTAAATTGTGTGTTCCTAAAACCAAATATCCCTCTATCTTGAGGCAGGAAGGGGCATTGTTTTTTAAACTATCACATTAAATCATAAAGTGATCTCTTAGTTTATCTAAACTTGGAGGAAAAATAAAATGAATCCAGAAACTGACTTAGTGGTTGAAATTTTCTGCCATACCCAAATCTAGAAGTCACCATGGGGTGACCAGATTTTGAGAATGGCATCCACAAGCTAATATTTTAGCAAAGACCATTTAAAAAAATTTTTTTGGTAATAATAGTAAGTAAACCAGGATACTTCCAAAGTGTATACAAGATTATTCAATGACCCTTGAAAAACAGATTTTTTGCTTTTGTGGTCTTAGTTTGTACTTGACTTTCGGTATCACCTTCTGAAGACACTCATACCCTCTCCCCTTCCATCTGCATATCGACACATTTTACCCAGTGAGGTGACAAAGCCCCAATTCAGGTTGCTTTGCAATGTCAGCAACCAGGTTGTCTCTGAGACCAGACCCTTCCGGTTGACTCTCTTGATATCTTCCATGGAGACATTTAACTTCACCTCTTGGTCTCATCTGTGGCAGCAATCACGAATGATGAGCAATTGGCTTCGCTCAATTGGGATGATGATGATGGTGGTGATGAAGGCAGGAAGCAGGGAACTCCTTGACTGGTAGGCAATGGCTTGGATTTGCAGGTTGGTCTGCCTTGGAAATGCATCGACAGGGGACCACCTGATGGAGGGCATCTTGTGAGCTCACCAGTGTGGCGCGATGCTACACACGGTACTGTTTTCCTGCTAACACTAACATACCCTGAACCCAAGCCAGAAACTTACAGCTGCCCACACCTCGTTTCAAATAAACCAGCATTTTTTGTTTGTTTTTTGTTTGTTTGTTTGTTTTTTTGTGGTACCAGGGATTGAACTCAGGGGCACTCAACCACTGGGCCACATCCCCAGCCCTTTTTTGTATTTTATTTTTATTTAGAGACAGGGTCTCACTGAGTTGCTAAGTGCCTCGCCATGGCTGAGGCTGGCTTTGACCTCGCGATCCTCCTTCCTCAGCCTCCCAAAGTGCTGGGATGACAGGCGTGCGCCACCGCGCCCGGCTAAACCAGCATTTTTAAAATCATGTCATGTAAATAATAAGAACAAAGCCCAATATTATGTGAGGAATGTGCCATTTATGTGTTCCTTGGGTCATGTCCAGTAGGCATTATCATGAATATGCAACAAGCTATAATTTCTGCACCAGAGAGAAATACTATTGACTAAAACTCAGTCGCTTGAAAATTTTTCATAATAACATCATAAACTTTTATTCTCTGCCATTTTTATATTCTTTCGTCCAAGACTTCTACGTCTGCTAAACTCTAGCAATTGCTAAGTAAATGCAATGAATTCCATAATTATGTATCACTTCACATATTTTTCTGATTAAAAAATTCATTGTGATCGGAAATGTTCTAAATACTAGGTGAGCATTCAACCAGTAATGATTCTGACAAATGAAATTAACAGCTTCAAAAGCATTCTGTTTTAATGGGGCACCGTGGCACACGCCTATAATCCCAGTGGCTCAGGAGGCTAAGGCAGGAGGATCAAGAGTTCAAAGCCAGCCTCAGCAACAGCAAGGCGCTAAGCAACTCAGTGAGACCCTGTCTCTAAATAAAATACAAAATAGGGCTGGGGATGTGGCCCAGTGGTCGAGTGTCCTGAGTTCCATCTCAAGAACCCAAAAAAAAAAAAAAAAAAACATCGTGGTACCCAAAGTCACTTAAGCATATGATGCACATCTTTGAAATGCTTTCTCTTTTCCTGTTAGAGAAAGATTGTAACTGTGTATTGTTGCCAGGCTGTCAGCCAGGTTAAAAATGAGAAGAAAAAAAAAAAATGCCCGTTGATTGATGTTTTAAATATTAAGGGAGTGACTTTACAGCTAAAGCGTGCTGTGAACCCTGGTTCAGATCAAAGAACCTTCTCTGGAGCGGACCAAAGGTTCCCATACAACAGCCTGTTGAAAAACCTAGAAAGGAACGTCCTTGGTCCCTGGCTCTGCCTGCCATCAAACACCTTCCTTTATCTAGTTATTTCCTTTTCTTCTTTCTGGTCTCCTCCCCATGCCCGTGTTCCCAGCTGGGCATTATTGTATACCTTGCAGGGACCTTGTGTTGACGGTCCCCATGCAGGACACAGACATGCATAATTGCCCCCGGCCTCCTGATTCTATTGAAGCAGATTTCTCCTTCCAGCTCCCCTGAGGGAGGCTGTGCGGTTTCCCTCCTCCGGGTTCACCCTCCTCTAACTTGGGAAATGTTGATCATCCTCCACGGTGGGAGAGACGTACCTGCCCGGCTCCTCTGTGTTTTGTTGCTTCCTTGTGCGGAGACACAGGCAGTCTAGCACTATGCTGTTTATTGAATTTGTCTGTCAATTCCTCCTTCCTTGCATGGCTGGCTAATTCAGAGGACTCAGCACCCTACTGGAAGCACCACCCAGGATAATGGCGTAAGTGGTTTTGAACGGAAAATTGTAAATCGAACGTAGGGACTTGAGATGTGAGGCCCCCTGTCTTCAGAAAGTGGCCACTTTGTTTTAAGTGTGTGCAGGACTTTCTGGCTGAATATGTGCACAGATGATGGTTTTGTAATGGGCTCCCTGATTGATCACTTTGTTTGCTTTTTTGTTTGTTTTTGTTTTGTTTTGTTTTGTTTTGTTTGTACTGGGGATTGAACTCAGGGGTACTCGACCCCTGGGCCACATCCCCAGCCCTTTTTTTGGATTTGATTAGAGACAGGGTCTCACTGAGTTGCTAAGTGCCTCCCCATGGCTGAGGCTGGCTTTGAACTCGCGATCCTCCTGCCTCAGCCTCCCAAGTGCTGCTGGGATGGCAGGTGTGCGCCACCGCGCCCGGCTTCGATCATTTTAATTATGCGCTTTCTGAACTCCTTCTCTGACATTTCATCAACTCTGCTGTCCATGGATTTTGTTACAGTGGTATCTTGGTTTGTTTGGGGCACTTTCTTTTCTTGTTTTCTCATGGTGTCTGTGAGTCTCCCTTTCTTGCAGCGTGGATCTGAGGTATTACACTTTCTACCCTGTGATCTTGTAGTGTCCCTGCAGGTCCCCTGCACCTCCCCTTGGTGTTGGGTTTCTAGTCCCCAGCCTGCGTCCCATGACGACGGCTTTACTCCTAAAGGTGGTGGTGGCAATAACAGAGGTGACTCGAGATAGGAGTGGGGGTGGGGGTGGGGGTCCCGAGATGGCAGCAACCACTTTCAGAGATGGGACTGAACGGGTGGGTCGCCTGATCAGAGATGCAGCTGCCTTCAGGCCCTATCTGTTGTCCCAATTTGGAGGCTACTGTGTGGCGAGGGCTATGACCATGGCCCAGTGTCCCGTGATGGAGGTGGGCGAGGCCTGGGGTCTGGTGTGGTTCTGCTGGTTGGCAGGGCTGTCCTGGGCCTAACCTTGGCCTAGGCTCCCATGTGGGTCAGAGGACCAGCACTGGGCCAGGGCCTGGGCTCCCATTTGGGTCTGTTGGGGCCAGTCCTGGGCTAGAGCCTCCCAAGTGGTCCTAGGCCTGACTGGGCTACCTAATAACATTTCATTAGATATCTAAGAAGATACACAGAAAAATATGAATTAGCAGGCCATGTGGTAACATAAACCTGAGAGACCCTTGTCACATAGGCAGAAACTCCAAGCAAACAAAGGGAAAAAGCGGGGTCAAAAAAAAGAAATATTTGGTTATAAAGTGAGTTTTCTCATCAAATATGAGACCTAGATTCTTTAAAATCTCCCCCCAGAGTAAAATTCTATGGAGAGTATCTTTCCCACACAAGTATCACAAAAACAATATTTTACATTTATAACAATCAATATGATTCTTCACAAAATTCCTATAAGTGGTACAAAGTATATTATGTTTTAAAATACAGAAGGACATCAATAGAAATTAATTCTTGTAGAAATTCTACATAAAGCTGAGGTAAGTAGAAAAAGCACAGAACAGCTTGAAAGTTACATACACCCGGTCAGGCTGCTTTACTAAAAGTAGTTCCTGCATTTTAGAGAAGGTGATCGGGGAGGTCACCTGTCCTTGAACGTTTCTTAATTTTATGTGTAATAACTTTTGGCCTTGATAATTTGTAAGATCATTTCCAGGTCTAAAATTCTACGATACGATATTTAATCCTTTTTGGGAACAGAGAAAAGAGGAAAGCAAGAGAGGAGAGTTTTGTGTCTATGAATGTTGCTATATAAATACTCCACTGGAAACAGAATTTTTCTAAAGTAGTGTCTTTCTTCCACAGCATAATATAATAGTTCAGTGCTTAATTTTCTTTCCCATTTGAGTAAGAGTGACCATTTATAGTTGTGAAAGTATTTCCCTTTCAGAAATAGTTTGTATGTGAAGTACTTATTTTTCCTTACTGGGATGAAATTTTGAAGGGGAAGGCTAGGGATGGGAAGAGAGAGTAAAATAAACCGATTTTTTAGGAATTGGCATCGACTGTCTTGGAAGTTTGAGAAAAAATTTGGTTGAAAATGTTTAGATTTTATGTGTGCCTTGTAAGATTGTTGTAAAATTTTTTGTGAGTGCTTTTGAGATTTTTGCTTCAGGGGAAGGGTGTTTTGTAAAAGTGATGGTTGTTATTTATATTATTTATTCCTGTTAACAAGAACAGCGTGATCTTCAAACATTCCTAGGAGAGTATGTTTGCATGATGTGCCTTAAAAGTTGCAGGCAAATGAAATCATTTTTAATATGGCAAAGTGAAGTGTAGAATTTATTCATTTAAAATATTCACTTTTAGTTGTTTCTGTTTTTGAGAAGATAAAATTGTGTTCAGACTTTTTATTTACTGCATTTATATATATATAAAATATATACATATATATATATATATATATATATATATATATATATATATAAAACCTCAAAAGGTAGTTGTTACTTGTTGTAAGAGAAAATCCTTGCTGTTTTTCCTGGGATGTAACTAGCCTTTATGTTTACATAAGAAATAATAAAGTGGAGGTGGGAATAGAAAAAAAAAAAGAAATATCTGGTAACACTTGGTTGTTGATTAAAGCTTGTATTTTGGTGGGTTAAAAAAAAAAAGAAATAGAAATCAAAATAGGCTCGTTTTCTACATACCTCGTCATACTCAAAATCTTAGTAGTTTTCATTGGTGGCTTGGTCCCTGGAGTTGGCTGAGAATATGCACTCCTGGTCTCCATGTCTTAGCGAATACCAACACTTCAGGTGACCACTGATAAGGTAGGGAAAAAAAAAAAAAAAGTGACCGTCACTTTTGTAATCAAAGCTCAAAAAAATCGCTGGACTTTGTCCACCAAACTCAGCAACTCTTGTTCTACCTGAGACTAGAAACTGCAGACCTTGGACTATAACAAGATCAACATCAATGGTATGGAGTAAAGCAGTCTGCTTAGGTGTTGAAGGAGAAGTATTGTCCGTACTGAGGGAAGTTTCTGTTCTGTTCAGAAAACTTTAAAATATCTTATAGCCTAGTCATGAAGAGAAACGATGTTAAGTGGACGGTTTCTGAATCTCAAGCCTCCCATGCCTAACCCTCGAAAAAACCTTCCTGATTTCTTTGTACCTTAGTTTCTTCCTTTGTGAACATGTGCCTAAAACACTTCATATATCTTTAAGAACTAAGTCCAGAGTTTGATAATATTGTAAGGACAAGATCGACAGTTCTTGCTTTGTTATCTATCTTAAATAATTGTTTCCCCTCCTTAGTGGCTCTTACTCCACTGTTATTATGTAGTTAGGGACAGAAGGAAATGACTCTGCATTGGCTTTGCAGATTGGGCTGCAAAGAGCATGCTCATCATGTTCAAAGCCAGATTTAGATGAGGGAACCCAAGGTGCAACCCCGACGTGTTGACCTTTTATGTGATCCAAGTAGATCCCTCCTACTATCCATAAATGAAGAGAAATAAACAGCTGAGTGAAGCTGAGAAAAGCATCCAAATGAAATCACGCCTGTAGGCAACGATTAAGACACTGGGTGACCAGAAGCTGGATTACAGCAATGTCAAGGTAGAACCCCAGACATAACTTTCTAATAAAGAGAGAAAACGCACAACGCCGGAATTGACTATTTTCATTGGAAGCCAGGAGTCAGGCAGGGGCTGTGCATTTTCTGATACGATGTAAGATGCAATGCATCACCTCCACATGCTGCCTGGTCACTAAAACACATGACCATCTCATGTTGATGAGGACAACGGATAGAAGGTTGAACTGGACATCACCACCCAATGCACCTGAAAACGTAGACGCATGAGACGTTGTGCGGAACCGCAGGCCTGGTCTCTTCTGAAGGGTGGTGGCTGGGAAAGGGACCACACCATATTTATTTTTATTTATTTATTTATTTATTTATTTATTGGTACTGGGGATTGAACTCAGGGGCACTCAACCCCTGGGCCACATCCCCAGCCCTTTTTTTGTATTTTATTAGAGACAGGGTCTCACTGAGTTACTAAGTGCCTCCCCATTGCTGAGGCTGGCTTTGACCTCGCGATCCTCCTGCCTCAGCCTCCCAAGTGCTGGGATGACAGGCGTGCACCACCGCGCCCGGCTAACCACACCATATTTAAAAGGACCGAAGAAATAGAACCAGATGCCACGCTTGGTCTTGTAGTAGATACGTATTTTGACAAAACCAGATGAAAAAGATGGTTTTGACAAGAGGGCCTGATTTTTTTTTTTTTTTTTTTTTTTTTTTTTTGGTAAAATGAGGTTTGCATAGAAAAAATTAGCAGGATTCTCATTAAAACATCCTTAGAATTGCATTTGCAGATGTTTTTACGTTGTGCAACTATTCTCCTTTCTTGTTCCAGTTTGCTTGAACATCAGGTATAATCTGGGAGCAATCAGCAGGTGCTTAGAAAGCATAGGTATCAATCTAGTGCTCTCGACTAAGAGAATATTTCAGAAATTGTTGACTATGATTGTTTTTGACTATGATTGTTTGCAAAGGAATTATTGCAAAAGCAAGAGTAGAAATCAGATTGACTTATCCCTTCCCAGTCTATGTTTTTGTTTGTTTCCTCATTTTGTTGGTTTACGCATTTTAGATCAAACTTTGCAAAAATCTTAATTAAGCCTTGAGGATGCAGAAGAAGAGAAGTATTTCAAGGTGAAGTTCACCTGCGGGTTGTCTCATACGAGAAGCCAGACTCTTGTCCACTATGCCATAGAGTCTTCAGCTACTGACCTATTAAATGGATCATCCACGCAACCCTTGAGAACACCTCCTGGTAGAAAAGGAGAAGGCAGACTTGACTATTTCCCATGGAAAAAGTCCCAACCCCTGTAACCAGCTTTCTTTTTTCAGCTTTGAGAACGTCTGGATAAAGTTGGGTACTTAAAGAGCCCCAGCTCCTGAAAAGTCATTCTACAAAGCCTCAATGCTTTCAGGACTTGAAGTTCCTGACAGAAGTTGGAACACAGGGGAAATAACACATATGGTTTTTGTTCAGATCACCTGGGGGAAGGCACGTCACCCTGCCATCAGCCTCCAGCAGAGTCTCAGAGTGACAGAAGCAGCCGTTCAGAGGAGGCTCCAACCTGCTCTGTTAGTGAAAAGTCGAGCTCTGGATGGCGTTTTTCCCCCTCACTCTTGACAGGTCTCGACATCCTGATGGGCGGAAGCAGAAAGCCTGCAAGCTAAGAGCTCACTGTGCCCTAACGAGCAAAGTTAGAGAAGTCATTCCTGGTCACAGAGGAGATTGCCTAGCTTTTTTTTTTTTTTTTTTTTTTTTTTTGGGGGGGGGTACCAGGAATTGAACTCAGGGGCCCTCGACCACCGGGCCACATCCCCAGCCCTTTTTTTTTTTATTAGAGACAGGGTCTCATTGAGTTGCTAAGTGCCTCTCCATGGCTGAGGCTGGCTTTGACCTCGCGATCCTCCTGCCTCAGCCTCCCAAGTGCTGGGATTCTAGGTGTGTGCCACCACACCCCGCTAGCCTCGTTTTTTAAAGCTTTAATAACCATCTTATAATATTAACAATATTATCTTCTGATACCTTCTAGTCCATTAATGGAGAGTTCACTGATGGGCTCAGGATGTGAAGAAATGGTGAGATCTTAACCACCATACTTAGCTTCTTTGGTGTCTCAGTCTACTTCTCTTGGAAGTAGGGATGAAGACAGTACTTCCCATATGGTGCACTTCGGAGCATCGTGATAGTCTAGTGACTGTCCTCTAACTCCTTCCTAAAGCTACTCAGACTCCCAGTCCCCATGGGCCATCTTTGGGGACTAAGCACTGTCAAGCTCCCAAAGTGTTTCCTGAGCCCTTCTGTCCACTGTACAGTGTGGTCTTCCTTTGTTATGGCCACTGTCTAGTTATTCCTAAAGGAATAAGGCAATTTCAAAGCTGTGGTTCTGGTGATACCATTACATACCAATGGACCAATGGACGTGTCTTACTCTTCCTAATTCTTGATGAACGTAAAGAGCGAGGCTTCAAGAATCTGCTTGGAAATATTTGGTTCATCGTTGTGGTTGTTGTTAGGAATCTTGTATTTTGTTCTCACCTTTTTGTGTCTTCAATGTTACCTACATGACTCACTTTATTTAGCCAGTTGAATTTTTTTCTCTGCTTCCTCTAGCGCCATCTTGCTTTATGGAGGTACGGCCTGGTTAACTGAAGGCAGTGAGTGTTGTAGTATTTTTGGCTAACTCTTTTGGGGCTAACTTCTGACTCTCAAACATAGATTTTCATGCATTTTAAATTTTAACAAGCCATCCACTTTTGATATCCCACATTTCCCCAGGAGTCATTCTTTTTTTTTTTTTTCACCTGCTCCATTTCTAAAATTGCCTTTGGAGATTTTATTATTTTCCTATATATTCCAGTTCATTCGTATTTTGAAGCTGATAATGTTGATGCTTTATTGTCTGGCAGATCACGAATAGAAATTTTACTTGATAGTTTATTTTCTCGTGGATGGCTGTTTTACACGGTTTTCAGGTGATTGGCCTGAATTTTATGAGGCTAGTTAAAGGCAGCAAACATTTATATCAACGATGACAAACACTTAATGATGGGCTTTTTGCTCATTGGTTGTAGCTGTATTTTTCTCTGAAGTGTTTTCCTAAACATAAGAACAGAGAAAAATTAGCCCCCTATTACACAGTATATAGTTTTGCAGGTTCTCTGGTGGTGAGAGTAGGCACACAATCTCGTGATCACTACGAGCCAATCTGTGTCCTATACCTCCTTGGTATTCTGGCTCTTTCTGACCTCCTCCCGCCATTTTTTTTCCCCCATGTTTTATGAAGGGTTTGGACAGCATTGGCTGTCTGAAAAATCAACCAGTGACTTAAGGAAACAGAACAAGACGGCCACACCGGCTATCACAACGTAGGTTCTAGAACATTCGGAGGTAGCTTCAAGCAAGTGTTAACTGCTCCACAGAAAGGGAAATGTGGGGTGGCCCAGCACGCCTACACAAAGGTTGACAGTGGCACACAAGGCAGAAACCACTCCAATGCGCGTTGGCTGATGCGTGGATGAACAAAACTGTGAAATAGCCACACACGGAAAGCTAGCCAGTCATGAAAAGGAATGAAATTCTGCCACGTACTACGACGCGTGCGGACCTTGAAAATAGCCCACCTGGAGATAGAAGCCAGGCACAATGGACCACGTGGCGTTTGCCTTCATCTACGGAAAATGTGCAGAAGAGGAACAGCCACAGGAGCCAGGTGAATCTGTGGCTACCCGACTCTAGCACAGAGGGAGATGACAGTTGTTGTTGTTGCGTGGATGGGGTGTCTCTTTTAGCAATGACAGAAATGCTCTAGTGTGGTGATACTTGAGCGACTTTGCAAATCCACTAAAAAAAACCCCACAATTCTACACTTGAAAATAGTTTAAATGGGGGATTTTATATCGTGCCAATTTTATCTCCAAAAAAACATTAAAGAAGTCAATGAAGAAGTCAATGTAGCAAACAGAGGGTTTAAGATAAGAATCAAAAGAAGTTAGTGGAAATTCTTTTTTTTTTTTTTTTTTGGTACCAGGGATTGAACTCAGGGGCACTCGACCCCTGGGCCCCATCCCCAGCCCTATTCTGTATTTTATCAGAGACGGGGTCTCACTGAGTTGCTCAGTGCCCTGCCATGGCTGAGGCTGGCTTTGAACTCGTGATCCTCCTGCCTCAGCCTCCCAAGTGCTGGGATTACGGGAGAGCGCCACCGCGCCCTGCTAGTGGAAATGCTTTGACTCCAAGAACGACGTCCTAAGTCTCAGGTTCAGGAAGATGGGCATCCACGCTTATGGAGAAGCAATTTCATAAATAATACCAGGAATACGTTCGCACGAGAAACATGTCACACAGTCCCCGATGATCCTAGCTTAGTAGATGTCCCAATTTCCAGGACGGAATCTCCTCTCCCTCCAAATAAGAAGCAAGTCATCCGTCAGGGTGCAGTGGAATCACATTTTCCCAAACGTGCACCCGGACACGTTTGTACCATGCGCAGCCGGATGCACAAGAGACAAGAATGGATCCCGTAGAGCCAGATTAAAAATAAGGAAGGATTTCATGAGAGGTTCCATCTGAACTCCTTAAAGGGGAAACAACATGAGTGGCAGAACTTTTATTTTACTGCAACTCTTTCTATCTAGAAGGTTCCTCAATTCTCCCGTGAGCACAGTGGTCTCCCCTCTTTGATGGAAAAGAGCTCACGATGCTTATTTCTTGGTTCAGCTTATAAGGTTCCGTTTTCCTTCAACTTCTGCATTTCTTTTCAAGGGAGCCCATTAGAAACTGGCTTTTTTTTTTTTTTTTTTTTTTTTTTTTTTTTTTATCTACAAAAGCTACATTCCCCTTTATGAATTTTTTATGTGTTCTTTGGAGCCTGGTTTGGTCTTTGCTTCTCTTGCCTGGCCTGAAACCCGTGCCTTGCTTCTCTGGTTCATCTTTTTTTTTTTTTTTTTTTTTTTTGTGGTACCGGAGATTGAACTCAGGGGCACTCGACCACTGGGCCACATCCCCAGCCCTTTTCTGTATTTTATTTAGAGACAGGGTCTCACTGAGTTGTTAAGTGCCTCGCCATTGCTGAGGCTGGCTTTGAACTCGCGATCCTCCTGCCTCAGCCTCCCAAAGTGCTGGGATTACAGGCGTGCGCCACCCCGCCCGGCTTCTGGTTCATCTTTTGCTATTTGCCAAAGGAGATGGAGGACACAACCAGCTATAAGACGAAGGGTGTGCTGATTTTGTGCAAAAGGAAAGCAGAGGGGTAGATAGAGGACATGTCCAGAGAGAGGGACAGAGCAGGGCTGATGGACAGCTATAGAAGGCTCAAGGGATAGGAGGAAAAGACGATGAGGAATCAGTGGGAAGAGATTAGGCTTGAAGTCCTGAAGGAGGCCACCTAAGAGATGATGCCATAGTTAAGAACAGGACACACAGCCAGGCACGGTGACGCACGCCTGTCATCCCAGCACTGGGGAGGCTGAGGCAGGAGGATCGCGAGTTCAAAGCCAGCCTCAACCATGGCGAAGCACTTAGCAACTCAGTGAGACCCTGTCTCTAATAAAATACAGAAAAGAGCTGGGGATGGGGCCCAGTGGTCGAGTGCCCCTGGGTTCAATCCCCAGTATCAAAAATATAGAAAAATAAATAAATAAAAGGACACAGAATTAAAAAAAAAAATCATGCTGCAAAAAACACAGACTCAGTTAGATGATTTGCAAATAAGGTTTGCTTTTTACTTTGTAATGTATGCATCAAGACTGAGCTTGCTGTCCTGTTCCAGGTGGGATTACCCTTTGTGGATATTTTGTATCGATTATCCTAATAACTCTTAGAACCTTCTGGAAAGCCAGCGATGTTTTCAGAAGTAAGTTGCCGTTTTTCATGAATCATGTGTACACAAAACCGCTCCTGATGGCTTCAAAGGAAGCAAAGGAATCTATAAGGTGTCATTTCTCTTGTGTTTTGATGAGTGCTTTACAGTTGCACATGGTGGGCAGGGGGTTCATCATGGCATAATCGGACTGCATGGGATGTGATTTGCTCCATTGCAGTCCCCAGGAGTTCCTCTTTTCCTCCCCTCCTTCCTTCCTCTCTTTCCCTTCCTCTATGCTACTGTTTCCGCCCCACCCCTTCTGTCGATTCACTGCTTTTTAAACTGGTGCTTTATAGATGTAACTAAAGGAGAAATTCCCTGTGGTATGCTCACATGTGGACGTAGCATCCTTTGGTCAATTGCATGTCACCCTTCCTCCTTTTCTTCTCCCTCCCCCTTCCTCCTCTATCCCTGTCCTCTGCGTCACTGATCTCTATCCTATTTTAATGGGACCTCCTGCCTGTTTTTTTTTTTTTAATTTCTAATCTAGATTTTGCGAACGAGAGACAACATTGGACCCTTGACGTTGTGGGTCTGGCTTATTTCACTTAGCATGATGTTCTCTAGTTCCATCCATGTATGAGCAAATGCCCTCATTTTATCCTTGTTGATAGCTGACTAGAGCTCCATTGTGTATAGATATACCACAGGCCTTTTATTCATTCTTTGTTGATGGGAAACCAGACTGCTCCCATAACGGGGCTGTTGGGAATTGGGCTGCTATCAACATGGATGTGTCTTTATCACTACCCGATGCTGATTTTAGTTCTTTAGGATAAATATCAAGGAGTGAGATAGTGGGTCCTATGATTACTCTATTTCTAGACTACTCTATTTCTGAAATGATCACCATGCTTTTTCCAGAGTGGTTATAGTAATGTGCAGTCCCACCAACAATGTAGGAGCGGACCTTTTCCCTCACATCCTTTCCAGTGTTTATGATTATCTTTATTCTTAATGATTGCCATCTTAACTAGACTGAGATGGAAACTCAACGGAATCTTGATTATGTTGAGCATTTTTTTTTTCATGGATTTGTTGGCCAATTGTATTTCTTCTCTTGAGAAAAGTCTAGTTCTTTTGCCCATTTATTAATTGGGTTATTGTTTTTTTGTTTGTTTCTTTTATATATATATATATATATATATATATATATATATATATATATATATATATATATTTGGTGTTAAGGGATTTTTGTTGTTGTTGTTACTGGGGATTGAACTCAGGGACACTCAACCACCAAGCCACATCCCCAGCCCTATTTTGTTTTTTATTTAGAGACAAGGGTCTCACTGAGCTGCTTAGAGCCTTGCTGTTGCTGAGGCTGGCTTTGAACTCACAGTCCTCCTACCTCAGCCTCCTGAGGCTCCAGTTGGTCTTGGCTGGTGTTAAGTTTGTTTAGTTTTTTTTTTTTTTTTTTTTATATTTAGTTTTTGGTTGTAGTTGGACACAATACCTTTATTGTATTTATTTATTTTTACGTGGTGCTGAGGATCAAACCCAGGGCCGCGCTAGGCGAGCGCTCTACCACTGAGCCACCACCCCAGCCCTGTTTTGTGAGTTTTTATAGATTCTGTTGCAATTCCTGCAACTCCCTGTTGCAAGAGTAGCTAGCAAAGTTCTTCTCTCCTTCTCTAGGCACTCTCTTCATGTTCTTGTTTCCTTTACGATGCAGCTTTTTAAATTTGATGCCATTGATACTTGACAAAGGTACCAAGAATATATGTTGGAGAACAGATAACCCTTTTAACAAACGGTACTAGAAGAAAGAAACTAGATTTCTGCCTTTTTCCCTGCACAATAATGAACTCAAGGAGGATCAAAGATTTAGAATCTAGACCAGAAATGTTGCAACGGCTAGAAGAAAATATAAGGTCAACTCCAACATATTGGCACGGGCACTGACTTCCTCAGTAAGAGCCCTTGAAGCATAAGAAATAAAACCAAGAATCGGTAAGTGGGATGACATCAAATCATACTCTATGATTTAAAAAAAAATTGCAATAGAGAATTAAGATAAGGGCCTATAGTATAATCTTTTACAATTTTCTGCTCTGGATGAAGTTATTTACTTAGTTGTTGAAATGGAACTCCTGCAGTAGAACTAAGAATTAAAATAGTCTAGCATCATCTTGGAGGTTGTTCATTTTTAAATTAAATTATTTCCAACAGTAGAGAAAGTGTTAAATAAGTCATGAATGGACAAAGAGGTGTGAAGAATAATCTTAAAACTTATGCAATGATATGCACAATATTCCTCACCTGGTAACACACGTGCATGTTATAGGAGATGATTAAATGAAAACGATTCAATTTGTACCACCGATGACTTGAAAAAAAATACATTAATGTGTCACTAACTGTCCCTGTAGGGCAGGATGTAAGAGGATAGCTTTTATTTTGTTTTCTGATATATGTTTTATTTGTCATATTATCTAGCATGAGATGCTGGCAATAAGAAGACACATAAATCAGCAAAATCTAGGCACTAAGCCACTCGGTGAGACCCTGTCTCTAAATAAAATACAATCTAGGCCTGGGGATGTGGCTCAGTGGTTGAGTGCCTTGAGTTCAATCCCCAATAATCCACTCCACCCACCCCCCCCCCAACAAAAAAAAAAATAAGAAGATGAATAAACGAAAAAAATAAAGATGAAAAATTAAAAGGGCTCAGTTTACACAGAAATCATTTTCTTGCAACCAAGATGCGATGTGGTATTCAGAAGTGGTAGGAACTATTAGCAGACACATAGTGATTGCCATTTATGGTTGTTACATTAAGACCTAAGATAAAATACTGCAGCTTGAATAGCAAATACATACTTAAAAGCTCATGATCAAGAATCTCTTAATCTGCAAAAAAAAAAAAATAATAATAATAAAGTTGAATAGGATTTAATTTGATGAATGGGTTGTTAACCAAAAGAGTTTATCTGGTTCAATGACTGTAGATAAATCTGTTTAATGACATTGCAGTTGTATATTATCCCATCACGCCGTAATTCCACTAATGACATATATTGAAATTTTTGTAAAATGGAAACATAGAAAATTACATTGAGGCATTGAAGTTTCCCACAGTGTCATTCTCCTTTCTTCCCCTGTGCTATGTCTCTCACTTCTTGTTATATAAGTATACCACTGCGTGAAGACTTCATCACAGTGGCCTGTCTGCCTGTTGTCCCAGCCCTTGAAAGGCTGATGGGAAATTGCGTGTGCACAGATATTGGTGGCTTGACTTGGCTCCAGAGCCATACCCTGTCTCAAAAGGAAAGAAAAAAGAAACACAATAATCAAGTAGAGGTGACCAAGTGTGAGGTCTTCCTCAAATGAAAAAAAAAAAAAAATAGCTTTGTATAAAATTTGTTCTTTTTAAATGTACATGACAGTAGAGTGTATTGTGACGGATTATACAGACAGGGAGTACAACTTATTCTAATTAGGATCCCATTCTTGTGGTTGTAGATGATGGGGAGTTACACTGTTGTGTATCCATGTACGAACATATGGTGGTATAGGCATATATGAACATAGTAGCAGAGTTCTGTCCGATTCATTCTGCAGTCTTTCCCTTTCCAATCCCCCCTCCCTTCCTTTCATTTACCCTTGTCTAATCCAATGAACTTCTATGTCCCCTGCCCTTTTATTGCGTGTTAGAATACTTGGCCTTTGGTTTTTTGGGGACTGGCTTATTTCAGCCCCATGATAGTCTCCAGCTCCATCCATTTATCAGCAAGTGCCATGATTTCATTCTTATTTATGGCTGAGTAATATTCCATTGTGTGTATATACCCACACTCTCTTTATCCATGCACCCATTGAAGGGCACCTAGGTTGGTTCCATAGTTTAGCTATTGTGAATTGAGCTGCTATAAACGTAGAATCTCAGTGTAGTTTTAATTTGCATTTCTCGAATTGCTTGAGATGTTGAACACTTTTTCATGTATTTCTTGACAGATCATATTTCTTCTTCTGTGAAGTATCCGTTCAAGTTCCCCTTGCCCATTTGTGGATTGGGTTATACGTTCTTTTGGTGTTCAGTTCCTTGGCTATGTTCCTGCACGCCTGTAATCTCACCAACATCAAGGCTGAGGCAGGAGGTTCACAAACTAGAGGCCAGCCTCAGCAATGTAGCTAGACCCTGTCTCGAAATTTTAAAATGAATGAAAAAGTGTCATGTAACTGAGTGTAATGGCACCCCTGGGCTCAGTCCCCACTGTTGGCAATAGGTAAGTAGGTAGGTGATAGGTAGATGGTAAGTAGGTGGGAAGTAGGTGGTAGATAGGTGGTAGGTAGGTAGATAGATAAAAGCTTTGTTTTTTCCTAGTCCTTTCCCCCAAAAAAGTCCCTGTTCACTTTAGGAAACAAGAAAAATTTAGATAAGCAAGATTAAGGATGTTGTTTTCTATACTTCTCCAGGAATCTATAGAACTATAGATTTTCTCCAAGAGCTTTTCTCCAGTTGCCATTTTGATGTTATTCAGTCAGATTTGTTTTTCCCTTTGCTTAAATAAGCAAATAAATAGATGATTATGCACTTTCCAGAACCTTTGATGGGGAATAGTTCACACTCTGTTTTGTAATATGAAAATGTTCCGTGTTAGGAAATATGATTCTCTATTATTTTAATTACCAAATGTTATCCCATCTGTAGCTGTACATGATCTGTTTAACTATTCTATCTTTTTTTTTTTTTTTTTTTTTTTTTTTTTTTTTTTGGTACCAGGGATTACTCCTAGGTGTACTTAACCACTGAACCACATCGCTCATCCTTTCTACTTCTAATTTTTATTTTGAGACGGGGTCTCACGAAGTTGCTCAGGGTCCCGCTAAATTGCTGAGGCTGGCCTTGTACGTGGGATCTTCTTGCCTCAGCCTCCTGAGCTGCTGAGATTACAGGTGTGCACCACCATGCCCGGCAGGCACTAATCTCTCTCTTCAGAACAAATTCCTGAAGCAGAATTCACTGTTATCAATAAAAGGGTGGAGCTGGGTGTGGTGGGGCTTGACTGTGATCTCAGTGGCTCAGGAGGCTGAGGCCAAAGAATTGAAGTTCAAAGCCAGCCTCAGTGATTTGAAGAGATCCTAACCAACTTAACAAGACCTTGTCTCTGAATAAAAGATAAAAAGGGCTGGGAATGTGGCTCAGTGGTTAAGTGCCCCTGGGTTCAATCTGGTACCAACAAACTGTTGATTTTGATGCTTTTAATGTATTAATAAATCTCCCTAAAGAAAGTTGCTACTAATTGACAGGTTGGTCTTCACTGAATTAGTTACATTAGTTACATCATTGATGTTTTGGGTTGGCATTTGTTTATTTACCATTTTTTATATGCCAAAAAAAAAAAAAAAAAAGAATTCTACTAGTAAGTTGGGCCTTTAAAAGTTAATGCCCCATCTGTCTACCTGCCTACATTCTCTCTCTCTCTCTCTCTCTCTCTCTCTCTCTCTCTCTCTCTCTCCCTCCCTCTCTCTCTCTCCACACACACACACATGTACACACAGCTTTTTAAACACTGTACACTTATATTTTGAGGATGTGATTGGACTACACACTGGTTTCTTTATTGATTAGAAAGATGATGGACTCTTTTTCTTCAATTGTATTATAATTAAATCAAAATATGGTGACACCTATAAAAAAAATACTACGATTCCATCCCAAATGATTCTAGTTACTTTAAAAATAGTTACTGATGGCCTGGTACAGTGGTGCACACCTGTAATCCCAGCAACTCTGGAGGCTGAGGCAGGAGGATGGGAAGTTTGAGGCCAGCCTCAGCACCATAGTAAGACTGTTGGCAATTTAGGGAGATTCTATGTCAAAAAAACATAATAACAATAACAACAACAAAAAGGCTAGGGTTGTAGCTCAGTGGTAAAATGCCTTTGGATTTAATCTGTAGTACCCCTCCCCTCCAAAAAAGAGAGAGAGAAACAAACAGAACAACAAAAATATTAAAGTTTCTATGCAATAAAAAGGAGAAATATTTGTATTCTCTATAACTAACTTAAAATAGGTGATGTCTAAGTTAGATAAGTCCAATAGTCAAAATACCCTACTAAATAATGTAAGAATGAAATGTATTACAGATGTCTTGGTAATAAAGTCATTTATGTTAATAAGGGAGCATATTATTCATAGAAATTGGTGGGGGCTTAGACACTATGGAATTGCTGGGTGCAATGGCACACGCCTGTAATCCCAGTGGCTCGGAAGGCTGAAGCAGGAGGATTTCAAGTTCAAGGCTAGCCTCAGCAACTTAGTGAGGGCCTAAGTAACTTACCAAGACCCTGTCTCTACATAAAACATAATAGGGAGCCGGGCTCTGTGGCGCACGCCTGTAATCCCAGCACTTTGGGAGGCTGAGGCAGGAGGATCGCGAGTTCAAAGCCAGCCTCAGCAATGGCGAGGCACTTAGCAACTCAGTGAGACCCTGTCTCTAATAAAATACAAAAAAAGGCTGGGGATGTGACTCAGTGAACGAGTGTCCCTGAGTTCAATCCCCAGTACCACCAAAAAAAAAAAAAAAAAAAAAAAAAACACCATAATAGGGGGCTGGGGAAGTGGCTCTTGGGTCCATCCCTAGCACCCCAAAACCACCCCCCCCAAAAAAAAATAAAACTAGAATTCTCCAAGGATATGGTGGAATGAAGTTTTGTTTTCTCTGTCTGCCCTCTTTGGAAGGGACACAGATGAACTAGAGAATTCTTAGAGTCTGGGGGCAAGATTACTCACAGTGTCACACAAGGAAGGTTGGAAGAAAATCAATGATTTCGTCTGGATGAGTGAAGATTTGGGTGGCGGCACTGGTGTTCGCACAGGTAGACTTACCTTTTCGGTCAGGCTCTTGAGATGCACAGGGCTTGGCAGGTAAGAGGAGGAGCAGTCTAACCTCCTCCAAGGAGGTGCTCACAGAGGAGCCCACACTCCCCTAGAACTCTCCATGGCCTGTTGGCTCCATGGAACTCTGGATTCACACCGGACAGTCACAGGGCAAGTTCCGCTGTCCACATGATCATCCCATTTGGTGGGAGTTGGCCTAGATAATGTTCGTAGCCGTGTTCATCCCTGAGATAAAATTTGAGTCTGTAAATTTGCACAACTAGAGGTGTCTCTTCCTTTCCATGTATCATAGTACAAATGTGTAATGCATAAAGATATACTGTTTTTCTTTCTTTTTTTTTTTTTTTTTTTTTTAGGGGGGAGGGTACCAGGGATTGAACTCAGGGGCACTCAATCACTGAGCCACATCCCCAGCCCTATTTTGTGTTTTATTTAGAGACAGGGTCTCACTGAGTTGCTTAGAGCTTCGCTGTTGCTGAGGCTGGCTTTGAACTCGCGATCCTCCTGCCCCAGCCTCCCAAGCCACTGGTGTTACAGGCGTGCGCGCCCACCCCCCATGACCAGCTGAAAATACACTGTTTTTTTTTTTTTTTTTTTTTTTTGAATAGCACATTTGTCAATCAAAAGCGGCTGTGTGTGATGATTCCTCCGACTTTGTGAACTTAATATCTCTTTATACTCATCCAGTCATGCCTGGATCATAAAACGAGATGAAAAAAGTTAACACAAAATTACCTATTTTTAAATTATTGAGAATTAAGATCCATTTTGATTAGGCTCGTATTAGAAAGAACTGTGGGAGCCAGAAGCATCCCCGACCGACACTCAAGACCATTTTGACAGGAACAAAGATATTTCATAAGGCAGTGAGAAAATTGACAGCCAAATTAGGAAATAAATTAGAGTCGATGTTGGTAGAAATAAAGTGGAATGGATTTGAAAGGAAAATAAGGAAGGGCACAAATTGCTCTAAAGGCAGATTAAAGAAGCTGGAAAAGATTGGAGCATGCTGAGTTCTGCATAGTGGTTTCTATCTGGAATGAAGTAGACGGAGCCTTTCCAAGTATACAACAGAAAATAAATCACCAATCTACATGTTATCCTCTAAGTGGAAGGAGTCGCAGAGAAACAGCAATCTGAACATCAGACAGAAAGAAAAGAACTCATTTTATTGGTAATAGGGAGTTAGAAAATATTAGAGGAATATATAAATAAGAGAGTGAAAATGAGGTTCTCGTGAATATTAATTCAGTCATTCAGGGAAGACGCAAGAAAAACTAGAAATTCTAAGAAATGAAGTTAACCAAAGGCTGTTTGTCTAAGTAGTAAAGATAGATAGTGAAATTCAAATTATAAGGAAATCTCTTAGGGGTAGAAATTTTGCAAAAAAAAAAAAAAGTTTAATCCCAATGAATGGTTTTCAGCGTCTGATTTCTGAGAAGTATCTGCTTAATATAAACTCAAGAAGACATTTGTTATCTTTTTTTTTTTTTTGGCACCGGGGATTGAACTCAGGGGTACCCGACCACTGGCCCACATCCCCAGCCCTATTTTGTATTTTATTAGAGACAGGGTCTCACTGAGTTGCTAAGTGCCTCACCATTGCTGAGGCTGGCTTTGACCTCGCGATCCTCCTGCCTCAGCCTCCCAAGTGCTGGGATGACAGGCGTGCGCCACCGCGCCCGGCTGACATTTCTTCTCTGATAAAGTGTTCTACTTCTACTCCTAAATGGTTTTCATTTATAAATCTATATGATACAATATTTATAAAATATTTCCATGATATGTAATAGGGGACATTTGAAGAGATTTAGCTTATGAATATGCAAAAAGTAAAAGGTCAGTCGACCTTCACCCTGTCCTCACCAACCTCAAACCATGATCCATGGACCCAAGACATCCATTCTTTCGCTTTGAGTTTTGTTTTGTTTCAGGATGTTGCAATCTGACTTCTAACCCTAAGCCAACGAGGCCAAGGTTGGCTGGAGGGGACTTGACACATATTACGTCAGCAGTGACCTCTCAAGACAGGTGGCAACTCAGAGCAGCTGCAGAGGAGAGGGTGGAGAGCAGGAGCCCGGTCTTGGGCTAGGTTCCCAGCAGGGTGCCCTGGGGAACCCCACCCAGCTAAGGGTTCTCTTGGCAGCCCCTGAAAACCGCAGACCGTTCAAGTCACGCTGGCCCAGATCCTCCCTGGGAAATGTTGGAAGCACATCGGACCCCAAGGTGGGCCGACCAGAGCCAGGAGAGGCGTACACAAACCCATAGAGGGATTGAACTCAGGGGTACCCGACCACTGGCCCACATCCCCAGCCCTATTTTGTATTTTATTAGAGACAGGGTCTCACTGAGTTGCTAAGTGCCTCACCATTGCTGAGGCTGGCTTTGACCTCGCGATCCTCCTGCCTCAGCCTCCCAAGTGCTGGGATGACAGGCGTGCGCCACCGCGCCCGGCTGACATTTCTTCTCTGATAAAGTGTTCTACTTCTACTCCTAAATGGTTTTCATTTATAAATCTATATGATACAATATTTATAAAATATTTCCATGATATGTAATAGGGGACATTTGAAGAGATTTAGCTTATGAATATGCAAAAAGTAAAAGGTCAGTCGACCTTCACCCTGTCCTCACCAACCTCAAACCATGATCCATGGACCCAAGACATCCATTCTTTCGCTTTGAGTTTTGTTTTGTTTCAGGATGTTGCAATCTGACTTCTAATCCTAAGCCAACGAGGCCAAGGTTGGCTGGAGGGGACTTGACACATATTACGTCAGCAGTGACCTCTCAAGACAGGTGGCAACTCAGAGCAGCTGCAGAGGAGAGGGTGGAGAGCAGGAGCCCGGTCTTGGGCTAGGTTCCCAGCAGGGTGCCCTGGGGAACCCCACCCAGCTAAGGGTTCTCTTGGCAGCCCCTGAAAACCGCAGACCGTTCAAGTCACGCTGGCCCAGATCCTCCCTGGGAAATGTTGGAAGCACATCGGACCCCAAGGTGGGCCGACCAGAGCCAGGAGAGGCGTACACAAACCCATAGATGACTGGGCTAGCGGAACCAGGCTGGATGGAGGACCCATCCCCCCTAACATGCAACGTCACTGAATGTCATGCGCGGCTTTTGCCTAGTACGATGAGTGTGAGCATAGGCAAGAGCTCTGTTTTCTTTCTTCCTTTTTTTTTTTTTTTTTTTTTTTTTAAATTTTGGTGGGGGGTACTGGGGATTGAACCCAGGGGCACTTAGCCACTAAGACACATCCCCAGCCCTCTTTATTTTTTATTTAGAGCCAAGGTCTCACTAAGTAGCTTAGGGCCTTGCTAAGTTGCTGAGGCTGGCCTCAAACTTGTGATCCTCCTGCCTCAGCCTCCTGAGCTGCTGGGATCACAGGCATGTGCCACTGCACATTGCCTAGACCTACGTTTTCCATTGCACAGAGATATCCCAGGAGAGGAACCATCTTTTCTATGCTCAGTTTTCCCATCTGTGAAAGGGGCATAATGATAAAGGTGCTGTGTAGAATTAAACAGATAGATAGTGTCATAAAGCCCATAGAGGAATGCATAGTACGTCGATTTTCTTAATTCAATGTTGTAAATAAAGAGAAGGTCACAAAGATAGCTGCTTTCATTAAGTTAATATTCACTGAGAACACTGTAGGAAGAGAGGAGGGTGGATCAAATAACACCATCCTTCCTACTTTCCTTCCTTCCTTCCTTCCTTCCTTCCTTCCTTCCTTCCTTCCTTCCTTTTCTTTGTACAGGGGATTGAACTCAGGGGCACTGGACCACTGAACCACCTCCCCAGCCCTATTTTGTATTTTATTTAGAGACAGGGTCTCCCTGAGTTGCTTAGCGCTTCATCATTACTGCGGCTGGCTTTGACCTCGCGATCCTCCTGCCTCAGCCTCCTGAGCCTCTGGGATTATTCATTTGTATTTTCAATGATCCCCACTTGGCCTGGGGTGAGAGGAAACCGCAGTGCCAGTTTTATTTGCATTTCCCTGATTGCCAGCAAAATTGAACCTTTTCCCCATATATTTGTTGACCCTTTATATTCCTTCTTTTGAGTATCATGGTACAGTATGCTTTGAATTCCATTGCTTCCAATGATGTGTTACGGAATTGATGTTGGAACATTCTCATCGTCCCATACATGCATGCAAAATGCATACTTAGTTTCTATATTTAATTTCATTTACTGAGAGACAGGGTTTTGCTGAGTTTATTTAGTAAGTATTAATAACTTCCATGGCTGCGATTATGGGGGAAAAGCACTACTTCTTTTGGTGTAAGGAAATGTTTGTATAAAAGGAGAGAGAAAAACTATCTGGTGAGACTTAAGAAAGACAAGGTACACTGAAGAGAATGAGAAGATTCACTAAGAATAAATTTGTGTGGAACGGGAGCTGAGATGATTGATGGAAGGGGTAGAGGTGACCAGATTTCAGCCTTGAACTGTGTTAAAGGCACCAGAAAACCACCAAAGGCTTTGCAGAGTGTGAGATGGTTGTGTGTTAGCAGCCAGGGTCTCCGGACGCTGCCAGAGATGAACATTAAGATCTTTATGACAATACAAATCTGATTAGAAGAAAATGCTCAATTTCCTTTGAACCAGGTCTGAGCTTTGCAGCGTTTATTTCGTTGAAATGACCAAACTTTCCTAGGAAATTAATGGAATGCCATTTTAGCACTTATGACTTACTGATAAGTAAGCCTCACTTTTAAAAATTACATTTCTCTTTCACATCTAGCTATACTAATCAAGAAGAATGGAACTATTGTTGGGACCATTGGTGCGTGCCTGTCATTCCAGCTACTCTGGAGGCCGAGGCAGGAGGATCATGGGTTAGAGGCCATTTCAGGCAACTTAACAAAAACCTTGTCTCAAAATAAAAATGGAAGAAATAGCTGATGATATGCCCAGCATGCACAAACTCCTTGGTTCAATCCCCTGTACAAAAAAAAAAAAAAAAAAAAAAACAAAAAAAAAAAGAACTATTTATATGTACTTTAACCTCACCACCTCATCATAATTGTATGCTGAAAAAACTACCTCCCTAGTTATTGAGGTGTCTCAACCTGATTGTTGCTATTGTGATGATTTTCACTCATTAGTGTCCCTGTGCTTGGATTTGAATTTTTTTTTTTAATATATCCCGATACTGGACTCTGTTAGAATTTTTTCAATAGCAGGAGCATATTTGAATAGCATGCCTGTCTTCCCCAATACTAAGTAGAGGACCTAGTCATGCTACAAATTGTTACTTAAACCAAATCTTACTGGGTTGGAGTGGGATTGGAGTTGGAGGTGTCACACTGCTTAAAACTTTATCTACAAAATTGCAGTCTCCTTTTAAAATAATTAGTAAAATTTGGCACGCAGGTATACTAGCAGGGTATCCCTAATTATAAGAGGTCCCAATAAATGTCTACTTTGAATATGTGAAATAAAAACACATCCACTAAGAAGATTCAAAATGAGTTTTTAATTATGTTCTGATTGTCGAATAGATGCTCAGCTTTTTGTTGTTTTGTTGTTGTTGTTGTTTTCTGTTTTGTTGTTCTGGGTTTTTTCATACTGGGGAGTGAATCCGGAGGTGCTCAACCACTGGGCCACATCCCCAGCCCTATTTTGTATTTTATTTAGAGACAGGGTCTCACTGAGTTGCTTAGGGCCTCCCAAAGCCTAAGTTGCTGAGGCTGGCTTTGAACTCACGATCCTCCTGCCTCAGCCTCCTGAGCCACTGGGATTACAGGCGTGCGCCACCACACTTGGCTTTTGTTTTGTTTTGTTTCTGCTGTTGTGACCATAGTCACTGGAAAACAACAGCTACTACAAAACCATGAAGTATTCACAGACGTCTTTATGATTATCTAGGTGTCCCTAGACTTTTTCTGGGTGTAGAGGGATCCGTGTCCTCTACTTAGCATCGGGGACCGTAGACGAGTTACTCAAATACAGTTTGTTTCAAACTGTCATATTTTCAATGACATTTTTTTTTGAGAGAGGGTAAAAGTTGATTGCCTTGCATCATTAACAGTTGACACCAATGTCTCACGAGTGCCTGTTCCCTGTGGCATTCATAATGAGTGGCACTTGGGTTGTCACCTCCATAGCAAGTATTCTGTGCCACCCACCTCTGGGGGTAGGTTATTTTCCTTGTTTTCTTGCCTGGCTGTTACATAGGTGCAGCCATGTTCAATAGGCACAACAGTGAACTCAAGAAGGACACGGGTGCTAGCTGACTTTCTGAGTTCTTAGTAAACAATCACCACTCAGAGATTCCTTGCACATGATGATAAGAGCATCTTCCCAGCTTTCTTGTTTTATTTTTTTTCTCAATATGTTGAATGTGACTGGTTTCATTCTGTGTTCTTTGCTTTTTCTGGGTCACGTGCATGCTGTCCAATTCACATATCTAACATGTACTCTGTGTGGAGTTTTGATACCTACTCACCATCACCCAGATCAAGGCGTGCAATATCTTCATCATATTCTTTTTTTTTTTTTTTTTTTTTTTTTTTTTTTTGGTACTGGGGATTGAACTCAGGGGCACTGGACCACTGGGCCACATCCCCAGCCCTTTTTTTGCATTTTATTTAGAGACAGGGTCTCACTGAGTTGCTAAGTGCATCGCCATGGCTGAGGCTGGCTTTGAACTCGCGATCCTCCAGCTTTAGCCTCCCAAGTGCTGGGATCACAGGTGTGTGCCACCGTGCCCGACTCTTCATCATATTCTAAAAAGAAGTTATTTTGTACCCCTTCCCAGTAGGACCTCCCCACGCCACCCCAGGAAACCACTTTTCTGCATTCTTACACCTTGGAATTTTTTTTTTTCCTTTTCTGGAATCTCTCATCACTAGAAAAATATAGTATGCATATATATATATTTTAAAATTTTAGTTGTGGATGGACCTTTATTTTACTCATTTATTTATATGCAGTGCTGAGAATCGAACCCAGTGCCTCTCACATGCAAGGCAAGCGCTCTACCACTGAGCCACAACCCCAGACCTGTGTACATATTTCTTTTTCTGCCTTTGTTGACATCACATTCTGAAATTCATACACGTTACCTCATATCTCTGGTTGGGTCTTTTTTTGATTTTGAATATGACGCTGACACTGCTGTTAGAATCTATTCTTCTGTTGTCCTGTTGATGGATGTTTCTGGGCGTTTCTACTTTGGGACTATTATAAAAAGTGCTCATGAATATAACCCAGGACACGTCTTCACGGACAGAGGCAGTCATTTCTGCAGGAGTGAAATTGCTGAATGGTAGGGCAAATACATGCCCGTATTCATTAGGAACTGCCAACC
Organism: Tamias sibiricus; assembly: GCA_025594165.1. NCBI lineage: Eukaryota > Metazoa > Chordata > Mammalia > Rodentia > Sciuridae > Tamias > Tamias sibiricus. The sequence goes on from CM046675.1 coordinate 15,432,930, forward strand.
TGCTATTCCAAGAGGTTGTCACATTTCACAGTGTCACAGGCAAGGCACGGCCATTCTGTGCATGCCGACATCTTCGCTAATGGGTGGACTGCCCGTTTTTAATATTAGCAATAGTATTAATATCACCTTTTGGTGAATAAATGAGAAACATTTAAGACAGTGCCAGACATAGATGGTAATAATTCAATGGCTTAGCCATTATTATAGGAGAAAGGCAATGTATGGTTGTGTCGTTATTGGGACTATAATTACAGAGTGACAGAATGGCATTTATCACTGGATTCGTATGGTGGCTTTGCCACTAATCAGCTGTGTGACTTTAGGCAAGTTACTTGGTTTCTCTGTGTCTCGGTGAGAAAAAAATATCATGCCTGTTTCATAGGGTCGTTGTAATAGTAAATGGGTCAATAGATTTCTTGGCACACAGTAAGTCAATACACATGTTTAGGCTGTTACTCTTTGGGGCAGTAGTATTATGTCTTTATTATGATTCTAGTTCTTTAGTGTAAGAAGAAGGAGTTTGTTTGAATATTTTCATTACATTACCTTGGTATAAATTTGAGTTTCTTTATCCAAAGGCCTCGTTGTCCTAAACACACTTTAAAAGGGTAGGCAGCCAGGCACGAGGGCGCACGCCTGGAGACCCGGCAGCTTGGGAGGCTGAGGGAGGAGGATCCCAAGTTCAAGGTCAGCCCCAGGGATTTAGTGAGGCTCTCAACCACTTGGCAAGACCCTGCCTCAAAATAAATCAAATAAATAAATAAATAAATAGAGGCGGGGGAATGTTGCTCAGTAGGAAAGTGCCCCTGGGTTTAGCCCCGGTATCAAAAATAAAAACATTGTAGGTGGCACTACCAGCCTTGAGTTTGTATTAGTTGTCTATTGGAGTCTTCCACACTGTGGAAAGAGCTCCTTGCAGAAGACCTTCTTCAGCTGCTTAGGAGTAGGCTGTCTCTGGTTCTTCCTGTAGAAGTTATTTAAGGGCATTAAAATTTGTCAGAAAAAAAAGACGCTGGTGGGACTTTGACTTACCATCATTTATAAGTGATGAATATTTGAAGACTATAAAGCAGAGACCGAGCTTACATGGCTATGCTTGGGAGAACATGACCTGTCTCCAGGAGCACGGACACAAATATGGCCAGCTTCTTAGGATAGAGGGTGGTCGAGTCGAAAAGGCAGCTGAGACTTTGTAGAACAGAAGGGCAGAAGAAAAGTAAAACGGTCCCTAGATACTGCACTTGATGGGTTGTGTGTGCAGACACGTGATTAGTTTATGTAACCACTGTTTTTTTTTTTTTTTTGTACCAGGGATTGAACTCAGGGGCACTCGACCACTGAGACACATCCCCAGCCCTTTTTTGTATTTTACTAGAGACAGGGTCTCACTGAGTTGCTAAGTGCCTCGCCATTGCTGAGGCTGGCTTTGAACTCGTGATCTTCCTGCCTCAGCCTCCCAAGTGCTGGGATTACAGGCGTGCGCCACCGCGCCCAGCTACGTTACCACTCTTTACTGAAACAGAGAAACTTAATTCCAGTGGAATAGAAAATTGCGTTTTAGGGGAAAAACTGATCTTTCATATTTTCTTGAAAAATCTTCAGTTTAGTACTCTAAATGTTTTGTGAGTTTATTCTAAGCCATTTCACTTCTATTTTCTTCCAAACAGAGCAGAGTGCAATGGAAAACATTTGGGCAGAGAAATGGTGAGATTCTGAAATTTTTCTTCGTGCCTTTGATTGTAGGTATTATTTGCATTGGGAATGCAATGGGAATCTGTAGATCTTGACGATCTCAAGATCCTCTAATCAAAATTTTATACCTCAATATAAATTTAGTGTAAGAGTCTCTTGAACTGACAACCGAAATATCTTTCAGTTGATTTACAAGTGACACTTTTCTGGATTTGTCACATACCTGCACCTATACTGCATACCTGTACCTGTCAGAATGCCCAGGAAGCTTTGCAGTTCACATCTGAAAAGACCATCCAGCAGACTTGGTTTTATTTTCATTTTTCTATTTCCATCAGCGGGATATCACATCACCTTTCCAAATCCTATCGTGGAATGTTGCCAAACATCATTAAACATCTGGATGCTTTAACAATTACTTGGTTAACTTCAGAGTCTTTTGAAAACAGTGTTGAAACGCTGCGGCTGTTTTAAAGGGCAGGATGGCAAATAAAGATAGAAACTGGATGCTGTCTTCTAATCTCTCTGCTCGCCCCAATACACCTTTCTAGAATTGCACCTGCCTGACAACTTCTGTCTGATTTAACCTAGCCTTCTGTTCCCTTGGCATCCTTGAACTTGTAAAATGCTGTGTACATTTCTTACTCGTTATTTTTATTTTCTGTCTATCTCCACTAGATTTAAGCCTGTTGACTACACTGGGAGATGGATACTTTGTAGCTAGAACCCTGCTGAGCGAGGAGTGAACACTGTATAGACATGGGCTAAATCTGCAATTAAGTGGACAAATGAATGGAGTCAGCTGAGCCTTACAAGAGAATGTAATTAGGAACAAATCACCTTCAACTACATATCTGGCTTCATGTTGAAAAACAGTTGTAAAGGTATAATTGTAACTTTGTCAGGGCTGTCGTCATCTTGTCAATCAAATTAAAATCCAGTCTTAACATTTTTTTCTTGAAATTTAACCGGCTGATTTTTAAACCCGCTTTTCTCCTCGTAGTTATAATTACTGAATGGGAATGAATGCCTGCACGTTGATTTTTAAGTGCACAATATACATTGATCAGCTTAACTAATGATCTGATCAACCCTGCGTTTTCAGAACATAACATTCTGCGTATATCAAAATGCCCTGGCAAGAAATGGAAATCTAAAATTTTGTTTCCCCCTCCCCACACTGCTCTCTCTTTTTCTTTGTCTAGCTCATGGTCCATTTCTGTTTCCCTTTCTCGCATAAAAATTAATAAATGCAGGGCACGGTGGCACACACCTGTCCTCTCAGCAACTCAGGAGGCTGAGGCAGGAGGATTGCAAGTTCGAAGCTGGCCTCAGCAACTTAGTTAGTGAGGCTCTGAGCAACTTAGTGAAACCCTGTCTGTCTCAAAAATAAAATATAAAAAGGGGCTGGGGATGTGGCTCAGTGGTAGAGCACCCCTGAGTTCAATCCCTGGGATCAAAAAGTATTAATAAAGGATGAGTTTCAAATTCTTTTACATTCTATTAAAAATTTAAAACCATTTCTATGGGGGCGGGGAGATCATAGGACTAAATATGGAACAAAATATTTGTGTAAAAGGTGCATATTTTCTAGGTTTTGCTGAAGGACTGTCATAGCCACAGGTGAATGCTCACTTTGGAGCTGGGCAGTACAGTTAGCAATCTTATTTACGACTCTCTTCTCTTTCCACTTAACCCAGGAATGGAGTCAGAGCATATTTAGCCAGCAAGCAGCCTGAAGAAGCAGGTGGCCCCTGACTCGTTTGGGGGGGCTTCCGATAAGACTTCTTTTCCCCCGCTGGGACATGGGATTGTTTTCAAAATACCGTTATTATTTCCTTAATCTGGATTTGAACTAAGCCATTGTTGCCGTGTCCTTGACCCTCCTTTCAATCCACTGAAAACTGAAATATCTGCATGCACCAACCTCTGTGGTATGGAATATGAACTGAATGACAGTCACAGTGAGGCCGCAGGTACACCCGAATCTCTTCTTCATGCCTGTTACTGTCGAAGGAAAAAAAAAAAAAAAAAAAACTTTGTGAAGCAAACACTAATTACTCCTGTGATGGGAAGGAAAACAAAAATTCATATCCATTTAGATTATTATGGTCTACACTGTGTCTGTTCATGAATGATCTGTTCTGGCTCTTTTATTAAGCTATAAATACATTTTAATAAATCTGGTTGACATTTAGGTATTTTATTAAACACCATCAATGCCAGAGAAAATTGAATTAAGAAAGCTCGTAACATGCTTTACTAGTAGTAAAAATTAAAAAAAAAAAAATGTGGCTGCACATGGTTCTTCTCTATAATAAGAATAAATCTGTTCCCAGACCAGAGAATAATTTTCATTATTTTTTTTTAAGCCAGAGGCCCTGACCTTTTTTGTTGTTGTTGATAGCTGGTTTTTCAAAGCTGCATCTGATGTTTTATTTCTTTTGATTGGTAAGAAATTTGATTATCCCCCTGAGCGGAAATCACACTCACAGCATCAGCAGGTAAGTCACTGAGGGCCGACCAGAATTGTCCTAGTGAGGTCTCAGCTGCAGTGACTCAGACACGAGGTTGACAGATTGCTGTTGTCGGGCTGAAGTTGGGGTCCACTTTGGGTATCTGCATGTGTTAGATGTGCACAGTAACACCCCAACCTCGTGACTCAGACCTGCCTTGCCTGACTTTGAAAAGCATGGATAAATAACTCTGGGCGATATGGTAAATGCATTTTTTAAACCAACTCCTAGGTACTACAGTTTAGCCATCTCCTTGACAGAAATCATCAGGAACAGCAAACATACACTCTGAAATGGATGAGAGGGGGTATAACCCGTGCCACTAATTTATTAGTCATAAATTACATGTATGTGTGTTCCTTCTAAATTGGAACTGAGTTCATGCCTATTTATGTTTCTTCTGGACAGAGATTTTTATAGAGTAGCTAGGTAAGAAAGGAGCACGTTCATGTTGACTTAATAAATCTTTGAATTGTTTGGATCTATGTTGGCTATATAATTTGAAAATAAATGATGTTGGGAGAAAATCCACACTTGAGTTAATTAGCGTACACTGAAGTCACGGTGGCACTTATTTTAGGAATGCTGTTGTATTTTTTTTTTCCCAGGTGAATTCCCCTGCCTGATTATTAGCAAGATCATTAGCAATAGCTTTTATTTTAACCTAGGGTTCATTCACCTCCATCATCTTCTCAAAGTGCATGAAAAACAAAGAGCCCAGTGTTTTGGCCCACTCAAGATGCAGACGTAAGGTTTTGATCGCTGTCCCACAAGGAGGAGCATGCAGTGATTTGATGTCTTATCCAAAAATGTATTAGTCTTTCCAGAGTTTTGTCTACGCCACGCAAGCCATGCTGCATGATTAGGTCATCACCTGCGAATTCTTCTTTTGCAAAGAAATTAGGTTATGCCAACGTTGGCTCAATAATATTCAGACTTCCAATAAATAGATTATATATTAATAGGTGAAATGCACAGCAATCTTCAATCCTTATATATTTGGTCCAGCTACTTAAAAGACTGGTATCAAGAAAGGACCATTGGATCAAATGACCTGTTCGTTACATTGTATTTGATATCTGGGAGCCAATAGGTAAAGTAGGAAATTTCTCCGTTGGATTCTTCATCTATGCCATTGATGTTCCGCAAAACATTTTCATAGCCAGATTCGGCGAGTGCTCTCTTGAGTTTTATATGATCTTTGACATTGCTTAGGATGAAAGATGTACCAAAGGGAGAGAAAGGAGGTCCCATCACTTATGAGCAAGACACTTAACATCTTCTCGCTTGAGTTCACAACATAATGTAGATGAAACACTGTTGGACTTGGTAATTAGGAAAATAATAAAGGCAAAGTGGTGTCTTTATCACATTATGTGATCTGACCCAACAGATAATGAGTCTGACAATACCATACATTCCCAGCGCGTGTACTTAGCAAGTGAGTAAATACAGCTAACTGTCTCTGTTGTCATCGGTGGTGTGGATGGAGACCGTGACCTCTGTATCTAGCAATCTGGCAAGAATGAATCTTCAGAAAACATAAAATATGTCATGTTTTTAAAAAAAATGCAGTTAATCGATGGAGAGAAAACCATGCACCTATTTATTTATGCCTAAAGAGCTAATAGGGGCGTACCTGTGATTCCTGAAAAGGTTAGCAGACTGATAAGGAAAGCTGTTTTTCTCTCCCTTGTAGCAGGTTGGATTTATAGACTCATTTGCCTAAGCAAGGACTGCTGTGGTTGTCTCAGTCATGGTATATTCAGAGCTTTGGATTGTTTTCAAATTCTGACAATTGAAAAGTTCCTGTTGGAAAGGGGCAGAATCATCCTGAGGATCACAGTTACCAGCACTGGAAACGTCTGGTTCTGCTGTAGCCTGGGTCTCAGCAGCCCCGCGTACTAGGAGGGGACAGTAGAATCTGTTAGGAAATGCACCCCATCCCAGGGAAGTAGGAGCATCTGATCACAGGGAGAACCAACCCCCGCCCCACCACCAGGGAATTCATTGAAAGCTATTTCACCCCATACTTGCTACAATCGCGTCTCTATGGCTCGTTTTATTTTTCTTTCCTTTGCTTCGTCCTCTATGTGTTAATTTGCTTACTGTTTCCCGTCCACTTTATTGGTAAAGTTTGAAATAACGAACCTCAACAGTTTCTAGGTGCAGCTTCTTTGTTTTGCGCTACGAATGTCTTACTTTCCAAATCTTGGATTTCTCTGGAGTTGTTCTTCCTCTTTATGTAGGCTGATCCAGAGATTTCACTGATAATTTCATGAAAAAAGATTTGGGGAAGGGTACCAGGGATTGAACTCAGAGGCTCTCGACCACTGAGCCACAACCCCACCCCTATTTTGTATTTTATTGAGAGACAGCGTCTCACTGGGTTGCTTAGCGCCTCCCTTTTGCTGAGGCTGGCTTTGAATTCGCGATCCTCCTGCCTCAGCCTCCCTACCCACTGGGATGACACATGTCCATGCTAAAATGTGCACACTGATCTTCACAGCACCCAGCCTCATTAGGATATTTTATGAATGAATCATTTTTAAATCGGGTTAGTCATATGCCATGCATATGATCTGTTGAGGAGTATGTGACCCTGCGGTTCTTGTTATAGTCCGCCATAAGACTGTGCAACCCTTCTGTCTAGAATATTTTCTAAACCAAACCCCAGGCTCATCAGCAGCCACGCCCACTCACCTCTCCAGAAGTCCCGGGTGACCGCTGATCTATGCTTTACCCAAACAGGTTTGCCCTCTCTGGACATGCCACATAAATAGGATAATGTGACATGCAGAGTTCCCGCCTGGCTTCTTTGGCTTAGCCTCGTGTGGAGATGGAGCTGTGTCATACAATGCGTCCGTAGTCTCTTCCTTCTTGGGGGTGAACTAAATTCCTTTGTGTGAATGAATATACAACATGTTGTTGACTCATTCATCTTTGAATAGATCCGGGGTTTATTTTATTTTTTAAACGATGCTCCACAGTGCTGCTGTGAATACCACTGCCTACATTTTAGCGTGGACATGTGTTTTCATTTCTCCTGGGTGACCTAAAAGAAAAGTTGCTGGATCCCGTGATAGCTGTCCCATAAGTTTTGGGGGAGTGACCCGTGAAACTCTGTGACACAAGGACTGTAATTTTATTTATTTATTTATTTATTTTATTTATTTATTTATTTATTTTTGGTACCAGGGATTGAACCCAGGGGTGTTTAGCCACTGGGCCACATCTCCAGCCTTTTTATTTTTTTTTTTTATTTAGAGACAGGGTCTCACTAAGTTGCTTAGGGCCTTGCTAAATTGCTGAGTCTAGCCTCAAACTTGTGATCCTCCTGCTTCAGCCTCCCAAGACACTGGGGGCCGTAACTTTGTATATGCCCACCTTTAATGTACAGGATTCTGACTTCTTTGCTTCCTTGTCAGTCTTGTTGTTGCTTGGGGTTTCTGTTCTTGTTTTTTTTTCTTTCTTTTCTTTTTCTTTAACCGTAGCCCTTCTAGTGAAAGTGAAGTACTTCTTATTATGGCTTTAATCACCATTTTCCTAGTTACTCATGATTGAAACATCTTTTAATGAACTTGGCCACTTATTGAGCTTCTTTGGAGAAGTATCTGCTCAAGTCCTTCGCCCTTTTTATTTTTTTAAACTAGGTCATTTGATGAAATCTAATTATAAGAACTCTTAAATGTGCTGGGTATGTGTAGATATGAAGCTTAATTTCCGTGACATTATTCTTTTTCAAAAAAATTTTTAGTTAATTGGAGCCCCTTCCGTAACTGTATAAATTTTAGAACAAGCTTTTTAATTTCTGCAATAAATCCACATGGATTTTTTTTTTTTACAGGAGTTGCATAGACCATGTAGATCAATTTATGAGTCTTTCCATCATAACAATATCATGATTTCTAGTTCATGAACATGGGGTGGTTTTCCATTTATTTCAGTCTTCTTTAATGTCTTTCAAAAGTTTTTTGTTGTTATTGTTGTTTTTATTTTTAGTTTTTAGTGTACAAATCTTAATTTGTTATTTTTATTCCTATTTTATTCTTCTCAATGCTATTTTAAATGGACTTTTTTTTCCCCTTAAGATTGGATTTGGAGTTTTCCTTGCTAGTGTATAGAAACACAAGTGATTTCACATATTATTCTTGTATCTCATCACTTTGGTGAAGTTGCTTATTAAATCAGAGTTTTCTGTGGATTCCATAGGATTTTATATATAGATCATGTCTACATAGACATGTCTATAGTAAAATTGAAATAATTTTACTACCTCCTTTCCTGTATGGAAATATTCTATTTCATCTTCTTGACTAATTTCTTTGACTAGACCTTACCCTACAATGTGAAATGGATTTAGCATATTTTTTTTTTTGATCTTATGAGGAAACCTTGTACACTTTCAAAAATATGTAATTTTGCTTTCAGTTTTTTATGGATACTTTCTGTGTGTGTGTGGTGCTAGGGATTGAACCCAGGGCCTTGTGCATGCGAGGCAAGCACTCTACCAACTGAGCTACATCCCCAGCTTTTTTAAGGTAGAGGAAGTTTCTTTTTATTCCTACTTCCCTCAGTGTTGTTGTTTTAATCATGATGGGGTATTACATTTTTCAAATGCTTTTATGCATCTTTAAACTGATTGTCAGGCTGTTCACCCCCCCCTTTTTTTTGTATTAATATAGTATATTATACTGGTTTTCAAGTGATGCATTCCTTGGATAAACCCAGTTAGCTATGGTGCAAAATTATTATTTGTGGTTAGGATTACATTTTCTTTGTTGTTTTCAAATTTTAGTTGTAGATGGACACAATAACTTCATTTATTTATTGATTTTATGTGGTACTGAGGATTAAATCCAGTGCCTCACACATGCTAGGCGAGCGCTCTACCACTGAGCCACAACCCCAGCCCCAGGATTTCGTTTTTTGAGAATTTTTGTGTCTGTTTCCATTTGTGTCTGGCTTAGGTATTCAGGGTCAAATGGGTCCATAGAAAGAGTTTGGAAGTTCTCCTCATCTATGTTTTGCAACATTTCATTAATCATTTCAAAGAACTCATCAGCAACGTCTTCTCGACGTAGGCTTTGTCTTGGAATTCATTGGCCTTATGTGCTCTAGTCTATCATAGATTTTTCTACCTCATCTTGACCCAGTTTTAGTAGTTGGAGTTGTTTGAGAAGGTCTTGCATTTCATTTAATTTTATCTAATTTGTTGATGAATAGTGCTTGACAATAGTGCTTTATAATTTTTTGAAAATTTTCCATCAGTTCACATTTTTAATTTCTATTTTTTTATTGATTTTAGGAATTCAAATGATCTTCATTTTTTTTTTTTTTTCTTGTTCAGTTCGGCAGAAGTATTGTCTGTTTCGTAGATATTTCTTTTTTTCTTTTCTTTTTTTTTTTTTTGGTACCGGGGATTGAACTCAGAGGCACTCATCCACTGGGTCACATCCCCAGCCCCTTTTTGTATTTTATTAGAGACAGGGTCTCACTGACTTGCTAAGTGCCTCGCCATTGCTGAGGCTGGCTTTGAACTCGCGATCCTCCTGCCTCAGCCTCCCAAGTGCTGGGATGACAGGCGTGCACCATCGCGCCTGGCTCATAGATATTTTAGTAGATCAACTTTTGCAAATTATTCCATGAGTTAGAAAGGGAAGGATCACTTCCAAACTCCTTTTGTGAAGCTATTATCACCCAATATCAGAACCACATCAAGGAAATAAAACCGCAGACTGATTCCTGATGAACATAGATCCAAAAGTCCTTTATAAAATATTAGCAAACCATGTTCAAAAACACATTAAGAAGATTGTGCATCATGATCAAGTGGGTTTCATCCCAGGGATGCAAATTTGATTCAAGATATGTAAATCAGCAAATGCAATTCACCACATAAATAGAATGGAGGACAAAAATCACATGATCATGTTAGCAGATGCAGAAAAAGCCTTCGACAAAATCCAGCTCTCATTCATGTTAAAAACACTGAAGAATCTAGGGATAGAAAGAAAGTCCCTCAATATCATAAAGGCTATTTATAGACAAACCCAAGGCCGTCATCATAATAAATAGGGTAAAAACAGAAAGCATTTTCTTTAAAAAATCAGGATCAAGACAGGAGTGTCCACTTTCACTACTCCTGTTCAATATAGGTCTTGATACTGTAGCCAGAGCTATCAGGAAAGAGAAGGAAATTTAAGAAATATGGATAGGAAAATAAGAAGTCAAAATATCTCATTTTATTGATGACGTGATTCTCTACCTAAAGGACCCCCCCCCCAAAAAAAAAATAAACCTACACCAAAAGACTTCTAAAGATGATTTTAAAAATCATCCAAGTAGCTGGATACAAAATTAACTTAGAAAAATCAGTAGTTTTCTTATATACCTATGATGAGTCTGCTGAGAAAGAAATCAAGATGACTACTCCGCTGACAAAAACATCAAAAAAAGTAAAATAAAATACTTAGGAGTAACTATAACTAAGGAGGTGAAAGATCTCTACTATGAAAATTATAAAACACTGAAGAAAAAAGTTAAGACCTTAGGAGATGGAAAGTCTTACCTGGTTTTGTACAGGCAGCATTAATATCAAAATGACCATACCTCCAAAAGCAGTTTACAGATTCCATATAATCCCCATCAAAATACCAGTGTCCTTCTTCACAAAAGTAGAAAATACATGTGGAAGAATAAAAGACCCTAAATAGTCAAAGAAATCCTCACAACAACAATACAGATGGAGGTATTGCAATACCTGATCTCAAATTATATTACAAAGCTGTGGTAACAAAAATATCATGGTGTTGGCGTAAAAACAGATATGAAGACCAATGAAATCAAATAGAAGACACCAAGACAAATCTACATAAATAGAGTCATATAATCCTTGACAAATGTGCCAGAGGAACACATTGGAGAAAAGACAACCTTTTAAATGGTGCTGGGAAAACTGGATATTCATATGTAGAACGAATGAAACTAGATTCCTTTCTCTCACTCTGCACAAAAATCAACTCAACGTGGGTCAGAGATGTAGGAATTAGACCGGGAACAGTGAAACTGCTAGGATAAAATGTAGGTCCAACACTCCAGCACATTTGCATAGGTACAATGTCCTTGACGAAACCCCTAAAGCTTAAGAATAAAAAATTAAGAATCAATAAATGAGATGGCATCAAATTAAAAAACTTCTGCATAGCAAAGAAAACAAGAACATAAAGAGAGAGACTATAGAATGGGAGAAAAAAATCTTTGCCAGCAACTCTTCTGACAGGGGACTAGTATCCATAATATATAAAGAACACTTGTACAAGATACACCAAAAGAAAAAAAAAATAACAAACTCAGTAAATAAGCAAAATATCTAAATAGACACTTCTCAAAAGAAGAAATACACATGGTCAACAAGTGTATTTTTCACATATGCAACATCCTTGTCAATCAGGGAGATTCAAAACTACAGTGAGATTTTAATATCACCCCACTTAGAATAGCAATCAGCGAGAATACAAATAATGATAATTGCTGTTGAGAATGTGGGGGGAAAGTGCACTCACACATTGTTGGTGGGAGTACAAATAAGTATAACCACTTAGGAAAGCAATATGGAGATTCCTCCAAAGGCAAGGACTGGAACCACCATGTGATCCCATTCTTTGGTGCGTATCCAAAAGAACTAAAATCAGCATACCAGTACATCAGTGTTTATCGCAGCCCAATTCACTAGAGCCAAATTATGTAATCTGCCCAGATGTCCTTCAACAGATGAATGGTTTAAGAAAATGTGGTATGTATATACAATGGAGTTTTACTCAGCCATAAAAAAGAATGAAATTATGTCACTTACTGGTAAATGGATGGAACAGGAGAACATCATGCTAAGTGAAATAAGCCAGACTCGGAAAGTCAAGAGTCAAGTGTTTTCTCTGATAGGCAGAATCCATGGAGGATAAATGAATGAAAAGGAAGATATCCTGAAAACAGAAGGGAGATCAGTAGAGTAGAAGAGAGGAAACCAAGGGTCCAAAGGAGAGAGGGAAAGGAGAACTGGACATTGAAGGTGACAGAATTCTGCTATGTGTGTGTAGGAGTATATCACAAGGCATTCTGATTTTGTGTATAACTCTAATGTACCAATTAAAACATAAATAAATAGAAGACCAATAGAGTGCCTTGAGAGGTGGGGGAGGAAGGACGTGAATACTTCTGGGAGGAAGACTGAAATGGAGAAAACTAAGTTATATACCTTTATGAATCTGTTAAAATGAGCCCTTTATGCATAACTGTAACACATTAAAATTTTTTAAGTTAAAAATTAAAAAAAAATTCCACATTGAATTTCATTAATCTTCTCTGTTTTTTTTTTTTTTTTTTAATTCTCAGTTGAATCGATTTTCTCTCCAATCCTAATATTTTCTCGCTACTTCTAATTTTAGGTTTAGTTTAATCTTTTTTTTTTTCCAGAGTATTAAGGTCCAAGGTTGTTATTGTTTTTAATATTTATTTTTTAGTTATGCGTGGACACAATATCACAATATCTTTATTTTATTTTTATGTGGTGCTGAGGATCGAACCTGGTGCCTCACACATGCTAGGTGAGTGCTCTACCTCTGTGCCACAACCCCAGTCCCCAAGGTTGTATTTTTTATTTGAGATCTTTTTTTTTTTTTTCTTTTAGGTGCTGGGGGTTGAACGCAGTACTTTGTGCATGCAAGGCAAGCACTCTACCAGCTAAACTAAATCCCCAGCCCTTGATTTGAAATCTTTATTTGATAATATCATTTTTACAGGTATACATGTTTCTCCAAACACTGATTTAGGTACATTCCATAAGGTTTGGTGTATTTTGTCAACTGTTTTTATTCATCTCAAAGAAGTTCACCTTTTTATATGTATTTTTTGATCCCTTAGGTATTTATGAACAAATTATTTATTTGTTAGGTTGTTATATTGTGGCTATAATAATAATTATTATACTATATTAGTATTATTATTTGATGGTAGGGAGTGACCCAAGACTTTACCACTGAGCCACATTCCCAGCCCTCTTCATTTTTTAAAAATTTTTTTAAATTTATTTTTTATTCAAAGTTGTTTTCTTTATAATAGTAGTATACATTATAATTCATAGTAAACATATAGAGCATCTTTTTACAAAACACTGTATACAATGTATATTCGTACCATTCAAATCTTCAATCATGCATTTAGGATAATGATATCCATCTTATTCAACCACCTTTTCTTTTCTCCCCTCCATCCCCCCTTGCTCCCTCCCTTCCCCTCCCTCCCCTTTGACCTTTCTAGTGTTCCTCTAATCCTCCTATGTGCCCCTACCTGACACCCCTCTTCATTTTTTATTTTGAGACAGGACCTCACTGAGTTGCTTAGAACCTTGCTTAGTTGCTGGGGCTGACCTTGAACTTGCAATCCTTCTGCCTCAGCCTCCCCAGACACTGGAGTCACAGATGTCATCACAATACCCAACTTTATGGGTAAATGATTCCATTTTCTTATATTTTCAGGTTTCCCAAATTTGCTTGTAACTTTGATTTTTAACATAAGTTGATTGTGATAAAAAACATAATTTTTATCATGTCTAGCCATTTAAATTTGTTGAAGCTGTCATATGACCATGCATATTTTATATACATATAGATATAATTTTGTATCATATATGATAAAAATTTTAACACATTATATATAAATGTTATGTATAATTTCATATACAAATTATAAATATAAAAATCTAAACATACACCAATTATATTCATATATATGAATAAAACATTCTTTATTCTAATAAGTTCTATTACATATATATAAAATTTTCCATACTATATGTAAAAATTTTCTAATGTAGAGTAACTTATATTACACTTGGGAAATATTTTCTTAAGCTATTGAGTGGAATGTTTGAATGCTGTTTGGAGTAGAATGTTCCCTAATATGTGCTGTTCTTATTTATTTATTTATTTATTGGTACCAGGGACTGAACCCAGGGTCACTTACCCATTAAGCCACATCCCCAGCTCTTCTTTAAATATTTTTATTTAGAGAAAGGGTCTCACTGTGTTGCTTGGGCCCTTGCTAAGTTACTGAGGCTGGCTTTAAATCAGGATCCTTCTGCCTCAGCCTCTGAGCCTGTGGGATTACAGGTGTGCACCACCATGCCTGCCTTCTTGTTCTGATTTTTTTTTTTAATAGTGTTTTGAAATCTTCTACGTCTGTGTTGACGTGTCAGATTTTCTTTCCACCTTTGCTAGTGGGAGTGTTGACGTGTTCAACCATTATTGAATTCTACGTTTCTCCTTTTACACCTCAGTTTTCTTTCATGTATTTTAGATGGCTGTTGTTTGGTGCATCTATGTTGATGAGTACTACGTTTTCCTAGTGCACTGATTCCATCATTCCCTCCTCCGACGTCCAGCCTATGTCTGGCTTTGAACATACAATGTTTCCTTACACAGTCCAAGTATGTCTCCTTATGGTCCATTCCACCAATACTCATCTGTTGGCAGTGTTTGCCATGGTCACCTTGGAGGCGATTGCTGCCGAGGTTGGATTTCTGTCAAACATGGTGCTTCTTCCTCTATGCGTCATTTCCCTTTGGTTTGTGACTCTTCTTATATCTCCATTCGTACTGAAACCCCTCCAGTCCAGGTCTTCCCCTAGCAGAGAATTGACAGACCTGTTCTTCACGTCGGGGTCATGGCCGCCATTTCAGATTGGAGGCCCAGTTATACCAGGTCTTGCAAGGTAGCCATAGCAATCAGAATTCTTGATTTTTTTTTTTTGAAATGCCTCCATTTTTAAATGCTAGCTTCTGTCTTGGTCCATCTTCTGCTGTTTAGCAGATTATGACAGACTGGGTAGTTTATAACTGAAAAATTACTTTATCTCTCCCAGTTCTGGGACCCAGGATGAAGGATGACCTCTGTCAAGGGCCTTCTCCCTGCCTCATATCATGGCGATGAACAGAATATGGCCAGAGGAGACCCAAGAAGGGGAGGAGCTAAGGAGAGCCAGGGAGGCCAAACTTGTTTTTATAGGAAGTCATTTCCATAACAGCACAACTGCACTCCTACCAGAGAAGCCCTCCCAGCCTAGTCAGCTCTCAGTGGCCTCACATCCTGGTACATTATTGCCACAGTGGCAGGTACATTTCAGCCTGTGTTTCAGAGGGGGACCTGGAAACTACATCCTCACCTAATGCAGATTTTTTAAAACACCAATCTGGATCAAACAGGAGATTTCTCATGGGCACCATTTACCACCTGTTTTCCACATGGGGTTGGTCTTGGGACCAGCTCAAGTTTGGTGTGTTGGCTTTTCTATGCTGTTTTCCCACTCTTCCTTAGATCCTGCCCATCTATAAAATGCTGGGAAATAGCACTGGTAAAAATCAACTGGCATCAAATAAATAATTTATAGTATGCCAGTTGCATTCACGTCGCTAAGACTTTTTTTTTTTTTTTTTTTTTTTTTTTTTTTTTTTTAATTGCACCTAACTCAGTTTAGCTGTCAGGTAGAATATGAAACTCCAGCCAAATACACCCAGCTCTTCTGGCATATTAGAATCGTATAAAACAAATGCATGAATAAATACATGTTGGCCCCATGGGAACTCCTATAAGGAGAAACCGGTTGGGACAACACTTAGTTTTCTCTCCCAGGCAATGCCCCAGCTGCTTTTCAAGTTTTGAGTCTTAGAGACTCCTGGTCTTCCATAAGATGAAAAGGTCCCATTTTACAGGTTAGCCATTTTTAATGATGATCAATTCTAGGAAACTTCTGTTTGAGAAGTTTCAGTCAGGACAGCATAGATTAAGAGGGAAGGGTGCTGGTTTATGTCATAATGTAGAGTGTCTGCCTTGCACTCTCCCCAAAACTGGTGTCCTCTGTGACCTACAGAGCTTCTGGGGGGACATTTATGGCAAAAAGGTCAGCATTTCCACGTTGTGACCTAGTACCTTTGCTTAGTCATATCATTGCCTTCTAAATATTTTTTTAACTTCATGTCATCAGCTGTAGGTAATATTATACATACACTATTACCCATAGTGTATGTACCCATATACATACACTATTACCGGTTCTCTTTTAAAATGTGGCTTCCCCGGAGCCCCAACAACCTATTAAACCCCTGGGTGGGACTTTAGGAGTTGTTTGCTATTTTAACTCAAAATACCATGATTATCTGTGGCTACAAAAGCCTTTTAACACTTCAGTTTCTTTTTTTTTTTTTTTTTTTTTTGTACCAGGGATTAAACTCAGGGGCACTCAACCCCTGGGCCACATCCCCAGCCCTTTTTTTGTATTTTATTAGACAGGGTCTCACTGAGTTGCTAAGTGCCTCGCCATGGCAGAGGCTGGCTTTGAACTCGCGATCCTCCTGCCTCAGCCTCCCAAGTGCTGGGATGACAGGCGTGCGCTACCAAGCCCAACAACCCTTCAGTTTCTAAGACTCCCTCTTTGTCTGCTTCCACATGTTTTTTTATGATGCTAAAGAACTACAAGGATTGTGATTGGATAATGAAGAAAAATGTTCTGACTGCAGGAGATGAAGGGTAGGGAGCTGGTGAACCCAGGATAGCTATTCAACCTGTCCTCACATCAGTAGGTGTGTTTTGAAATTTTCACATTCACTTGATCAACAACAACAGCAACAACAAACAGAAAAGTCTCCCTTGACTTCATCCTCCTGTTTTTTCCCCTCATTTGTTTTATTTTATTTTTGTCCTTTTAAAGAATGCAAAATAACAGCTAAGGCATGTATCCTGGAAGGAAAATATCAGAAACAGAAGCAGGCAGCACGAAAAAGCACACCTACCTTCCTCCTTGAAACGACATTAACGTCTTATTGAATCTGACAAATTTCAGTGCATTTCTAATTGAAGGCTGCTTCCCTGATCCAACCTGTCCCGCCAAGTGCTATAGCAGCAGGAATGAGTCACATAGAAGCCACAGAAATCAAGGCAGTGTGCCTTGAATCTGCAGTGACATTTTTTACCCCCTCCAGTTGAAATACTCTTGCCTCTGTCTTTCTGTCAACCTTGGACGGGTATTTTGATGGGTAATTTTCTATTGATTTTAATTGGCTTCCTTCTTTTTTCTTGGAACCAGTGGAGAAACCGATCAAACAGGAACATAGTTGACAAGAAGCAGAAAGAAAGCTTTCACTGGCATCGACAGTGTTGAGTTTTCTTTCTATAGGAGCTTTTAATGAGGCTTTGCCAATCTACTTTTAATCATGGGATGGAGAAAGAGTACAGAGACCTACTTGAAGCAGCCTTGACAGGCACCCGGGCACCTGGGACAAGTGGCTACGCTCCCTTTGGTCACTCGAAGGGAAAAGCGTTGCAATAGGTTTGCGTCACCGTGGTAGCCCACTCAGGGGGTGCCTTCAATCTGCCTTCCATTCCGCTAGCTCCTTATGTCAAGAAAAGGCTTCTCCACGTTCAGAACACGTTAGAAAATGTAGATCATTATTTGGATAATTGCTTAGCCTGAAGAGTCGTTGCATTGAAACATGTTTTCCCAGTCATTGCAATTCCTTCTGAAAACTCTTTGCCCTGTCTTGAAAGAAAGAGGAACAGGAGTTCGAAAGTCGTCCTTCTTCTTCTTCTTCTTCTTCTTTTTTTTTTTTTTTTTTTTGTAAAATTTATTGATTTATTCTAATGTGTCATACATGACAGCAGAATTTCAATTCATAGTACACAGATAGAGCGCAAGTTTTCATGTCTCTGGTTGTACACAAAGTAGAGTCACACCATCCGTGTCTTCATACGTGTACTTCGGGTAATGACGTCCATCTCATTCCACCATCTTTCCTACCCCTGTGTTCCCTTCCCTTCCTCTCCCTCCCGTTTGCCCTATATAAAGTTCCTCCATTCCTCCCATGCTCCCAACACACCGATTATGGATTAGCAGCTACACATCAGAGAAAACATTCATCATTTGTTTTTTGGTTTTTTTTTTTTTCCCCAAATTTATTTATTTTTTATTCTAAGTTGTTAGAAATGACAGCAGAATGCATTACATTTCATATTATCCTTATAGAGCACATTTTTACATATCTCTGGTTGTATGCAAAGTATAGTCACACCATTTGTGACTGTATACATGCACTTAGGGTAATGATATCCATCTCATTCTACCATCTTTTTTTCTTCTTCACCCTTTTGCCCCCTCTTTTCTCCTCCCTTCCCATTGGCCATTCTAGTGTTCCTCTAATCCTCCTAAGCATTTGTTTTTTTGGGGATTGGCTTACTTCACTTAGCATGATATTCTCCAATTCCATCCATTTACCTGCAAAGGCCATGATTTTCTTCTCTTTTATTGCTGAATAATACTCCATTGTGTATATATATACTACATTTTCTTTATCCATTCATCTACTGAAGGGCATCTAGGTTGCTTCCACAGTTTAGCTCTTGTGAATTGTGCTGCTAAAGACATTGATGTGGCTGTGTCCCTGGAGTATGCTGTTTTTAAGTCCTTTGGGTAGAGACTGAGGAGTGGGATAGCTGGGACAAGTGGTGGTTCCATTCCAAGTTTTCTGAGGAATCTCCATACTGCTTTCCAATATTGGCTGCACCAATGTGCAGTCCCACCAGCAACGTATCAGCGTGCCTTTTTCCCCACATCCTCACCAACACTTATTCTTCTTGATAACTGCCATTCTGACTGGAGTGAGATGAAATCTTGAGAGTAGTTTTGATTTGAATTTCTCTAATTGCTAGAGATGCTGAACAGTTTTTCATCTATTTGTTGATTGATTGTATATCTTCTTCTGAGAAGTGTCTGTTAGACCAGAGACCCTGCACCTAATAGAAGAAGAAGTAGGCCCAAATCTTCATCATGTTGGATTAGGCCCTGACTTCCTTAATAAGACTCCTATAGTGCAAGAAATAAAATCAAGAATCAATAAATGTGATGGATTCAAACTGAAAAACTTCTTCTCAGCAAAAGAAACAATCAGTGAGGTGAGGAGAGAGCCTACAGAATGGGAACAAATTTTTACCACACGCACATCAGATAGAGCACTCATCTCCAGGGTAGATAAAGAACTCAAAAAACTTAACACCAACAAAACAAATAACCCAATCAATGAATGGGCCAAGGAAATGTGAAATCATCCTTATTTTCTACAGTTATAGAAGTTGGAGATCCTCAATCACGGATGTGTGTCTGGTGCAAGCTGTCAGCATTAAATAAGTCTTCGCAGAATGTGTGAATGGAGGGAAACAAAAGTTTTCACGATGTACGAAAACATCTACTGAAAAAAAGATGATGAGGACAAAAACAAAATTTATGACCAATTTGGACTTGTTTATAAATATTCTGGTTTCTTTCTCTTTGGGGGTACGTGGTGGAGTTGCATTTCTCCCCAAAGTGAGACCCGAGAAATCTATGTGACCAATAAAACCTAGGTGAGAGCGACATGGATCCCAACTAGATGAAGGACACGACAACCAGTAGCTGGCCCTCCTCTGTGTTTCTCACTGTGCTGACGAGTCCAGCAGTGATTGTTAATATTAAATATCTTCAGAACGCTGAATAGTTAAGGTAGGCACGGACGCCAACCGACAGAGGGCGTAGTGCATGAATGAAAAAATGGATTGCACCCATGCACTGATTTTGATGATAACATGTAGCTGTTCTAGCTAACACATAACTCTTTATCCCTGGCCAGTCTGCTAGAAAGATCTACAGGAAATTCTCACCCCACGGAGCCAGGGGGATCTCATCCAGGGAGGTCCTGAAATTGGTTACATACATTCCTCTGGTTCTCCCATTGACACCTATATTGACACCTATTGTGACTCAACTGGTTCTCTTGTTTCAAATAAAAGTAAAGTGCAACCGGGAATACTTATGGTTCTGTTTGTTCTTTTGATTTTTCTTGGGGGGTACCAAGGATGGAACTCAGGGGCACTCTACCACTGAGCCACATCGCCAGCTCTATTTTGTATTTTATTCAGAGACAGGACCTCACTGAGTTCTTTAGCTCCTTGCCTTTGCTGAGGCTGGCTTTGAACTCACGGTCCTCCTGCCTCAGCCTCCCAAGCCGATGGGGTTACAGGCTTGTGCCACCATGCTCGGCAATACTTAGGTTTTTATGGTGCAGATCACCCCATCAGTACCAAGAGCATGGTTTTTGAAAAATGTAAGTTTTTTTCCCCCCAAATGTTAGAGAATCCTGTGTTTTCAGATAAGTTGACCTAACCAGGCATGTCAGACTCTTCTGGAATTTTGGTTGGCTGCTATTGTGCATTTGCTTCCGGGTACCTGTGTGTGGGGTAGAGGTTGTTTTTGTGAGTATATGCTAGGCATGGTTATGATAAGAACTAACATTTAAAACTAGAGTTACATATATGCTATTAAAAATATAGCTGGGGGGGTGGGGTTGTGGCTCAGTGGTAGAGCCCTTGCCTAGCATGTGCCAAGCCCTGGGTTTGATCCTCAGCACCACATAAAAATAAATAAATAAAATAAAGGTATTGTGTTCAAATACAACTAAAACAATAAATATTAGAAAAAATAAGAAGAATATAATCGGGCATGGTGGCTCACTCCTGTAATTTCAGGGATTTTGCAGGCTCCAGCCAAAAATCACAAGTTTGAAGCCAGCCTAGGCAACTTTGCAAGACCTTGTTTCAAAATTTAAAAATGAAAAAGGGCTGGGGATGAAGCTCAGTGGTAGAGGACCCTGGGTTCAATCCCAGTACAAAACACACACACACACACACACACACACACACACACACACACACACACAGATTGTGGGTGTATATAACAAAAATTAAAACGTTCCATGTAAAAATCTGTAAGCTAAAGCCCAAAATTGTACATTCAGGCAAACAAACGTTTTCATATAATAATTTGTTGTTAATAAAGTGCAAGTATGTCCAACTGGAAAAATTAAGAAAGAAAAATCAAAGCTGTAAGAGTAAGAAAAAATGACAAAAAAAAATTACAGCATCAGAAATAATCCAACAGTAGAAACCACATTCACTAAATCTAAGCACTATTATCATCTAAAAGAAAGACATAAAAGTGTCAAACATCTTATACCAAATTAAAAAATATGGAAATGCATAAAATTAGTAGTTAAAATTGGTTAGATCAACAGAGAAGAGATTTACTATGTTCGAAATATGGTCGATTTTCCTTAGCAATGCAAATTACTTAACTTAAATGAATATGTTAATAAACCAAATAACCCAGAAAACAAAACCAAAAAGTTTTTTTTTCCCCAAAAGTATGCACCGATTTACCATCTTAATACTTAAAGCCCTTCAAATTAATAATAAGTATTTTATGCAACCAGATTGACTTAGAGTTCAGAAATAGAAAGCCGGCTAATGTCTCAGGATACCATTTCATTTGGAACCACTGAATGGAGTGTGACAGCCGGAATGAGGGTCAGGGCTCAGGTGTAGTGATTTCCAAGCTTCCCATAGACTAGAGGCCTGGGCAGATGGCCCACCCAGGACATGTGCTTGGTACACTTTCCTGTCCATTCCTGATCTTAAAACAGCTGGGCGCGGTGGCGCGCGCGCCTGTCATCCCAGCACTTGGGAGGCTGAGGCAGGAGGATCGCGAGTTCGAAGCCAGCCTCAGCAATGGCGAGGCACTTAGCAACTCAGTGAGATCCTGTCTCTAAATAAAATACAAAAAAAGGGGCTGGGGATGTGGCCCAGTGGTCAAGCGCCCCTGAGTTCAATCGCCGGTACCAAAAAGATAAACAACAACAAAAACAGTATTACATCCACGGGGCACCATTTTTTTTTAATAAACTACATGGATTGAAGAAGGATCGTTGGAAGGGAGGTGGGGAGAATGCTGGGGATCAAATCCCAGTGGTCTGGGTTCCCCTCTTTGTGATTGTGTCCAGATGTGCCCTAGTGCTGCATCCGAACTGAAAAGAATTTTAGAATACATTATAAAGCAACAAAACCAACTAGTAATCTAGAATAGGCTAATACTTTTATTTTACCATAATCTAAGTCAATATAGTACTTAAGAAGATAGCATTTTAGATACATCCACTAAAGTTTTTTTTTTTTTAACGTTCCTTTACACTTTGTTCAACTTAATTGATTAATTAATTAATTTATTTATTTTGCCATTTTGGTAAAGGGATGAACAAGTAATAAGCAAAAATTGTGTAAAGCAGATAAACTCATTTTTTTAATAAGAAAAGCAACTGTGTTATATTTTCCTATTTACTCCTATCAAACCCCACACTTTAAGGTAAAAATAAATTTATTTTGTGAACACTTTTTAAAGTTCACTCTTGAGTTTTCTTGCTCTCGAATAAGACTCTATAATAAGAAGGACTCCCTCGGGCTTGTGGTTCAGTGGTAGAGCACTCGCCTAGCACCTGCGAGGCCCTGGGTTCGATCCTCAGCACCACGTGAAAATAAATAAATCAAATGAAGGTATTATGTCCAACTACAACCAAAAAATAAGTATAAAAAAATAACAAGGACCCCTGCTAGTCACAAACTATAAAATGTATAGGAAATGAATTAGCAGGATATAGTTCTCAGGTGAAGGAGATCATAAGAATTTGCCTGTGAACTTGAAGTCTGAGTAAGATGAGAGTGTACGACTTATACAGAATTTATTTCCTCACGTGCACACCCCCACCCACATGCATTGTGCATGGATATTGAAATTAAAAATTGTTCTGAAATTCATTTAGAGGAATGATATTCACAGACGCGACAAAGAGAATTTTGAAAAGGGCTACAAACGTCAAAATGAAGTGCTTATTTAAGATTAGAAGGACTACAGAATTCAAAATGTCAGGGAACTTACCCGCTTTTATATTAGCAGTGAATTTCTGTTAAAGTTGGCATTTTAGAGCAGTGGTGTAAGTGTATGTATGATTATAGGTAAGATTATAAGAAATGAGGTGCTAATGGATAAAATGGACGAGAGCATTATCCCACTGGGTAGCAAAAGAAACTGAGATTGAGAAATAAACGTAAAATACTTAACTGTATCAGGATCTAAGCAAACTTCAATAACATGCGATTTAGGGGGACAGACTTTTCTAAACTTTAAAGATAAACTCTAGTGTATCAACTTAAATTGTGCAAATGTCACGAAAGACATTAGACATAATTAAGATCATTTGAAAAAGAGAAAACAAACCGGAAAGAAATTGGGTCATATGTCTACACCCAGTGAGCATATATAACCCAATAGAAAAATTAAACAACAAAAAAAATATGAACAGTTAGTTTAAAAGAACAAGAAATACAGGGAGTACCTAACAACTTCACTATCAATCAAGACTTGTACATTTAAATCATCATTTTTCAAGTATTAGATTGATAAATATAAAAACAAACAAACAAAAGTTAATGCTGGCCACTTGAGTTCCCGGTAGAGAAAGTGACCAGGTGATCTAACCTGGGTGATTTTGCCTGTTTTATGGAGGAAGGTGAGACCTTAAGAGAGGCAGGTTCTATCAATACGTAGGCAATATGAATTAATCAAGTGGTTTCCCAAATGCAAAGTGAAGTGCTATTATCGAACATAGGGAAGAATGCTTTGGGGAGTGGGTAGGGGGATGAAATAGATATCCTATGAGCATTTACTAAAATAGAGAACTGGAGCATTTTTGGAGATCCTCTGGACTGGCTTATTCTTTTTTTTTTTTTTTTTTAATGGTAAATCATAGTTTTGTTTTGTTTTTTAAATATTTATTTATTTACTTTAGTTGTACACAATGCAATGCATTTATGTTTACGTGGTGCTGAGGATCAAACCCAGGCCGCGCACGTGCAAGGCGAGCGCTCTGCCGCTGAGCCACAACCCCAGCCCCTGGCTTATTCTTAACCAATAAGTTTTCTAATATCATAGAAAAATCTGTGGATCTAGAATCAGAAGGCTTGGATTCAGACTGGGGAATTATTACAGACAAGCATTAACAAGTGATTTCACTTGTGTGAATCTCAAAAGTTCCCATCTACAAACCATGGATTATGCCAATAACTATCTCAAACTTTTTAGTACATTTATTTGAAAACTTGGTATCAAAATGTTTAATGTACTTACAGAGTGACGAGAACATGTATTGCACATCTGATAAATGTGTATTGAATGTGTGAATAATAATTTTAAGAGTATCTTACAGTGGGGTTCCAAATACCATTCTGACAAAAACCTACTTGAGTCTTCTACCTGTTGGTGTTATTTGGTTACATTATGAGCCCAAACATGTTGAAAATGTGTCCCTGCATTTCATTTCATTTTGAAGACGTGGCTTCCTTGTTACCATGACGTCATTTCCTTCTCTACATCATTATCTCATCATTCTAATGGTGAAACTGACAAATTAACAAACAAACAAAAAAATGGCAGTAGAGTAGTGGGTGAATTGTTCATAACTAGATATTAAACACTGGGCGTTTACAGTTTTGCATTCTGTGTGACCTCTCTATACTACCAACTTATCCGCTGGATAGGAAAACGTGGTTTTTAAGACATACCTTATCAGGATATATATATATATAAGGTGTGTACTTATTATTTATCTGACTTAAAAAATTTGTGGGACCTCAAATGAGCCCAAGTAATTGGAGAAAAAAGTCCTCAAATTGTCAGCGGCCAATAATTAAAATAGTTTAATAAACACTGTAAAACTGAAGTTTATAAGTAACGTCCCAACAACCCCTTTTTCTAAGGGGACTCAGCCCATACAGGCATAAGCTGAAGTTGCTATGGTGTTATTTTCCATCCGTTTATAATAGAGTAAAACACCTCCTGTCACATTTTCCCAGGATTGTGCACGCATTGCTGTTGTCTGTTGGAGGGTTAACTTATCCATGGTTATTTTTTGAAATGTCTATTGATGCAAACTCTTTATTTTTATTTTTTTGGTACTGGGGATTGAACTCTGGGGCACTCGACCACTGGGCCACATCCCCAGCCCTTTTTTTGTATTTTATTAGAGACAGGGTCTCACTGAGTTGCTCAGGGCCTCGCCATGGCTGAGGCTGGCTTTGATCTCGCCATCCTCCTGCCTCAGCCTCCCAAGTGCTGGGATTACAGGCGTGCACCACCATGCCAGGTGATGCAAACTCCCAATAAGTAGCTCCCCAGGAAAAACACAGACCAGTTAAGTTGCAGGAGATCCACTTTGTTTCTCCCTCAAATTTCTCTTTCCTGACTTCTTTCTGCCTTCCTTTGATTCCATATACACCCACATTGTCACCGTCCTAATTGCCTCTGCATTGGGGTAGCACTTTAATAAACTCTCAAATCTCTTGGAATTGGGACTCCCTGCTGTCCTTCCTGCTATTTCTTCAGAGTGCATGTATACACTAGGTGTCAAGCATTTTTTTTTTTTTTTTTTGTGGTACCCGGGATTGAACTCAGGGGCACTTGACCACTGGGCCACATCCCCAGCCTTATTTTTGTATTTTATTAGAGACAGGGTCTCACTGAGTTGCTAAGTGCCTCGCCATTGCTGAGGCTGGCTTTGAACTCGCGATCCTCCTGCCTCAGCCTCCCAAAGTGCTGGGATTACAGGCGTGAGCCACCGCGCCCGGCGTCAAGCATTTTTTGATGCACACTCCACATTTCTGTATAAATGAGAGGTCTGGCATTGACCGCTGAATGCAGACCTGACCCGTTATCATACAAGAGGTCAAGTTTGCCTATCTGCATTCAGTCCCCAGTGGTGTCTGTTTGTGAAGCAGGCAGAGTTTCATGTAGCTTGACCTCCTTCATTTAGGTACAGGCCAGGTGCGTTCTAGATAGTTATTTCTTAATGCGAACAGCAAGAGGAAGAATCCAAATCATAACCAACTAATAACCAGCATCCAAATAATGATCAGCAGCTCCTTCTCAACTCCAGGAGTTCATCCTCACTCAGAGTGAGCCCAAAGCAGAAGGATGTGGGTATCAGGCCCTGGATGGAACCTCTGGCTCTCCCCGACAACCCCAGAAGAGCATCACCCTACCCTCGGGTTCAAAGCGCTGGGGGTCAGCGACACCTTCCTCCGTGTGTGTCCTTTGGCCTGCGAGTCTCTTCTAATGGACAGTGAGTTGACAGTGAGTTTGGAGGCTTTCTTCTACTTAATCTGTCAATTTTTCTCACACAGCGCGGCCGCTGTGAAAGAAATTGGAGCTGTTACACTCTGTGCTTTGATACGGTTTGTAAAATGCAAGGTGGGAGACGGAAAACCAAACACAGCATGCTAGTAATTTCTTTAAAACGACGGATGTGCTACCACTCAGAGTGTCTCTGTCCCAGGGAGCGAGCATCTCTCTCTCTCTCTCTCTCGCTCGCTCGCTCGCTCTTTTTCCTGAAAAGACTAATGTTTTGCTAAGTGTTCTCTTCCTTTCCTGGCAACAGTACGGATGTCTTTGGTATGACTTCTAAGACTCGGTTCAGAACAGTTGGTCTTTCGATGTCACCCTCCCTAAGGATATGAAGATATCAATATGCAATCATGCAATAGATTTTTTTTTTTTTTTTTTTTTTTTTTTGCACTGGGGATTGAACTCAGGGGCACTCGACCCCTGGGCCACATCCCCAGCCCTTTTTGTATTTTATTAGAGACAGGGGTTCACTGAGTTGCTAAGTGCCTCGTCATTGCTGAGGCTGGCTTTGAACTTGCGATCCTCCTGCCTCAGCCTCCCAAGTGCTGGGATGACAGGCGTGCGCCACCGCGCCCGGCCCCAGCCCTTTTTTTTTGTATTTTATTAGAGACAGGGTCTCACGGAGTTGCTTAGTGCCTCGCCATGGCTGAGGCTGGCTTTGAACTCGCGATCCTCCTGCCTCAGCCTCCCAAGTGCTGGGATGACAGGCGTGCGCCACCGCGCCCGGCAGCAATAGATTTTTCACTATGCACGGTATAGGAAACATGTAATGTAGTAAAAATATACATTAGTAGAAATCTTTGTATCAGCAGGGTAGTGTATGTGGAATCAGGTTTGGCTCTGCCTTTATCAGGGATTGTAAGAATACCCGAGAGCTGGCTGAGTGTCTTTTGGCACGTCACAGTCCCTTTCCCTTGAGTGAGCTGATGATGTATTCTTCCTCCTAGAATTTCCATGGTGAATCCTTCCTTTCTGTTTACTCATGTCCTCATAGGTGAGATCTGCAGGTACTCTAATTTGATTAAGAATGCTGAGAGGTTTGTGATTCCATCTCAGTGCACAAATTTACATTTTATTTGTATCTTTAGGGTGCATACCCGTTTATGTTACGGGGAGGCAAATCTAGGGATCGTCTGTTGCACAAAAATTATTGTCTAAGTCCAGCTTGCCCTCTGCCTGCGGGCACTACAGTCCATCGCTGCAAAACAACGTGGGACCACTTTGCCTGTAATCCCAGCTACACTGAGGCAAGAGGGCTGTGAGTTCAAGGCCAGCCTGGGCCACCAAGCGAGACCCACCCCACCTCAACAGGAACAAACAGAGCCGTGGACCCTAGGTGCCACGGTGTCCCGTCCAATGATAATGGACCCGAAAAATTCCTCCCAACTGGTGGAATAAATTCGCCGTTGAATTTGGCAAGAGGAAAAGGAACGTGTGGGAGATGAGAGAGAGGGAGAACATTCCAGAGAATTCACGGTGAAGGGTTCGGCAGAAGATTTCACAGATAGCCTTTAAAAGTTTGTAGACCTAGAGGCCAACACTGGAAGGTTCTCCTTAGTGGAAAGGAATGTCCGTGGTGCATTGTTTGCTTCTAAGCAAAACCACAAAGGATGCGACCAACCAAGCAAAGCATCGTGGCCTCGTTTCTGCAGAGTGGCCCTTCCTCAAGAGACCCGGGCAGGTCCTGTGGGGTAAGTGCTGTCACAGGAGATGTGGCTCCACCTGTCTCGCCACCCCTGGGGACCCTCTCCTAGGACAAGATGCAGAGGCGAAGACACTGATGTGGACGATCCTGACCCCATGGCCAGCGTACCCGGGCTCTTGTGTGTTTCCGTGTCTTCGATTTTAACCAACAATGTTTTTAGAAACTAAGAATAAATTAAAAAAAAAAAAATCAAAAAGAAGCAATTTCATGAAAGAAGGACGTGAAGAAGAAAAGCAAACTTGGGACAGCTGTACAACATGCTTATGTTTTAAGAGTTATGACAAAAGTGTCAAAAGGTTTGTTAGGAAATTTATAAAATATAAGTTACAGTAGGTGAAGGGGAATTTCTTATTGAAGAAAGAGAAATTTTATATATATGTGTGTGTGTGTGTGTGTGTGTGTGTGTGTGTGTGTATATAAAATCTAAGTGTTCCGTTTTGATGAAGTCTCATGTAGTCAGTAATGTCCTCAGCCTAAGCCGTCACCACCCCTCTGTGGCCACTCATTCACTGTCACCCAGCACAACTTGCAGTCCTGTAACTTCCTTGTATGGTTCCTTCCTTCCTTCCTCCCTCCCATTATTTATTTATTTATTTTTGGTACCAGATATTGAACTCAGGGGTGCTCACCCCTGTGCCACCTCCCCAGCCCTTCTTATGTTTTATTTTGAGATGGGGGTCTTGCTAAGTTGCTGAGGCTGGATTTGAACTTGAGATCCTCCTGCCTCAGCCTCCCGAGCTGCTTAGATTACAGGTGTGTGCCACCAAACTATGCCCAACTTTCTTTCCGTCTTTTATTTATTTTTTTTTCTTTTTTCTTTTAAAGAGGCGGGGATTTGCTAAGATGACCTGCTGGCCTCAAACTCCTGGGCTGAAGCCATTCTCCTGCCTCAGCCTTTTGAGTATCTGAAACTACAGGCAGGCACCAGGACTCCCAGCCATTATCCTTTATATTAGTATTTTACTGTACCTACTCTATGTTCAGATATGTTGGGATACACAAATACTTACCTTTGGGTGACTATATTGGCTACAGTATTCAGTATAGTGATGTGTAGATATTTGCACACTAGAGGCGGTAGACAATGCTGTAGAGCCTAGGTGGGAAGCAGGCTGGACTGTCTAGTTTTGTGTAAGCACACGCTAAGATATTTGCACAATGACACCTCGTAGTGCATTTCTCACAGTATACCCTCATTGTTAAGCAGCACACAAGCATATTAAAGATTTTGCAATTTAACTGTACTTATACAAAAGAAAAAGGAAAGAACATTTTCCTAAGCATTTATCAAATATACACTAGGCTTCAAGCACCATCTCGAATATTCTGTATATGTTGTTTATAAGAAATATTATTATGATTTTAGACATCAGGAATATCCAGAATGATAGTAAATTGGATGAATCCTGTCTAAAAGCCTTGATTTTCTGGGATGAAAGCCTACATATTCTTTCTTTTTTTTTTGGGGGGGGGGTATCAGGGATTGAACTCAGGGGCGCTTGACCACTGAGCCACATCCCCAGCCCTATTTTGTATTTTCTTTAGAGACAGGGTCTCACTGAGCTATTGCTGAGGCTGGCTTTGAACTCTGGGATCCTCCAGCCTCGGCCTTTCACGCTGATGGGATTATGCACCACGGCACCTGGCTGATTGCCTACGTATTCTTCAGAAGACTTCAGAAAAATTCAACTTGTCCAATGCCCTCATTTATAGTATCAACACGTGACTTTATAACACTTTAGAGTATTCAAGTAAGGTGTGGACATCATAATAAGTCTGTCTATTAAGCATTTATTTTGTTATTTTTACTTATAAAAAATGCTAACTTTCTGTCAGAGGTAAATATTCAAAGGAGAAAATCCCTTAGCAAAGAGAAGAGAGTTAAAATAAGTTAATCAGGCCATGAGGGTTGGGGTCATTCCAGAATGAGGGTTAGATGTAGCTTCAATCTGTTCATCAACATCTCTAGATCTTTCTTTCCTCATGTTCAGAATGAAGTAGAACTTAATTGTCTCTGGAGAACCTTCATGCTCTAAAATGTTTTGCCATTTAGCAGTGTT
This sequence comes from Tamias sibiricus, assembly GCA_025594165.1. NCBI lineage: Eukaryota > Metazoa > Chordata > Mammalia > Rodentia > Sciuridae > Tamias > Tamias sibiricus. The sequence goes on from CM046675.1 coordinate 15,463,043, forward strand.
CATAGACGCAACAATGTTGTATTCAGGAAGAAACTTTTTTTTTTTTTTTTTTTGAAACTTATTGATAACAACGAATTACAAGAAATTACAGGAGAAATCGGGAGAGCTGGAGATGGTGAATTCTGAACTAATAGAGCTGACATGCCCACCTATGTTATCTTTTTTTCGGTACCAGGGATTGAACCCAGAGGTGCTTAAGTACTGAGCCACATCCCCAGCCTCTTTTTATTTTTTTATTTATCCCTAAGTCGCTTGGGGCCTTACTAAGTTGCTGCAGCTGGCTTTGAACTTGCGATCCTACTGCGTCAGCCTCCTGAGCGGCTGGGATTACAGGTGTGCACCCTTGCACCTGGCCACGTGAGCTACCTGGGCTTAACCTTTGCTTTGATTTACCACTTCCTTTTATCATCTATATTCTGCACCAATGCAGAGTTAAGTGCATTTGCTATGTATCCCAGGCAGATAGCTGTTCTTGTAGTTGACCTTCAAAATATAACTTCATTGGTATAGTTAAGGTTAATGGCACATTAATTTTACACACGTCTTTAGGTATTCCATTTTAATTTACCGTGTTAATAACGACTACCGTTCTAAGTATTTTGTGTCACTTTTGGCTGCCATAAATCATCACGGAGCAAATATCAATGTGAATTCAGAATCATGCACACTGCTGAGTTCTGAAGTCATTTAGGCCAGAACATAGGAAAAAAAACACACAGAAGTCTACATTTGGCTCGTCACTTTTACAGAGGTTATGAACTGTCTTTTCCTATAAGGAAATAGCACTAATGCGACCTAATGGTTGCTTGGTCCAAGGGGAAAACAGTTATCATTTAACATAATGACAACAGCAGTGATAAAACTCTCCTAAAAATGCTTTGGATATACTTTCCTTCCTAGAAATTTTTTATTTCAGTTGAACAGCTGTAAGCTGCCTGTCATGGCCAGCCACAGCGCCGCGGGAGGAAAACTCTCGGAGGCAGAGTAAAGCTATTACTACTTTCACTTCTACTTTCTTAGAGAGAGCTTAGAGAGAGAAAGAAAGATTTTTCTTCTTCTTAAAAAGAGCTTAGAGAGAAAGATTAGAGATAGCTTTTTCTTCTTCTTCTTCTTCTTAGAGCTTAGAGAGAAAGATAGAGCTTTTTCTTCTTAGAGCTTAGAGAGAAAGAGAGAGAGCTTGAAAGAGAGAGATTTCTTCTTTAGAGAGAGAGAGAGAGCTTAGCTTTTAGAGCTTCTTTCTTCTTTCTTCTTTCTTCCTTGGGAGCCTCGGTCTAACTCTGACCAGGAATTACTTCTTCTATCTGGTTTCTCTTCTGTAACCGCTCTGCCTATGTTCTGGTCGCTCTGATTCTTTTCTTCTTCTCCGACCCGAACTCTTCTTCCGACCGAGCGACTGCATGACTGACTGAGTGAATTCATTCTTCTCCTGACTCCGACCGCTTTCACACCGGTTATATACCTTTAGCTTTGCGGGTGCCTCACGTGCACTTACAGGTACATCACATACATACTTATTATCAGGTGGAACTTATGGCTTCCAGCTGACCGCAATAGCCATCTCCCTAATTGGGGCTCCTTCAAACAGCCAATAAGAGAATCTCAGGAGAGAGGTCTAAGAGAAATGTTAGATGGAGCCATGGTGGATAGGGAAATTTTCAAAGTGAAATATCAGATAATGCCAGGCACAGGGGTGCACACCTGTAATCCCAGTGGCTCAGGAGGCTGAGGCAGGAGGATCATGAATTCAAGGCCAGTCTCATCAACTTAGGGAGGCCCTAAGCAACTCAGTGAGGCCCTGTCTCAGAATAAAAAAAAAAAAAAAAAAAAAAAAAAAATGCTGGGGATGTGGCTCAGTGGTTAAGCACCCCTGGGTTCAACCACTGGTAGCAAAAAACAAAAAAAGAGAAAGAAATTCCCGAAAAAGGTGGATTTTGCCAGAGGTGGTCACAGCATGATTCATCGCATACCTCTGAGGAGACTCAGTTGACTCCACAAGGCACATTAATTCCAGTCTCCCTCACGAACACCTCTTTGTTTGCTGGAAGCATTGTCCAGCTGTGAAGTGTGTCTCGCACGAATCCTGGATAGTGTAGTCATTCCGTGTTTCAACCCAGAAGTCACGTACAATCAAGTTCAGATCTGATCTCGGCCACAAAGAGCCCATGTACCCTGTGAGAATTCCTTAATATTTTCTTCTTTTTTTTTTTTTTTTTTAGATGTTGATGGACCTTTATGTTTTATTCATTTATTTATATGTGGTGCCAAGTCTCAGACCCAGGACCCCACACATGCCAGGCCAATCCTCTTACCACTGAGCCACTACCCCAGCCCCACTGTGAGAATTCTTTAAAACTCTTAGTTCCCTCGGCCTTAAATGGCAAGAATCACCGTTTGTCCCCACAAAACCTTCAGATGGTCATGTTGGTGCAATGAAAGAATCTTAACCAAGGTGACCAGCACTTGGAAAGCATCCCAAAGTGTGTCGATTTCTGCGGTCGTTTAAAAGAGAAAAGTGACACTACTAAAATAAGATTTCTGATTTTTTTTTTTTTTTTTTTTTTTTTTACTGTTGAGCAGGCATTTATTATAATTTTCAGTAACTTGGGTTTTCAGTACTACCATTGTTTCCTTCTTCCATCTCGGCTGTTAAACTGTTTGCTTATTGTACAAATGTAGGTTGTCTCTGAGGTCCTGGCTCTATACAACCTGGTTCCTCAGATTTCCAGATGGGAAATGTTGTGGTTAAATCCTTGATGTGGTTAGGAAGGATGTTCAAGGTCATATAAATTTCAAAATCATTATGTGGAGGGCTGTGTTGTGATTGGGCTATTTATGAGAGAAGTGAGTCTTAGGATATATGATTAGATATTTATTTTACCTTCACCAAAGAGATAGCGAGTGCTATAGAATAGAGCAGGATTTGTTTATTAAAAACTCAAATCAAGGAGCCCGGTGAGGTGGTGCATGCCTGTCATCTCAGCGGCTGAGGAGGCTGAGGCCGGAGGATCTCAAGTTCAAAGCTAGCCTCAACAAAAGCGAGACAGAACTCAATGAGACCTTGTCTCTAAATAAAGGACAAAGTAAGGCTGGGGAAGTGGCTCAGTGGTCGAGTGCCCCTGAATTTAATCCCTGGTACCCACCTACACCTCCAAAAAAACCCATATCATTGGTCTGTAGTAGGGAACAGGCAGTTTTGGAAATGAGAGAGAGAGAGAGAGGGAGAGAGAGAGAAAGAAGACTACTACCAGTACCGAGAGTTATTTGTTTTGGAAAATAAGTTAAAGGCTCTAAGTATCAGTGTTTGTGTATGTAACAGTTCTCTCAGCTTGTGCCTCAAGTTTGCATAGGGTTCCATGATGACCTGCACATTTGATTATTTTATTTTTATCATAGCCCTTTATCATTTCATTAACATTATAACCCCTTGCTGGCTATAAGGCTTTGCTTTCAGATGAGCAGAAATGAAGCAATCATTAAACTGAAAGCAAGAACCCAAATGTATACTCATATGCCCAGTGCCCACTGCAACAGTCTTCAGAATAATCCAAAGGTAGGGACGGCTCCCCAGATGCCCCCCAGGGGGCAAATGGGTAGAGAAAACTAGGTTACAGTCACGTGGTGAACTTTTATTCAGTCTTAACAAAAGAGTGAAATTTGGACATCTGCTACAATCTAAATACTCCTTGTAAACATCACGCTAAGTGAAATCTTACGCCAGACACAAAAGAATAAAACTTAGTCAAATTCAGAGAGACAGAAAAGTACGACAGAGGTTCCCAGGGGCTGGGGAGTTATTTTAAAGGGTACAGATTTTTCTTTTCTTTTCTTTCTTCTTTTTTAGCTAGAGAGGATGCAACATTGGGGAAATGGATAGAGATGCTGTAAATCAACGAATGTCACCGCATTGTGCACGTAACGGTGGCAGATTTTACATTACTTTAGCTGTCTGTAGTATTTTTTTTTTTTTTAGCTCAGCCAAAATTTAGATACTAACTTATTGAAAACCTAGTCACATAAAACATGCTGCGTGCAGTGTCTGCCCCTTGTATTGAGCAACTAGCTATGTTTACTTAACTTCCTAAATGGATAAGAGCTTTATAATAGAGAAAAAATTGCAGTCTCCGATTAGCGGATTCAAGTTCATGGTCATGGGGGGATTAACCGAGGTTCAGTTTCCGGAGTACACTGGGCGCGTGTCTGGTTGCTGTCCTAGGGGCCTGAAATTTCCATCTCAGTGGCACACAACCCCAGCCTGATAAGCAAAGGTATTTTTTCGTGCAAGAGCTGTCTTGCCCCTGGACCGACCTGTCTGCAGTGACTGTCAATAACAGCAAGCGCATGGCTGGTGAATCTGTCCCTTCCATTTTAATTTCATAGACATGCACCACTGGAACTATGATTCTTAGAGGATGCTGTCTCCTGCAGGAAAGCTGCCCGCCGAGGTAGCGAAATCTAGCCCCATTAGTTTATTGCTGGAGCGCAGGCTGTAATGGTTTGAATGTCGCACAGAACAGGAAGAGCTAATGGAAACGGTAGAAACTGGGGGAACATTTTTGCATGCCCTGGTCCTCTGCAGATGCATAGAGCCTGGTCAATGAAGGTGCATGCTGTTCCCGAAAGGGCCTTTCTGCTTCAGTCTCTTTTAACTTTATATGCATAGACTTTCCCAATCCCTCCATTTCTTCCATGGCTCAGAGCTCCTAGGTGGAAATTATCACCCATTCTTTTCTTTTTTTTTTTTTTTTTTTTTTTTGCAGTCAGAGTGTGCCTCCAACCAAATGAACACATTCTGAATCTCAATAAGTAGTCCACCCATTACATTAAATTTCTGCTGGGTGTGGGGGTGCACGCCTGTAATCCCAGTGGGCCTGGGAGGCTGAGGCAGGAGGATGGAAAGTTTGAGGCCAGCTTCAGCAACGTCACGAGGCCCTGCGCAACATCTAGAGAGACCCTGTCTCAAAATAAAACTTAAAGCCGGGGTGCGGCGGCGCACACCCGTAATCCCAGCACTTGGGAGGCTGAGGCAGGAGGATCAAGAGTTCAAAGCCAGCCTCAGCCATGGCGAGGCACTTAGCAACTCAGTGAGACCCTGTCTCTAATAAGAAAGGGCTGGGGATGTGGCCCAGTGGTCGAGTGTCCATGAGTTCAATCCCTGGTACCAAAAAAAATTTTTTAAATTTAAAAAATAACCATAGTATATGTATATGCTTTAGAGAGATTAATATACCATTTTGGTAGATGGTATTGTTTTTTGTAATAGGAATGTATTATTAAAAAAACATGTTGCTTCTCCTTCTATAGTATTTGAGCCCCCTTTTGGGAAAATTATGACTTGATGCAGAGCGTAAAAGACAAATACATATTTTAGGGTTTGTGATAGTTAATTTTATGTCAATTTGACTGGATCACAAGGTGTCCAGATACTGGTCAAACACTATCCTGAATGTTTCTATGAGGATGTTTCTGCATGAGATTCACATTTTAATCAGTAGACCCTATAAAATAGATGCCCATTGGGCACAGTGGCCTACGCCTGTCATCCCAGCAACTCTGGAGGCTGAGGCAGGAGGATCTCGAGTTCAAAGCCAGCCTCAGCCATGGCGAGGCACTTAGCAACTCGGTGAGACCCTGTCTCTAAATAAAATACCAAAAAGGGCTGGGGATGTGGCCCAGTGGTCGAGTGCCCCTGAGTTCAGTCCCCCATAGCCAAAACAAACAAACAAAAAACAGATGCCCGTCCTAATGTGGGTGGGCCTCGTCCAATCAGCTAAAGGCCTGAATACAAGGCAAGTCCGACCTCCCTTCCAGAAAGAGTGGAATCCTCCTGCCTTACTGCCTTCCAACGGAGGCATTGGCCTTTTCCTGCCTTGGGGCTTCCTGGGTCTCAAGCCTGTGGCCTTTGGACAGGAACTACACTCTCCCCTGTCCTAGGTCTCAGGCTCCAAACTCAGATTAGATCTGCAGCACTCGGTGTTTGGGGGTCTCTTGTCTGCTTACGTACCCTGCAGATCCTGTGACCGTCAGTCTTCGCATGATCATGTGAACCAGTTTCTTAGGAGTCAGTACACAGATACACCTACACATACATGCGCACACAACTCTCTCTCTCTCTCTCTCTCTCTCTCTCTCTCGTTCTCCCACTCCTGATTCTGTTTGTCTGGAGAATCCTAATACAGAGGATTAAGTAAAGCACCGAAACAAACATTTGTTTGCATATACCAACTGTAAGCGCAGAGACTGGGTCAAGATGTCCACAACCTCTTTTCACTGGGAGCTCGTCCTTTCTGGTCACTGAGCGCCTTACCAGGACAGAGAGGGCAAATGGGGTCTCGCTTGAAGCAAGAACAGGCGGTGCTGCCACTCTGTTTGAGTTAGTGCTCTGTGCTTGGCCTTGGGCAGTGGAACTAGGATAGCCTCTGCTTTACAAGTGCAAGAAGGTCTCGGCTACCTGTAATGCTTTGCCCAGGACCCCGCAGAGGTCAGTGTCATTGCTGGGGTTCTAACCAGCCATTCTCAATTCTGAAGCTCATCCTCTTACTCACCGAGCTTCCTTGTATTTCTCTTTTTTGGTACCAGGGATTGAGCTCAGGGGCACTCGACCACTGGGCCACATCCCCAGCCCCTTTTTTTTTTTTTTTTTTTCCTATTTTATTTAGAGACAGGGTCTCACTGAGTTGCTAAGTGCCTCACCATGGCTGAGGCTGGCTTTGAACTCGCGATCCTCCTGCTTCAGCCTCCCAAGTGCTGGGATTTCAGGCGCCCCTGCGCCCAGCTCTTCCTTGTATTTCACTCTCCATAAAACAATCTCCTACCTACAAAGATGGAGGGAGGCAAGAGTGTTTAGTGGTGACATCGCCTGCCTAGAAGCTTAGTAAAGCCACACCTGATTTACACTGATAAAGGGAAATGTCCCCATCACGTTATTACAGAACGCTGGGAATAAATGCGAGCAGCTCTGTAGAGTGCTAAGTTTCTTTTCAAAGAGGGTAGAGCAGTTTCCCACCGAGTAGCAAATGTTTGCATTCTCCACATTCTTCTGCAAGGATTTCCAAATTGATGGCTATTTGCTTCAAAATGAGCAGGAAATCAATCCTGGAAATTATTGTGTGTGTAGCTCAATTCAGTAAGTTGTAAAATATTATTTCTTTCATCTCTTTGCATGCTGTGTCGTTGCTATTTCCTTCTTCACCGTAATAGCAAAATATGCGACGGTATTGTAAATACACACTGATCTTTAGACCTCCTTTTAGATTTATGTTAGAGGTCAGGTGGTGTAAGGACTTCTGCAGATCTCTCCCACTTTTTGGAGAAAAAAAAAAAAAAAAAAAGGAAAGGTCACGCTTCCTGTTGTATATATTGTTTCAAAGTTTCAAATATGTTTCTCTTCAAAAATAGATGGTTTTGTCAGGTGCGGTGGTACATGTTTGTAATCCCAGCCACTGGGGAGGCTGAGGCGGGAGGATCACAAGTTCAAAGCCAGCCTCAGCATCTTAGCAAGATCCTAAGCAACTCATACAGAACTTAACTCAAAATAAAATATAAAAAGGGCTGAGGATGTGGCTCAGTGGTTAAGTGCCTCTAGGTTCAATCCCAGTACCAAATGCACACACACACACACACACACACACACACACACACACAAATATATATATTTGTATATATGTCCTTCCATTGGTCCTTCACTAATGAAAATGTCTTTAAGGACCAAGAATGACAATATATATGTATAAAAAAAGAGGCACATGTTTGAGTGTGGTGGTGGGGACTGGTGACTTTCTTCCAGGTAGCATCAACCCTCCTAGCAAAAGATTGGAAGTCCCCCTCTTCTGGGCTCTGAGATCTGACTGCACTTAATGGAATCTCTCCTATGGGTAACCAGTGATGGTGTTCAGAGGACATATGACAGAATATGGCAGCTTGGCATTTGAGGAAACAAGATGAAGCTAGAAAGGACTCCTCTCGCCCCTTCTCCCAAGCAAGACATAAAACCTCAGGGCTTCTGGGCACAGTGGTGCACACCTGTCATCCCAGCGGCTTGGGAGGCTGAGGCAGGAGGATCATGAGTTCAGAGCCAGCCTCAGCCATGGCGAGGCACTTAGCAACTCAGTGAGACCCTGTCTCTAATAAAATACAAAAATGGGCTGGGGATGTGGCTCAGTGGTCGATTGTCCCCGAGTTCAGTCCCTAGTACCCCCCCACCCCGGAAAAAAAAAAAAACAATAAAACCTCAGGACTGACCTTCTAAAGGAGGTCATCAGACTCTCACATTTCAGAAGGGCACTGCCCTACTCCCAGAGGAAAAGAATGTCATATAGGAACACCAAGAAGACGCTGAGCAAGAGGGTTTTGCTAAATTCCTTTCGGAGTAGTACTGTTAGGTCAGACTTCCGTTCTCCAGACATCTCGTGCACAACTGACTACTCATCATAGGCACACCGTTGGCCCTAGGCCTTTGGGTTCTCTTTCCTGTTGTCTGTCCCAGCATGGAAAATTAATTCTGTGTGTGCTTTTTTGCTTGTTTCTCCGACATTTTGTGTAGGGGCCTCAGCCACGAACCTTAGCATGGAAGCTGAGGAAGCTTTGCTCCCCGTTTTAGTCAGTATTCTCATAACTGTGACCAGAAGACCTGACTAGAACACTTAGAGGAGGAAGAGTTTATTGGGGAGTGAAATACAAGGAAGAACAACAAAATTTCTGCGCCGACTCCGTAGCTCTGGGGAGAACCCAAGGCAAGACACGGCAGAAAGGCATGCACAAGGAAAGCAGCTCAGGACGCGACCACGGGCGCATCCCTCGCGACCCGCCTCCCTCAGCCACTTGCCTCCTGACTTTTGTTACCTCCCAGTTAATCCGTATCAACGGATTAACCCATTAAGCAGGTCACAACTCTTACACTCCAACCACTCCACCTCTGAACAATTCTCACGTTGTTTCACATATGAGCTTTATTTATTTATTTATTTTTTTGGTACTGAGGATTAAACTCAGGGGCCCTTGACCCCTGGGCCACATCCCCAGTGCTATTTTTGTATTTTATTTAGAGACAGGGTCTCACTGAGTTGCCTCGCCATGGCTGAGGCTGGCTTTGAACTGGCGATCCTCCTGCCTCAGCCTCCCAAGTGCTGGGATGACAGGCGTGCGCCACCACGCCCGGCTTCACACATGAGCTTTTGCTGAGACATCACATATCTGAACCACAACACTCCCTTATGTTGGTGTTTCCCAAATGCTGGACACATGCATTCAACCCTATTACGTAACACAGCCGCATACCATCTCTACTACCGTCTATTTAATATTTTCCATAAATGTGCTGGATTTTAAAGTTAATTTTGGAGATGAAGTATGTACATATCAGCAATACAAACAGAAGTGAATTTTGTCATGAACGAAAAATGGACATGAATATATGACTGTTCACATAAGCATAAAATACATATCCGTTTAAATTAAAATGTTTACAAAATAAAGAATGTGTGCCACCACCCACATTTTCAAAAACTCTGACCTGCCCTAGACTCCTGCAGTTCAGGGCCATTCCCATGGTTTTGGTTATTTATCAGTCACTTATGGTCATGATCAAATTTCCTGCCTCCAAGTCCCAGGTCTTGTGTCCCTTGGGCCTGCAGAATATGTTTCCTTTACCCCTCTCCTCCATGATGTCACACACCTCGCTGTGTAGAGTTCCCGGCCCTAGTCCAGAGGAACACAAAAGCTGAAGTTGAGGATTCAGTCGTATCTGATAAAAGTGACTCCAACTCTGAGTCTGTTTTAGTTACCACTTCTATGAAACGGGCTGCTACACTCTGCCTTGTAGAAGCATTTCTTTATACAAATAAATGGTCTTGCTGTGTATCAGTACCAATTCAAAGTGCTTACGAGACATGTGATCTTCCTAAAACAGCTCCATTCCTCTGTCCAGGAAAAGTCAACTATCTTTCTCTCCCCGTAGGCTTAACATTGCAAATTTCTGTCATCGGAGTGTGCAGGGCTTTTCCTACCTGTCAATCACAGATGCGTGCCTAGGATTCGGGTCCATTCTGAGTATCTGCCTGGAGTTGCAGTCAGATGCTGCAGACCAAGGGCTCAGGACCGCGAGACTGACCCGCACTCCAGATGCCAATCAAAGTCTGAACCACCTCTGACGCTGACGATCAACCAGCTCTAAGCTGGGAACTCTCACCGCCTCCTCCTCGGGCTCCGTCATTTGCCAAGGTGGCTCCCAGTATCTGGGAAAGCCGCTTACTTCTATTCATTGTTGATTATAAAGGATGTTCCAAAGGATATAGGTGGATAATCAGATGGAAGAGGCATAGAGCCGGGGAGGGGAAAGGAGCGGAGAACGTCCTTGCCCTCTCTGCACGCACCGGCAACAAGGAAACCCTCCCAACCTGGTCCTTTTGGGGTTTTGTGCAGGCTTCATTACACAGGCATGATTGACAAGGTTGCTGACCACAGGTGGTACCCTCAGCCTTCAACCCCTCTGCTCCCCCTAGTGGTGGGTGGAGGTAAAAACTCCCACAGTCCAATCACGTGGTTCGTTTCCCTGGCAACCTGTCTCAATTCTGATGCCATCCAGGGCCTTCAGCCATTCATCATGTCATCAGCATGAATGAGATGGATGTCATTACCCTAAATGCATGTTTGAAGACATGAATAGTATGAATATACTTTGTATATATGTAAAAAGGTGCTCTATATCTGTATTACGAATTGTAATGCCTGCTTACCGTTATATACAACAACTTAGAACTTTAAAAAAAAAGAGGTGCTTCCCATTGGAGACAGAGGTTTCAGGAGCAATTGCAAGGAACTGGGAAGGAGACGAAATAGTTTTTTGTTTTTTTTTTAAAAATCACAATCCTGTTGCCGCCTGAAACGATGGACGCTTGGAGCAACGAAGCCGCGGGAAGAAGTTCAGAGGCGAACTGGAAACAAACAGCTTTTTATTCTGATAACTTTTCTCTCTGGCTCTAACAACGACTAACACACACCACACACACCACCAAAAAATGGCACAGACCCGATCAACAAACTTGGCTCAAGTCACTCGAGATCCGGGCCAAGTCCCGTGAAACTACAAAAGGCGGCAATGCCCAAATCTCCATGGCCCGTAGTCAACCGCAATTTAAGCCATCTCCCCAAACAGGGCTCCTGCACAATATCACAGAGGGAAATAAGATCAATGCCTTCATTTGATAAGGGCAGAAACTAAGGCGCACCGAAGATAAGTCATTTCCCAAAGGTTATTCAGCTAGAAAGCGGAGTTCCTTGTTTCTGAACCCAGATTTTGTAATCTCATTAGCTGTGCTGTGTTTACTTAACCTACTGTTGTCGTGAGATTTTCCATCTGTGTGACCAAACGACCTGATAAGGAAATGTAGAGGAGGAAAAGTTTATTTGGGGTTCACAGTTTCAGGGGTCCATAGAGAGTCTACTCCACCATAGCTCTGGACCCAAAATGAGGCCGCACATCATGTCGGAAGGGCCTGGAGGAGGAAACCACGCAGGACGTGGCCACCAGGAAGCAGAGACAGCTCTGCTCACCAGGGACAAAACATATAACCCAAAATATAGGTTTTTTTTTTTTTTTTTTTTTTTTTGTCCCTTTTGGTCATACTCAAATCAGTGACAGGCACTTATAGAACACATCAAATTCTGAAATGTCCAATGTATTTTGATATCATATCACATAATGGGACACATTAAACAGTGGTGAGATATCAAAAATTGGCATAATGTATGAGTTGGAAATACAGTGTGACAGGTTGTCATTGTAACCCACGTGACCTAGCTCCTCCAGCCACACCCCAGCTGACCACGTTACCACCCAGGTAATTTATTCATGTGGATTAATGCACTGATTAGGTTAAGGCTCTCATAACCCAATCGTGTCAATTCTAAACTTTCTTGCATTGTCTCACCCAGGAGCTTTTGGGGGGACACCTCATATCTAAAACATTCCACCAACTCAGTGGGTCTCATGCCCTTTATCAGAAGAATCAGATGGAATAGGCTTTTTTTTATTCTTAGGTTGATCACAGAGAGGCGGCATGTGGGGTAGACGTCTCAGGATGACTCAAAGGACAAAGGTGTGCGGCTTGTATGGTACCTAGCGGGTGGGCGGGAACCTGCATCTTGCTATTCTCACACGGAGAGCTGGCGATTTAGCCATGCTCTGTTGAAACGCCTAAGACTCCGCCTCAGGTGTGAATTTGCTTTGCTAATCAAGGAAAGGTACAGGTGATTTCAGTGGTTGGTTTATGGATGCGTTTGCCCCTTAGCACCGGGGATTCGCCCCTTTGCACCTGGGAAAGTTTCTAATTGGGTTCTGGAACAGGGTAGACCACTGCCTAGCCTCAGTGGGTTTGATTTTAATGATCTTATTTTTCTTGGCTCTGACTTTCCGGTCTCCCTGCTGACCACATAGTCTTTGAAGGCTCAGCTGACTTCCTAATCTCCCATCTCCTGCAGTATTATCTTAATTTTATAGCCTTGAAGACTGGTCTGTGTTTTAACTCCCGATTTCCTGATATGTCTGAGAATCCCTGAAGACGGAGTGGGGACTTAGCAAGTGCATGTCTTCTGACAGTTGAAAGAAGAAATTTTCTTTCTTACAATTACCCAGATGACCATATCTGGACCCTATCATTCTATAATTGCTTTTTGTGTGACTTTTTTTGCTCTATTTTATTTTTCTTCTATTTGCTGCACAGAAATATAGGTAGTATTTTTTTTTTTTTTGGGTCCCTTTTGTTCATACTCAAATCAGTGACAGGCACTTATAGGACACATCAAATTCTGAAATGTCCAATGTGTTTTCATATCACATCACATAATGGGACACATTAAACAGTGGTGGAATATCAAAAATTGGCATAATGTATGAGTTGGAAATCCAGAGTGACAGGTTGTCATTATAAGTGTGCCAATTTTTTTTGTGTGTGTGATAATGGCGAACCCTGGGAAATTTCATCTTCTGGCTTTGCAGATAGCCAACACAATTTCCCACCGGGAAAGGCAGAATCAGGTTTAGCCTAACCTGATCATTTTCCTTCATGAAAATGTAAGGAGCTCCAAGGCCTGCGTCCGGACATTGGCTTCAGGATTTTAAAATGAATTATTTTCTTTAGTTCTAATGACAGGATGAAGTACATTTGCAGGGGTAGAGGCGGGTACCTAGTGGCTCAAGTCATTTAGTTACGTGTTGAATAAGTGCGTTCAGCATTTGCCTGTGTTTAGGACAGGGCTTTGCACTGTAGGGTGTGTAGCCACATTCTTGTCATCGACCCACAAGTCCCCACTCCATCTTCAGGGATTCTCAGACATATCAGGAAATTGGGAGTTAAAACACAGACCAGTCTTCAAGGCTATAAAATTAAGATAACACTGCAGGAGATGGGAGATTAGGAAGTCAGCTGAGCCAGTCACAGATCCCATCTAGCCATCAATGATGACAATCAGAAATATTTCCAGATGGTTAAAGAGTTGCCTCTGGTTGGTCATCACTGATGGACACCAATAGAACTTTTGGTGCTTTATTGTTTGGTAAAGAGTTCACATGGACGATACCTTTCCACACCTCTTGAAGACTACATTTTTTTGGAGGAGAGTAAGTTGTGAGTCCTAATGCTCAGGACAGATGCATGAATATCATCGTCCGGTTGCTTATTATACATTCTCTGGAATAGTGTTTTTTTTTTTTTTTTTTTACAAATAAAGTTGTTTTCGTCAGCTTTTGGGGCCCGCTGTGACCAAAAGATCTGACAAGAACAATTAGAGGAGGAAACGTTTTATTTGGGGGCTCACGGTTTCAGAGGTCTCAGTCCACAGACAAGCCAGCTCCCATGCTCAGGAGGAAGAAAGCATTTCAGGATGTGATGATCAGGAAGGAAAAAAGAGAGAGAGAGAGAGAGAGAGAGAGAGATGCTAAGCTTAGCCACACCCTACCCACCTTCAGTTACCACTCCGTGAACCCCTTCAGGGGATTCATTCACTGCTTGGGTTAAGGCTCCCAGAACCCAGTCATTTCACCTTGAAACCTTCTTGCCTCGTCTCACACCTGAGCTTTTGGGGGAATCTCTCACATCTGAACCATACCAAAAATCAAGTCATGTCCTTGGCAGACCCTTCGGTAACCTTAAGTATTCTCTTCCCATCTTTAGGTGTCTGTAAATGATCTCTACAAATAAATGAGACTATTGACACTAGCCCAGGGCTCACTGCCGGAGCACATGGAAGTCACTTCTATGTCACCAAGATAATGCTTAAGAAGAAAGACCCTGGTGCCGTCCGTTGGCAAAGAGGACAGGAGCCCTGGGCTACCTTGAGGTCCCTTGGTAGAGGGGAACTCAAAGGAAGGGCGGGCATGGCAAAACAGGGTTTAGGGTTCTCTTTGGCCGGTGTCGGTGCCGATCATCTTATCATCGCCCCTTCTGATGTCTAAAAGACACTGATTGAAGTGACAGGCATCTGAAAACCCTGTTGTATACCAAGGTCAGGTGCTTTCTGGAGCATCTTCCTGAAAAAACAAACAAATAAAAAAAAAAAAAACAAACTTAGTCACTTTGTTATTTCAGGGATCAATGGCTGGTTCTATCTAGGCCTTACCTGGTTTCAGCACGAATATCAGACAAATATGGACGGTTTTTATATTTTCAGGGTGCTTTCGATGCAGTATTGATTTTAGTCTTCCCCATAACTGAGAAGAGTTTTGATTTTCCTTTTTTTTTTTTTTTTTCTTGATTACAAAACAAAAACTAGTTTTTCTGTGTTGGAGAGAGCAGAAAAGACCACTATTTTTTTGAAATTATTTTATTTTTTGTTGGTGGACCTTTATTCATTTTTATGTGGTGCTGAGGATCGAACCCAGCGCCTCACACGTGCTAGGCCAGCGCTCTACCACTGAGCCACGACCCCAGCCCGAGACCACTATGTTGAGTCATTTTAAGTGACTCCGTTTCTCCGGCTGAATAAATTCTCATCTTGAGAGTAAGATTTCTGGTTCTTTTTTCCCTGTCTTGGAGGGCGCCGTCAAAGACTCCTGGTTGTTATGCCAATTCTAAACCACATTCCACAGTCCCCACTTGGATGTCACTGGCGGTTGTCCTGAGACCTCCCGCAGACTGCAGCATCTGTCTCCAGCCTCTCCGACGAGCTGCTCTAATTATGTAACATCAGGACCACTTGTGAGACCCCCAAATCTGCAGTCTCCAGCCTCAGGATGGATGGGCAGCCTAAGCCAGCCCCATTTCAAAGCTCAGTCCCCTTCCTGTCTCAGATTCATAGATCTCCGGGCTCCGTCGCATCGCGTAGCCCTGTTTATCTTGTAGGCAGGACCCTAGAAATCCACGTTCCAGAAAAGGCATGGTTCTTGGGGACAGACTGTCCAAGGCGAGGGTGCCCGTGTAACCTTGAGAGGAAACCTCCTCCGCTGTGCCCAGCTGTCATCGCAGGGACAGCCACTGTTCATTAGCTTCAATTGTCAGCTTTGTGGTTCAATAGAAATAAATACACATTTTCCCTACGGTAATGACTTTTTTCTCACTTTGTGAGAACTGCAGGGACCCTTGTTATCGAGAGATAATCATATTCTGGTAATGTCGCTTATTGTGCCCAGTCAAAGTCCCAAGGTTGTGATTATCTCTTAATAACTGCAAAGCCTGTAATGTATCATGTTGCATTGTTGTTTACTTTGTGTGCAGGGGGGGTGGCCATTAGTGATCTCAGTGGTTGATATCATTCCTTGTGATAATGATAAAAGAATCAAATGACCGTTTCTTGGCTTGTCGCTAGACAGCGCGATTAGAAATGCATTCCGTTTCCCGTGCAGAAATGCACGGACGTGTAATCTCTTGCTTCGTATTAGTTTAATAACCCTGATGTTAATACTAAATTATGTCAAGCAAAGCTAATGGAAATTCTAGAAATAAACATGGACAATTTAATGTCTACGCGACCTTTCCCTCCCACAGAGAATTCAGGTTGGGTTTTAAATACCTGTGAACCAAGTAAATACCCACGAGAAATACCTGCTGATTCCGTGATGGAAAGTGTCATCAACAACTTAAGCAAAACAGGCTCTGTGTAAGGAGAAGAACTTGGCGCATGCTGGCCCTTTAAGAACGGACATGGTTATTGAATGACCTGACTCCTGTCCCCTCCCGTCTCATGCTCTCTGTTCATGTCCCGATCATGTTGACGGGGATCGATTCCATTTATTAAATACCTGCTATCAGCCAGATTGTTGTCATACCTGAGATCATTTTTTTCCCCTCTTCACAAGAATCTTTCCAGGTGGTTAACAATGGTCCCATTTTACAGCCGGGAGACTGAGGCTATCGGGGATCGCGGCGTTGTGTGGCGCAGTCAAGGGGTAAATTTTGGATTCCAGTCTGTCTTCAGAGCTCATTATTATTGAAAGGCACACTGGACAGGGTGATGAAGCACAGTGACCAGAGATGTGTCACTGATGGGGCTCTCCGGGAGAGCTCTCATCTGTTTCTCCAACACGCTCACCAGCCTCATCTGACTCCTCTCATCTGTCACTAGGGAAGGGTTGTTTGTGGGTTTTTTTTTTTTTTTTTTTTTTTTTTTTTTTTGGTACCAGGGATTGAATTCAGGGGCATTTGACTCCTGGGCCACATCCCCAGCCCTTTTTTGTACTTTATTTAGAGACAGGGTCTCACTGAGTTGCTCAGCGCCTCACCATTGCTGAGGCTGGCTTTGACCTCACGATCCTCCTGCCTCAGCCTCCCAAGTGCTGGGATGACAGGCGTGCACCACCGCGCCCCGCAAGTTTGTTTGTGCTCTGAATGAATGACCCACACACCTTGTGGCTCTGCAGTACTTGGAAGGGGTCTAAGATCAGGACGTAGGGCTCTCTGGAGTCGAATCATCCTGTTGACCCTGGCCTTGCCAGTGGCTGCCTCTCTCTCCTATTTGCCCTTAGCTCGGAAGCTCTGAGTTGATTCACGGGTTTCTGGCTCTCTTGTGTTAGAACATCCCCACGGCACTTATGTTGACAGCAGGTGATGTGGGGATCCTCCTACCGCAGACCCCCGAGCTGCTGGGATGACAGGCATGCGCAAAAAAATAATGTTATTAATGATGGCTTCTTTTCATTTTGTGTATGTTACGAATTGGGCGCTGTCTCTTACACGGATCTTCTTAGCCTCGCCTCACACCAGCCACATAAGGTGGAAATACAATTGTGAGACTCTTTATACCCCTAAGGAAGTTGAGCTTAAAGAAGGTGAAAAAAAAAAAAAATCAGAAGTCATACCTGTGCTGATAGCCTCTGCTGTCTTTCCTCATGTAAAATAATACAAAAGCAGCCAAAATAATACAAAAGAAGAAATCCTGTGTTTTTTACCCTTCAAGGAACGAAACTGGGTGTCCATCTCATTCCTCTCTCTCCTCGCAGGTACATCTTAGATGAGACGCTAACACACTTTTTCTGTAATAAGGACATAGCTAATTGACTATTTTTCCGCCCCAATGAGGTATAAATAAACAGTGTTTATTTTTAAATCACAAACTGTCCAACCCCAATCTAAGGACCATTAGAAATTTCCTTTTCAGAACAGTTACGAAAATAGGGCATGGAAATATAATTTCTTCATTTACTTATTTTTTGATTTTTTATTTGTTTTATTAGTTAGGCATGACAGTAGAATGCATTTATGCACTGCGATCTATCATACAAAGATGGAATATAATTTCTCATTTTTCAAAGTGTACATGTTAAAGAGTCACATTGGTCATGCAGTCACATCTATACATAACAGTAATAATGTCTGTTTCATTCCACTCTCTTTCCCATCCCCACATCCCCTCCCTCCCCTCCCTTCACTTCCCTCTACCTAATCTAACACTATTCTTCCCTAGTGCCCCCCTGCCTTATTGTGAATTAGCATCCACATATTAGAGAAAACATTCGGTCTTTGGTTTTGTGGGATTGGCTTATTTCACTTAGCATGATATTCTCCAACTCCAACCATTTACTGGCAAATGCCCTAATTTCACTCTTCTTTAAAGCTGAGTAATATTCCATTGAGTGTATATACCACATTTTCTTTATCTATTCATCTATTGAGGGATGCCTATGTTGGTCCCATAGTTTAGCTATTATGAATTGAGCTGCTATAAACATTGATGTGGCTGTGTCACTACAGTATGCTGATTTTAAGTCCTTTGGGTATAAACCGAGGAGTGGGATAGCTCGTTCGGTCAAATGGTGGTTCCACTCTGAGTTTTCTGAGAATTCTCCATACTGCTTTCCATGGTGGCTGCACCAATTTGCAGTCCCACCGGCAATGTATGAGTTTGATGTTTTTTTGTTTGTTTGGGGTGGAGAGGGTAGCAGAAAAGAAATTTTCTTTTATGGTAAACCCTATGAGTTCAGTGACCTTGTTTTGTTTTGTTTTCCTTCTAGTAAAACTCTTTGAATGAAAATACTTTTTGTGCTTACTTTTTAATAAGAAATTATTTTTATTCAAAAATAAATAATAGCCACAGTAGTGCCAGTGACTCAGGAGGCTGAGGCAGGAGGATCGCAAGTTCAAGGCCAGCCTCAGAAACTTGGAAAGACCCTGTCTTCAAAAAAAAAAAAAAAAAAGTTTGTAGATATAACACAGAAGTAATGTGCCCATAGCTTCAATCATTACTATTAAAAAAAAAAAAAAAAAAAAAGTTAAAGCTCTTGGACTATGATAGTAAAGGAACAGTTGACAAAGACTCCTATTTATGAGTCAGGTTCCCTCGCAGATGCACAGCCTGTTAGCCTGGTAGAGTGATTTTTGGGGTTTATTTATTTGTTGACTCCCGTGTCATTCTGGGTGTCTTTAGGCATGAATCCAGTCTTTGGAGCAGTGGCCGTAAGCTCACCTTGAGTGGGTTCACGCATTCTTAGCAATTTAGCCGTGACATAAAATGTTCAACTCATTTTAAGCAAAGAGGGCTATTGAAAGCACCTGCCGGCAGAATGGGCACCATCTTAGGAAAGAAAAAAAAAAAAAAAAAAAATGAATAACAGGCAAAGTCGGACCTCATCTGACCATACGGGGACTTGACTTTCAGAGTCAGGAGATTCGGTGACGTCTCGATTCTTCCACCCTTTGCAATCCCTGGGTGCTCCTGGGACTCAGGAGTCAGGGTAGGTCTCAGCTCTCCATCGCTCTGATGAGCTTTAGCACTAGACTGGCTTCTGCGACGGAGATTCCAACAGGCCAGGCCCGGAACTAACAGACTCGCTCTTCAGAATTTCCAGGAGAGGGGATTCTGCTGGCTTGATGGGGATGGAGTGGCGACTGGCGATTTCCTCGTAGCTGCAGCCGATCAGGTAGAGTCACACGGTGCAGTGCGTGGGGCAGATGTCCCCAGGAGCCACAGGAGGGGACACTCTGTGAGAGGGGACCTAGCAAAGGTCTTCTCAGAGGGTCCCCCTTACTTTTCTTTCCTGCTTGCCCTTCTCTTTAGTGGTCTTCTTTGCTGCATAGCGGATAACTGATCTGGTATCTGTATTATTGACAGATACATTGACCAACCCCACAGGTTAAGTTCTTTGGGCCAGGGTTCCCTGGGCAAGGAATTGCAAAACCTCAAAGGGGTGAATCTAATAATGATTGACATCCAGGGTGAGCACTTGGGAACATTTATTTTCTTTAGGAGTGGGCTCTGGTTTTTCTGTCTACCCTCATCATCCATGAGACTATCCATAGAGTGGGAGAATCTCTTACCAATATTTCTTTCTTCTTTTTTTATTTTTTTTTTAGGGTGGGTGGCTGAAAACAATATGTTTACTCTCTTACCAATATTTCAACTAGTAGTATCAATTACTAGTTTAACTAGGGTCAACTGAATACTTAATTTGTGGTCTTTTTTTTTTTTTAATTTAGTGATCAATTTGGGATTTGAAATTATTTTTTGAGAATAAACAATGTCTCTGGGGGCTGGGGCCAGGGCTCAACGGTCGAGCGCTCGTCTCGCACGTGTGAGGTCCTGGGTTCGATCCTCAGCACCACGTAAATGAAATAAAGGTATTGTGTCCACCTACAACTAAGAAAATGTTAAAAAAAAAAAAAAGTCTCTGATTCAGAGGCACCATTGGGGTTTCTATGAAGGTCATTGCTCAAGGTCATGTAGCAAGTTTGTAACTGACCCAGTATTCCATCCCAGGCACCTCATCCCAGAGCTTGGACTTTCAAACAAACAAACAAAAAAAAAACAGTAATTATTTTAATGAAATAAAATCATGAATTAAGTTTTCATTTCAAGCGTGTCTCATTGTACCAAAGGTGCAGTCTTCACCTTTATTCTTTTTTTTGTGTGTGTGTGTGGTACTGGGGATTGAACTCAGGGGCACTCGACCACTGGGTCACATCCCCGGCCCTTTTTTTGTATTTTTTATTTAGAGACAGGGTCTCACTGAGTTGCTAAGTACCTCGCCATTGCTGAGGCCGGCTTTGAACTCGCGATCCTCCTGCCTCAGCCTCCCAAAGTGCTGGGATGACAGGCGTGCGCCACCGCGCCCGGCTTCTTCACCTTTATTCTACGGAGAGAAACTAGAGCACAGTCTTTAAGATCATCGTCATGTTCATGGCTGTTTCTGAGAGTGGCAGGAGACACAAATGGTGCCAACGCTATAAATAGAGCGTGGTTTCCCATTGGTGGTTGCCCTTAATATAAGAAAGAAAAATCAAGCTTTAAGATACACACTGAACTTTTATAGCCAACACCCATACAGCTGGTGACTGACCATATTAAAATACAGCAGATGGTGATATATTTGTGATTCAGACTGAACTTGAATATAGGATTTTCCATATTCCATGAGAAATGCTTCTTACATTTTGCCATGATTGCATGTGGAACATTATGTTTTTGGAATATGTAAGGAAGGACAGGAAAAAAAAAAGGAGAACATTTCTGAATATATTCACAATATGAAGAGTAGTCCTTGGGGCCTTACCGTCTGGGAATTCCTGACACTGTCCTTAGAGTTCTGGAAGTTGGTATTTAATATAGAGATGAATTATTTTGCTTACCAGCAGGAGAAGACATATACTTAAGGAAAGCAGTATTTTATGGCTAGCCAAGAATACATATCATTTCTATCCCAATTAATTATGTCACATTTAAATATCAGTCAGAGTAGACATGGTAAGTGAAAAAACTGACTAGTTAAGCTATAACCATTTGACTGACTGATTGACAAAGCTGTAGCCAGTTAAGGTTTTTTTCTTTTTTTTTTTTTTTTTTTCTCCATATGTCTCACGTCCAGTTCTCCATAAATACTGTCCGATCCTATTGTTGGCTTGGGTTCTGAGAACTCACTGTGCTTATAAGACCTACCTGATTAGCATGAATACATTTTGCTTTGCTCAGATCAACTCTGCTAAACTCATCTAATGTAAGGAATTTTTTTCCTTTCAACATTTGTGTAGTGAAAGATACTTCTGAGTGGCTGATCTATATACATATCCATAGAAAACTTTATTCTCAATAAGAAAAATAAATGTATCAGTTAGTTTACTCAGAAATAAGATTATCTATGACAGGGACTTTGTTAGAGGATACACACACATAAAGATATAATTGTATACATTTAATTCTTTGTAAAATCAAGTATGTACTTTATTTAGAAGGAAAAACATTTATTTATTCAGGAAAAAATATGAGGTTAAAAATTATTTCACAATTGAAGTTGAACTTGATAGCTCTGAGAAAAGATATGTTGTAGTTATACAAAGAGTCCTTTTTCATTTCTGCTTCTACCTTCATTTTACCTATTTATGTGCAAAAGACAAGAAAAAAAAAAACCTAGAGGGCATTTCCTAGTTCATTGATCAGTTTTTATTATTTTAAAACACTTCTGTTTTTTCTTTTTTTTTTTTTTTTTTTTTTTTTTTTTTAATGGCGCTGGGGATTGAACCCAGGGCTTTGTGCATGCAAGGCAAGCACTCTACCAACTGAGCCACATCCCAGCCCCTTAAAACACTACTAATATACTATCTTAGGAAATCATTTTACTGGCCCTTTGTAGCGCTATATATCTCAGGCTCCTCAAGACATTGCACTACAAAGAGGTGAAGAAGGGGACATTGCCTTGTCAAAAGTCACCGGGCTACTGAGAGTCAAGCAGAGAATGGAATCCCACATCCTGGCTCCTAACCTAGGCAGTTCTATCAAACTGGAAATCCGCACTAAGCATATCTGATTTGCATCTCCTAATTTAATTTTAGAATGGAAAGATAATCGTTAAGCATCAGCTACACATAACCCTGTCTTGAAATGACATGTATTTATTTGCACCTTTCTGTTTGTATTTTAGGAATCACGGCATGTGTCGCCAAGGGCTGCCCTGACAGGTAAGCTTCCCACGGGGGAAGGATTTCCTTACTTGCACTTTGATTAGCATCCCTGGTTTCTATGGAAACGTAAGGAACCTGTCCTTACAGAGTGCGACCGTGAGATTGTTTTGATGTCTTTATGAATGTTGAAGTTAATGAAGGTAGTGAAGTCACATAAATTAATCCCTGAAATGAGAAAACAGACCCCTCTCACTTCTCTGGAGAACCAACTTGAGGGAGGTTTCCTATGATCCAGATTAATTCAGTAATTCAAAAACTTTAGAATGTGGCGTCGTAGAAAGAGTCTTGGGAATAAAGGATGGTGCACTTTTTTCCAGATGATTGTACAGGACGGGATGTTTTGGCAGCAAAAGCAACACACTGGGCCACATCCCGAGCCCTCTTTTGTATTTTATTAGAGACAGGGTCTCACTGAGTTGCTAAGTGCCTCGCCATGGCTGAGGCTGGCTTTGACCTCGCGATCCTCCTGCCTCAGCCTCCCAAGGGCTGGGATGACAGGTGTGCGCCACCGCGCCCGGCACTTGTTTTGTTGATATCACAACATTTAGTCTAGCCTAAATGGAGGGGTTGGAAGATGATGGTTGCAGTCTTCTCTGGATTGGTACAAATGCGTTGCACCTTTTGCCACACTGAATTAGGTTCTGATCCATGCTACAACATGAATGAACCTTGAAAATATTATAAGGAAATCCTATACGGGAAGTCACTTAATGTGGGTTCCCGTGTGTGAGAAATATCAGAATGGGCAGAATTATGCACAAGGCCCTGAGTTCAATCCCCAGCACCACACACACA
Organism: Tamias sibiricus; assembly: GCA_025594165.1. Classification (NCBI taxonomy): domain Eukaryota; kingdom Metazoa; phylum Chordata; class Mammalia; order Rodentia; family Sciuridae; genus Tamias; species Tamias sibiricus. The sequence goes on from CM046675.1 coordinate 15,486,211, forward strand.
CACACACACACACAAAAAGGGCAGAATCTGACAAAGTAGTTCAGTGGTTTATACTTAAGGGGAGTGAGTGACTGCTTATCATCATCATCTTTTTGGGGGTGGTGAAATTCTTCTAGAATTAGTAGGGCTGATCACACAATATAGCAAGTATGCTAGGAAACACTGACTTGTCTCTGAATGGTGTACTTTACAGTACACGGATTAGTAAGGTAATAAATAAGAAAACAAAATTTTAGGAAAACAATGTTTTTTTTGTTGTTGTTGTTGTTTTAAGACTCTGGCACCTAGTGGAGATGACAGAAAAAGCATCAAATCTGTGCAGATAGTTCCTTCTCCGTGTTTTGACTTTTCTGTCCTCCAAAACCAAAGAGCAGATCTCCTGGTCAATGGTCAGGATTCCTGGCTTGATGCCAAGGTCAGGATCGTGATGAGGTCACACAGAGATCTCCCATATTTAAATCCTTCAGTGACTACCTGTCTAAGATTATGTTCCTTAAACCGAGAAACCAACCAGGATAGAAATAGCCATTTGGGGGGATAGTGAAGTCAATGCCAAATACGTACTGCGGTTCCCGCTAGGAAATAGGCCCTCCATAATTGATACTTTCATAATTAGCGTTGTTGGGTTGTCAATATTAGGCTGTAACATTAGATTGTTGGCAGCGCTTCTGTTCCAAGGTTGGCTCTTTTTCTCTTTATGCCATCTTGGCCAGAAAGGAGAGAATGGCTAGAATTTCTGTTGGCACTTGATGGATTTAATCAGCTTCTCGGGGGCTCTTGATACAGCGGGGAGATATTTAATGGGGAAACGTAATTTTTATTCTCTGGGCTTCTCTTGATTGTGGACAGCGGTCACCTTACCTGGGCCGAGAACGGCATTAACATACCATGAGTGAGATGTTACAGCGCAGAACGCACATCCCCGTGGCCGCCTGCTAGAATGTTCTATGCAGATGCTTCTGACCGCAACAGAAGCCGCTGCCAATCAGAAAAAAAGCTGCTGCCCCAAACTGTGCAATTCAGGCATCCCCCATTTTTATATATATATTTTTTCCTTTTAGTAACATCATAGGAAAAAAAAAAATTTAACTTTGGGAACTTAAAATCATAGTGGTAGAGTATAAAGATCATTGCATTATTCTGAGAAGTATATTAAATACTCTGCAGAAAATGTGGTATATATACACAATGGACTATTCCTCAGCAATTAAAGAGAAGAGAATCATGGCGTTCACAGGTAAATGGATGAAGTTGGAGAAATATAATGCTAAGTGAAGTTAGCCAATCTCAAAAAGCCAAATGCTGAATGTTTTCTCTGATATAAGGAGGCTGGTTCACAGTGGGGTTGGGATGGGGAGCATAGGAGGATTAGAGGAACACTAGAAAGGCCAATGGGGAAGGAGGGAGGGAGGGGGCAAAGGAGTATGAAAGGGAAAAAAAAAAAGAAGAAGAAGAAGATGGTAGAATGAGGTGGATATCAGTATCCTAAATGCACGATCGAAGACATGAATAATATGAATACACTTTGTATTCAAACAGTGTCATGTAAAAAGATGCTCTATATATGTACTATGAATTGTAATGCATGCTGTTGTTATATATACAACAACTTCGAATAAAAATAAATAAATAAATAGAACTGGTGATATAAAAAAAGAAATATTTAATCTTAATCATGAAAAAAAAAATGTCTACATGAGTGGCTCCATTTGATCCAATGACTGCTTTATGCTTTTTTATTTATTTGTTTTTTTTTTTTTATTTGTGGATGATGGAAGGGATTATGTTCTGTCCGATGGCCAGATTAAGAGGAAGCTTGAGAGGTATTTGTTCTCTCAACAATGGTTTTGCAGGAGACCAATTAACGCCCCAGCATCTACCTTAGGACTGCTGGGAGGGTGGTAAATAAAGAGATTTGCGTTCCAGGAACGTTTTGGGGTGACGGGTGATGCTCACTGGAGGTGACAGATAATAAGTAGGTAAAGTAATAAGGTCAGTCCTGTTAAATGCTATAAAGAAAAGGAAGAGAAAGCAAGCGGAAGGGGCGGGGCTTGTGGATTGGCATCCCACCTAACCTGTTTTGTGACCCTGGGTAGCAGCTGTTCACAAAAGGGGATTTGGATTGCTACTAAATTTGCGGCATTGATCATTTTACCGTAATGGCTTGATTCTCTCTTTGTTCTCATGAATGCTTTTGAGCACAGTACTTATTTGATGTGATAGTATATTGCAAAACCCGCTTTATTTAAATCAACAGGTGGCTGAGGTTCCTTTTCCTCTGTTTTCTTTGACCCTGATGCTTCATCCCAGGTGGATCTGCTCTTAGTAGCCTATTCCTCCATTTGTCAGTCTTGATTTTCTTTCATTCTTTGAACAGGGAGATTGAATCCATCTGTACTTGTGTGAGCTTGTGAAATAGTTTCATTTTCTTTCATTTCTGTCAAGCATTTTATTTCTGCATACTTTGCAACCTCGGACTGGGTGAACTCTTTTCTTTATTCCACTCTTCCTTAGGATTATTTTGGGGTTTTTCGTTCTATTACTGTTTTTAATAGGCTTCCTTAAAATTTTAAGACAGTGAAGCCAAATTTAACAGCATTTCCAAATACAAACGAAAAGTCTTTAACTCTGATTGTACCATCCAACATTCCAAGGTATATGTAGTTTTTGAGTTCAACTTGATTTTTCTTTCTTTCTTTCTTTTCTTTCTTTTTTCTTTTTTTTTTTTTTTTTTTTTTTGTTTTGTTTTCTCTGTCACTTTAATTAAGACAGCCTCCCTCAACATGCCCTGACCTTTGGCCCGGAAGACCCTGCTTCAGTGTGGGGTGGAGGGAGGAAATCTGTGTCCATGACTTTTCTTCCAATTAGAAAACAGTGTTGTTATATTTAATAATGAAGACAGAACTTGCCTAAATTTTTCTGTGTATTTACTAGTTTTTTTCATCATTGTATCTTGTATCCTACTTTCTTGGAGTTTCAGTTCCTTTTATGCATTAATTATTAGTCTGAGCACTTTTTCTTTATGATTCATGCTTTGATCTTTGTTTATCCTTAAATATCACTTTTGCCAATATTTTTTGAACAACATAAGCCAGGTTTGGAATTCCCAGTTGGCTATGTATTTTCTCCCTTCAATTCTTTTATTGTTTTCTTTTTTTCTACTTTTCTTATTATAGGTAATAAAATCTGCTCTTAGTAAAACAGTTATCCTTTTGTTTGCGATATTTTTTAACTGTTACTTTTGTGATCCTTTTCTAGAGTTCCACTATTTTGTGATATTCTGCAGGAGCCCTAATTAAGGAGATAGCTAAGATTGCGGTTAGCTGTGAGACATAAGCATTACCACCTTCCATGGTCTTGTGAGACTTGGCCCAGGACACTGTGGATTGGGTCGGTGCCATTTGCATGATCTCGCGAGACTTGGCCCAGGGGATTGTGGATTGGGTGGGTGCCATTTTGTGGTGGTTGGAGGAGTGTGGATTGTGTGTTGGGGTGTTGTTGGAGCCGGAGAGAGAAGCTGACAGAATAAAGAGCCTGTTCGTTTCCAGTCTGCCTCTGAACTTATTCCCGTGGCTTTGTTGCTCCAAGTGGCAATCGCTTCAGGCAGCGACAATATCCAAGTATGCATTCATGGTTAGTCTTTCTCACGTGATCATCCTACTTTTCAATCTGAGCACACATTTCTTTTTTTCAGTTTTAGAAAATTTTTATTATTTATTTGAATATTTACACTCAAAATATTTTTGTTGTCCATCTTTCTGCATATCAAATTAGATGTAGTTTGAACACTTTATTCTCCTGTCCATGACTTTTAGTACCATTTGATATTTTTTTTCTTCACATTTCCATTTTACATTGTAGGAAAATTCCTCTGATTCGTCCTCTGATTTTTAAATTCTTTCTTCATCAGTGTCTATTTTATTATATGACATTTAGTATCAGTCAAGATGGCTCAAAGATGCTGCATTAGCAAACAGCCTGGAATATCATGGTTTAATACAACAACAATGTACAATGTCCCTCATGCTTCTTGTCTATGATGTTGACCCTGGACACAGGTTGGTGGAGGTACCATCAGAAGATGTTTCTGTGATTGCTGGGAACTTGATCATCAACAGGCTGGGAAAACTGCTTCCCACAATCAACACACATCATTTTTTTTTTCTCACTTTCCATTGGCAAAGGAAGCAACAGAGCCATAGATAATTCCAAAGATGACAAAGAAAACAGGACCACGGTGATTATGAAAAACATTTCACCACTACCACAAATTCCACTTTTTTTTTTTTTAATTATCTTTTTTTGTTGTTTTTCATTTTTAGTTTCTAGAAGTTCTGTTTGGTTTATCATTCTGACTTTATAAGATCACGATGTTCCGTGGCTTGATTATACTTTCATTTTTCTTTATATCTCTAATAATTTTTTCACATATGATTTTTACTCATGTTCATTACTAATCTTTTGGTTTTAGCACCCACTGTTATCAGTTCTTTTACTGCGCCAGCACTTTTTGTGTCCAAAAAGCACAGGCTGTGCTTCCAAATTCCCCCCCCCACACACACACACACTGTGTTTTGTAATTTTGTGTCATGAACTTATCTTAGATAATTTTTTTTTTTTTTTGGCATGGTATAGATCCTGTCTTATGAAATCATCCCTCAAGAATGGTTTGATTTCTCCTTTAGTTGAGGATTTAGGACTTAAAGGATCCCAGACCATGGTTTGTGTTAACTTCTTACACATCACAGTATGGTCCTTTTGATGATATAATGCCATACTCATGCTTTGCCTAGACTTGAAGTTTCAGTTTCTTACAGGGAACACCTTCGGTTCAGAGACAACAAAATTCCCATCTGTTTCTTAAAGCATGTGAATAGCTTTCCAAGATTCCTTTGTGGATTTAGGAGATCGGTGTCTTACTCAGCTCTATCTGCCTAGGGTCCAAGGCTATTGCTCCTCTCATTAAGCACCCTGACCTACCGCCCCACCCCTCAGTCCTGTGGCAAGATCAGTCTGCTTTGGAAGCACAGCCTGTTAGTTGAGATGTATTTCTTAGTCTCTGATTTCTTAGTTTCTTTATGACACTTTCCACATTCCCTTTCTTTTGTTAGAGCTTTGCTTTAGTCAGCTTTTTCACTGCTGTGACTAAACGATTCAATCAGAACAACTGTAGAGGAGGAACGGTTTATTTGGGGGCTCACGGTTTCAGTGGTCTCTGTCCAGGGACAGCAGCCTCCCTTGCTCCAGGTGAGGCTGAACATCATGGCGGAGGAGTGTGGTGGAGGGAAGCAGCTCACATGATGATCAGGAAGCAGAGAGTGACTCCACTGGCCAGATACAAATAGATACCCCAAAGCCACATGCCCAATGCCCCACCTCCTCCAGCCACACCCTACCAGCCTTTGGTTATCACTCAATTAATCCCTATCAGGGGATTAATTCACAGATTGGGTTAAGACTCTCACAACCCAATCATTTCTCCTGTGAACCTTCTTGCATTATCTCCCCCATGAGCTTTTGGGGAACACCTCACCTCCAAACTGTAACAAGCTTGATTGATTTATAAAAAATTCAATTTGAGTTATATGTTATTTTCCTATGTCTGCAGATAGGCATTGGTCTGCATTAGCAGGGACCATTGTGATTTCCATCCTGGAAGCTTCTAGCATCAACTTTGTAATTTATGAGGAAAGGTTTTCAAATTATAGTATCCACAGTGCTCTTGGAGCTCATCTCTGTATGTGAGCCAATGGCAGGAAAAACAAACAAACAAACAAAATGCATGTTAGACCTCTTCCTTCTACTTTGATAGGAACTGGTTGTGTGATGCCAAACCAGTCATTCAGTTTCACTGGGCTCAAGCTTCTCCATCTATAAAATATGAGGTTGAAATGTGATTCCTTAAGGAAATGCATTCTAAGGGCTTAGGATATAGCTCCGTGGTACAGTCATTGCCTGGTTTGTTTGAGGCCTTGGGTTCTATCCATGGAACCACAAAAAAGAGAAAGTCAAGAGAAAAGAAAAGGCAAGGAACATATACAATTTAAATCAATGCAATACATTCTCTAAGCCAAGCGAATTTAAATATGACAAGTTTTTGTGGGAAAAAAAAATCCGACTTCTTCAGTTCTTAAATATTTAATTCTTTGATTATTTCCAGCAGAATTCTTGTGAACCTACATTATTGCTAAAGATATGCCTGTACCCCGCGTCTGTGTAAAGAACAATCATGTCTTATTAAACCTGGAATTGAATGAAATTAGGTTTGCCATTTTAAGGATTTCAACAGCTACTATCAGCATCGACCCTTTGTTGATTGCTGGAAGATAGTTTTTCAAAATCACCCTCTAAAGCAAGGCTGCCTTACTGCTTTCCACATTCAGGAAAAAAAAAAAAAAAAAAAGTAAAAAAAGAAATTAGGGTACATTTTTACGTTGTCATGTTTAAACTAAGACATATGGTAGCTTGTCAGAATTGCAAAACAGAGTCTTTAAAACCTTCAGCACAGAATGGCCTTTCTAATTGCAAAGGGAAATGGGAGAATGTAAAATTCATAGATCACCCAGAACAGAGGGGGAATTCCTTTTAGGATTTCCTTTTTAAAACTGGTCCCAAGGGCTGGGGTGTTGACTGGCACTTGCCTGGCATTCATCAGATCCTGACTTTCATCCCCAGGATGACCAAAATAAAATGCAGTGTTACAAGATGGATAAAAATGATCCACAACACAAAGGAAAACAAAATCCTACAGACGTCATGAGTTGCGGTAATAAAAGACGGACCGCCTCATGTTACCTAAGGAGGCTGGTCAATTGAAAGATCACAATTGTATATTAAGTGTCAATATTTAGTAGAAATATTTCTTAGAACCCGAGCTGGAGCCGGAGACGGATGGACCCGAGCTGGAGCCGGAGACGGATGATCGATCGGGTGGGGAATCTTGGGGTCGCTCTGCGTTAGCACACAGGTCGCTCTGGGTCCTCTCACCCCGTGGAGACAGATCACACAGTGGTCGCAGGATCTCAGACGGCGCTCAGACAGACCAACAGAAGGGACTGAACCCTGAAGCTAACAACCAGAAACGAGCTGGGGACCCTCGAGAAGCTTACACTGGGGCCGTAACGCAGGAGGCTCACAGAGACGAACTTGATTTGAGAAGGCAGAAATATCCCATGGTGCTAACATCTCACAGGGCTGGAAGCTTTGGCGCAACCTACTTTTCCCATGAAGATGTCTTTAAAGGGGAGATCAGATGGGTGCTTGTCTGAAAGGTCAAGGGCACGACTGTGCCTCACGGAAGTGGTCCTGGTGATCTTACCTTTCCCTCCGCCTTTGAAATAAAAGATGACAGGTGAGATGAAGGTGATGGCGATCCTCCCCAGGAGAAGGAGACTTTTGAAAGAAAGCCACAGTTACAGCCATCTTCAAAGGTGGCGGGTGCCAAGTCTCAGGAATGTGCCAGATTAAGTGTATTGCTAATGACAGGACCGAAGGTATTCTTAAGTGCTTGAAGACTTGGGATTTAAAGAGTAAAGAGCAGGTGGATGGTATCCATCTATTGAATAATCTTCTTAACCTCGTGTGTGCTCTACAGGGACAAAAACAGGAAAATAAAAAAAATCCCCACCAAGTGGTCATGACTGTGGAATAAACAGACCCTCAAAAAGTGCACAAAGGCAGATTTGTCCTGATGCGAATAACTTTGAACAAAGGACACGGGCAATTGATGTAAAGTGCTGTGTGCGAGTATAAGATAAAGGCACCATAAGTATGTCTAAATAAAGAAGAAAATAGAGGAGAACTCTAGGAGTGGCTGTTTCTTTAAGACACTTCTAAAGCTATTATGCACCCAGGGACTAAATCCCTCTTGATGTCTCTCCATTAATTTCTTTTTTTTTCCCCCCGTGGCGAAATAGCTGCCCGTGAGGAGCTCTCTCCTTCAATAGTTAATTGATGCTTGTAAATGGAACTTCATCAGGTGGCTCACTAGCCAATGAAAATTTAAGCCAGGCGAGGGTGAAAAATGAAAAACTGGGAGCAAATCGGGAAAAGGGTTCCCGACTTTGGGTGACAAAGGGGTTCCAAGTTTAACACTTTACGTCATTTTTTATTTCCGGATTATGCAGCAGGGCCTGGCCCATCCTGATTAATTCTGCTCCCCCCACCCCCCATATGTGTAAGACTCCGTATGAAACGTAAACGGGCAACTTGGACACTCAAGTTGTCTACAAGGTCAAGGTTCCACGGTTTAGTAATGCTGTGTAAGTCTCTTTGCACCACTGCTGGGGCCTTCCACAAAACTGAGGTACCTAGAAGGTCCCCTGTCACTCCAGTTCTTGGAATCAGGCCAGAAAGATGCCAGACAAGTTGCTCAGAGTGAAAGGCGTGTTAGAAGGGATGAGAAAGTGGAAAGGGGACCCTCTCGAAGGAGAGGGTGGGTCCTCTTGGAGAGGAGAGGGACAGCGTGTTCCTCCTGACTTCCAGTTTTATTGGGGTTCTGGGGAATTTTCCAGAGAGTCCAGTCCAGATCCTGCTCGTGACTTTTGACTGACAGCAGGATGGCAGCAGACGTTCAGTGAGCCGCCGTGACAGTTCTAGGTCACGTTGGCCCGTGCTGACTGCTTGCAACTGGAGCCTGGTTTTACAGATTTTTGTGGAGAGGGGAATTATCTTTATCTCCCCCAGTTCGGGAATCTGGTCTGTGTAAGGGTCACAAAGGTCCCCTTCTTCAGGGTAACCTGGGTCTCCATGTCACCTGTTGGTAAAGGGTATGTTACCGTCTAAGGGTGCCGGGTTCATTGTATTGTCTCCATTCAGCGAAGAATTGAAGGACAGGAAGGACACAGAGACAGCAAGCAAGAAGCAGATATTGCAAAAGTGACAGAGACAGACTTCTCCAAAGAGAAGGGGTCCCACAGCTGGGAATCCAGTGGGGGGGTGTTGGTCGGTTCTTTTTCTGATCTCTGGAATTTCCTCCTCTCTCATCTTCTTCCCTGTCCACATGCCTCTCACGGGATGGATTGGTGCCCCCTCCGTCCACGCCTCTGTTCTAGCTTTTCTATATTTTTATTGGTGCATTATGGCTGTGCATAATGGTGGGATTTGTTGCTACCTCTTTGTGATGCGCACAGTAGACCAATATGCTTTGGCCAGTTCCAAGGACCCCATAAGTAAAAGCACCCAGGTGTCCCCCATTTAGGGACATAATAAGTGTCTGTCTGATTGGGTCCCCCGCTGCGTCCCTGAGCACTTTTGTCAAGCAGGAAGGTGACCTCCTTGGAAGACCCTCTGCGCGCTCCTTTCCTCTGGCCCTGCCCCCACCTCCTCACCCGCCATCTTGCCCTGGCTGCTTCTGCCCCTCTCCATCTCCCTCAGGTCGTTTGCTGAGGAAGGTCACATCACATATCCTGGGGACTTCAGCCAGGTGGGCCTGCAGGTAAATTACTTTTTAAAAGAGAACGCGTATGGTCGGTCAGCACAGTGGGCCCACCGCACAGCGTCATTCTCTTACCCTCGTGCCCCCACCCCTCGGGTCTGACTGTCCCCGGTCATCTCTATTGAGCTTATTTGAAACAACTTCGCCACTAAAGCTCAAGTTCTGTTTATTGCATAATCATAGAAGGACATAGTGGCTCTTCTGCTTGGTTGTGAGGTCACTCACTGACGCAAGCACGGAGAACACGCTCCTAGGACCCGTAAGGAAATGGACCCCGGGTGTCACCAAGACCGAGTCCCTCCTTTGACAGTGGAGGAGCACAGGTTTCGAAATGTCTGCTTTGGAGGCACAAACAGTCACATAAAATGAAAGTCTTAGCATACATCAGGTGGATGGCGAGGACGTCATCTCCTATATTCTCCTCCTTAGGGACAGAACCAGGGTGGCCTTACAATCACTAAAACATGGTGTAGTTGTGCTCTCCAGAAACAGCAGAGCAGGGGAGAGCATGCAGGCTTTAGGAACAAAACAAATGATTCCACTTCTGTGTGGGATCTATAAATCCTGAACTCCTAGGAGCACCGGGGTTAGGGTGACTACCAGAGCTGGGGTGGGGAGTCGAGGGAGGGACTTGGGGGACGTTGGTCAAAGGCACAGTGTTGGGTGAACAGGAGCAGTGAGGGTTTGCAACCTGTGGCACGGAACCATATATCGGGCAGGATATAACATAATTATATAATTATAATACTGGGGATTGAACCCAGAGGCACTTAACCCCTGAGCCACATCCCCAGCCCTTTCCATATTTTTAATTTTTTGAGACAGGGTCTCGCTAAGTTGCTGAGGCTGGCTTTGAACTTGCTATCCTCCTGCCTCAGTCTGCCAAGCCTCTAGGATGACAGGCGTGGGCCACGTGCCTGGCCAATACTACATAATGTTTCATCACAGAATAGAGATAAGCAAGATGATACGTTTGCTTTATTTTAGTTAATTAATTAATTAATTTATTTATTTATTTAATTGGTTATACATGCTTTTAGAGTGCAATTCCTTTCATATTACATATAAAGAGCACAGTTTTCCAAGTCATTGGTTTTACACAAAGGATTTTCATACCATGTGAGTTCTTATACATGCACTTAGTATATTGATGTCCAACTCCTTCTGCCATTGTTTCTATCCCCTTGCCCCTTTCCCTCTCTTTCCCCCCCTTTTTTCTATTTATTATTTATGCCCTATTATGATTTCTGTCTATACAATAGTATTAATACAAAAAACACATTTTTTTCCATATGTTTATTGGTGCATTATGGTTGTCCATAATGGTGAGATTTGTTGCTACATATTTGTAATGCACACAATAGAACAATATGCTTTGGCCAATACCATGGCCCAGTATTTCCTCTTTCCTTCCCTTTCTCCCACCTCCTGGTCCCTTTCCTCACACTCCCTTTGAGTGTCATGAGATCCCCTCCCACACAGCTTTCTTTGCCTTTTTCCTTTTTAACTTCCACATACAAGCACGCACACATGACCCCTGACCTTCTGAGGTTGGTTTATTTCACGTACCATAATGTTCTCTAGTTCCACCCATTTTCCTGCAGATGACATAATTTCATTCTTCTTTCTAGATGAATAAAAACTCATGGTGTATGCAGACCACCTTTTCTTTATCCATTTATCTGTTTATGGGCACCTGGGCTGGTTCCATAGTTTGGCCATTGGGAACTAGAAAGCAATACATCATCCCCATAGTTATGATACAAGCATGTTCAAAAGCAGTCCTTTCTTGCCGGGCGCGGCGGCGCACGCCTGTCATCCCAGCACTTGGGAGGCTGAGGCAGGAGGATCGCGAGTTCAAAGCCAGCCTCAGCCATGGCGAGGCACTTAGCAACTCAGTGAGACCCTGTCTCTAATAAAATATGAAAAAGGGCTGGGGATGTGGCCCAGTGGTGGAGTGCCCCTGAGTTCAATCCCTGGAACCACACACACACACACACACAAAAAAAAAAAAAAAAAAAAAAAAAAAAAGAAAGAAAGAAAGAAAAAAAAAAGCAGACCTCTCTTGATGGTGACAGAACTGGCTTGCATATGTTTAAATACTTGTGATGGTGCCAAATACTTCCCTACTCCTTATCCTCATATTTGCTTCTTTAATACTTTTGACTGAACCTATAGGTAGGTTCCACAGTTCTCCTCAAGTTATTGAATAAGAATCTGAATTTCAGAGTGATTACATTAAGTCCCCTAGTAAATCTGTGGCTGAGTCGGGATTCCAATACCCAGTTCCATCCTGATTCCAAGGGCCAGAATTGGTAACCATTGCTTATATTCTTCCGGTTGAATAGAAGCCTCAATCTCTTGAGCCTGATGTGCCAGGGGTTTATACAAATAGATTTCTAGAAATGCGCCCTTTAATGTCAGAGTTATCTAGCTGCCCCGGAACTCAGCATCTACAAGGTGGTAAGGTAGTAACTAAGCTTTTGGGTTTGAGAATCCAGGTAAGAGGAGATGGTTACACCGTTCTGCTTTAAGCTGGTGTGGCAGATAAATCACACTCGGCTGAGAAGAAGCTGTTGATTGCTTCTGTGGGTTTCTGTGGTATGCCAGCACTCCCCGCCAGCCTCCTAGTCCTTGTCAAAGAGCCAGGAGTTCCAAGTGAGGTGAGAATCCCTCTTGACAAGCAGACACAAGCCATTTGGGGAAAATACAAATTAAAAGGCTCCAAGATAGAAATAGGAGCATTAGCAGCAGGAAGTGTCTTGGGGATACATTGTGTCAGATTACATCCGGGAGTTGGGAGAGTAAGTGAGTCATATCTTTCTGGATGAGAAGCCCTGCTGTGTCAGGCTTGGGCAACCTGCGAGCTGGAGTAGCTATTTAAAGTTGCCAGAGCTGCAGTTAATGCCCCCGAGCTAGCATCTGCTTTGTAACACCCTTGAATTATGCACAGTGTGCACCATCCTCAAATAATCCTCCGCCATCCTCCTGACTTCTGACCTGAGTCAGGTCCTCGTGATCCAACGGGGTCCACATTCCAGAAGTGGAAAGCATCAGAGAGATTTCTGCTTCAGATACCCCACCCCACCGCACCCCCAGTGATTCAGAACATGTGCTGACATTAAACTGTTGAATTCTAGGAGGGTTTTGGTCTTTATAAAAATATGAAAGCAGTATGGAGATACCTTGGAAAACTTGGAATGGAACCACCTTATGACCCAGCTATCCCACTCCTTGGTCTTTACCCAAAAGACATGAAAACAGCTTACTACAGGGACACAGCCACATCAATGTTTATAGCAGCACAATTCACAATAGCTAAACTGTGGAACCCACCTAGATGCCCTTCAGTAGATGAATGGATAAAGAAACTGTGGTATATATACACACAATGGAATATTACTTAGCAATAAGAGAGAATAAAATCATGGCATTTGCAGGAAAATGGATGGAGTTAGAGAATGTAATGCTAAGCGAAGTTAGCCAATCCCAAAAAGCCAAATGCCAAATGTTTTCTCTGATATAAGGAGGCCAATTCACAGTCGGGTTGGGATGGGGAGCATAGGAGGATTAGAGGAACACTAGGATGGCCAATGGGGAGGGAGGGGAAGGGAGGGGGCAAAAGGGTGAAGAAAAAAAAAAAAGATGGTCGAATGAGATGGCTATCATTACCCTAAGTGCATGTATGAAGTCACGAATGGTGTGAATATACTTTGCATACAACCAGAGATTTGTAAAAAAATGCTCTATATGTGTAATATGAAATGTAATGCACTCTGCTGTCATTTATAACATCTTAGAATGAAAAATAATTTAAAAAAATAAAATAAAATGGCATTTAGCTCACCAAAAGCAAAAATAAATAAATAAATAAAAATTAAAAAAAAAAATATGTAGCATACATGGGCTCTCATTGGATACACTTGCTCAATGGCTTGGCCGGGAGATTTTAATCCTGGCAAAGAGAAATCCATGTGAACAGCTCAATTCAAAGCTAGTGTGCTGGAATCCCAGCAGCTCGGGAGGCTGAGGCAGGAGGATGGCGGATTCAAAGCCAGCCTCAGCAAGGGCGAGGCACTAAGCCACTCAGTGAGACCCTGTCTCTAAATCAAATCCAAAATAGGGCTGGGGATGTGGCTCCGTGGTTGGGTGCCCCTGAGTTCAATCTCTGGTACCAAGAAAAAGAAGAAGAAGAAGAAGAAGAAGAAGGAGGAGGAGGAGGAGGAGGAGGAGGAGGAGGAGGAGGAGGAGGATTTCTGGAAGGTTCAAGGAATCTCTTGGATTTTTTTCTGGAATGATGTAGAAATTATCAACTCACACTCAGTGGTTGGCCACCCCTTCCTCCCATCGCCTCTCCTTCTCCTACCCCTGTGGGGTCCCTCTTTCTCTTTTTGCAATTTCCTTTTTCTACTTTATTCTACACTCAGTTGCAATTGGCCGCCAGGTGGGGTGAGAGTATCAATCCCACAATGACAGAAAGCCCCTGCTCCTGTCAGTTCATGGTACAGGGAGTCACCAGGACTCCTTTCAGCCAGGGTGTTGGGTACGCCTAGGACGAAGTCTTGTGTGACGCCAGCGCAAAAACTTTCTTTACATTTTTTTTTTTTTTTTTTTTAACTTGAGCATACCGCTTTCGATGCTCAGTTCTGCTTTAACTTGAATTACAGCAGGGACAGACTTATCCCTGGTTCATGTGTAAGATAAACACTTTGCCCCAGGATCTCCACTTGCTGCTTCCTGTCTTCTAGAACTGTCTCAGCGGTTGCCTGGATGCGTTAGTCTTGACGGGCTCAGTGCTTCCTGGCTGTTGATCCAATATCAAGGAAAATTGAATCTACAAAAACCGAAATTTCCATTGCCCTTTGCTTACAACATGTATGCCTTGCTTGTGGGGAAGGAGGATGGAGTAGGAAATGATTATGGGCAAAATGATTTACAAGTCTTAAAACAATGGCATGGAGGCCAGACTGGTGTGATGCATTTGTAGTCTCAGTGACTTGGGGGGGTGTGGAGGCTGAGGCAGGAGGTTCACTGAATCGCAGGGGTTGAGGTTAGGTTAGACAAACAGAGTGAGGCCTCACCTCTTTTAAAAAGGGCTGGCTAAGGCATATATGCTGGCCTTGGTTTGATGTTGGTCTTTTTCATGTTATTTTTTACCCTTTGCTAAGACAGAGAGTGGTTTTTCTGTTTTTTGTTTTAATTACAAGAGATATTTGAATACTGTTAAAGACTCTCACATTTTTACTAGAAAATCCGAGGCTGTCAACACAATCAGATTTATGCAGAGTCGATGGCATAGCGTGTATTTATTATCACAACTTGGGAGCTATACCAGTGCTTCTCAAACTTAAATGTGCCTGCAGATCACTTGGGAATCTTGCTATAAATGCAAACTCTGCTCCAGAAAGCATGGGTGAGGCCCGAGTTGTGCATTTCAGTTGATCAAGACACTGGGAGTCCTCAGGTCCACAGTCCAATCTTTAAGTAGTAGAGACATTAAAATATTGATTGTATAAGAAGTAAAATCAGCATATGTTGTAGAGAGCTTTTTTTTTTTTTTTTTTTTTTTTTTTTTTTTTTTTTTTTGTCGCTGTGACCAAAAGACCTGACAAGAAAAATAGAGTAGGAAACATTTATTTGGGGCTCATGGTTTTAGAGATCTCAGTCCATAGATGGCTGAGTCCATTGCTCTGGGGTCTGAGGTGAGGCAGAACATCATGGGGGAAAGAAATGGAGGAGAAACGCAGCTTAGGACATGGCAATCATCAAGGGGAGAGAGAGAGAGAGAGAGATTCACTTACCAACGACAAAGTATAAACCCTTAAGCTTTGCTGCTAGAGACTTACCTCCTCCAGCTATACCCTACCCACCTTCAGTTACCACTCAGTTAATCCCATCAATGGATCAATCCATTGATTAGATTAAGGTTCTCAGAACCCAATCATTTCACCACTAAACCTTCTTGCATTGTCTCACACATGAGCTTTTGGAGGACCCTTCACATCTAAACTGTAACTGTATACTATAGTGATACATGCATACCAGTGTGTATAGCCGCAAGTTAGGTAGCCTGTAAGCTACCTGGTGCCGAAACCCGGGAAAAAATCTCGGAGGCAGAGTTAAGCTTTTACTACTTTTACTTCTACTTTCTTAGAGCTTAGAGAGGGAAAGAAAGATTTTTAGAGAGAAAGATTAGAGCGAGCTTTTCTTCTTGTAGCTTAGAGTCTTAGAGAGAAAGAAAGATAGAGCTTAGCTTAGAGAAAGATTAGAGCTTCTTTCTTCTCTCTTCTTTCTTCCTTCTTCTTTCTTCTGTCTTCTGTCTTCCTTGGGAGCCTCGGCCTAACTCTGACCAGTCATTACTTCTTCTATCTGGTTTCTCTTCTGTAACCACTCTGCCTACGTTCTGGCCGCTCTGATTCTTCTGACCGACCGAGTGACTGCCCGGCTGACTGAATTCTCCGTTCTCCTAACTCGGACCGCTTTCACCCGGTTATATACCTTCAGGTTTGCGGGTGCCTACAGGTGCGTCACATACATATCAGGTGGAACTTATGGCTTCCAGTTAGCTGCAACAGCCCTTCCATAATTAGGGCTCCTTCAGTAGCCAAGTTATGGAACAATAACCTCGGTGTCCCTCAGTAGACAATGAAATGAAGAAAACAGGCATATGTATGTACACAATGGAGTATTACCCAGCCTTGAAGAGGAATGAAATTATGTCATTTGCTGGTAAATGGATGGAGCTGGAGAGCGTCATGCTGGGTGAAGTTAGCCAGATGCAGACCAAAGTCAATGTTTTCTCTTTCATTACTAAAGCTAGAGAAAAATATGGAACTCAAAGGGGGTGGGGATGGGAACCTCATGAAAATGTCAGGGGTTTGAGGGGGAGGGAGAAGAGTTATGAGAACAGGGAGAAACTGCAGAATGAAACCAACCAAACTCTGTTGTGTGTGTGTATGAACATATCACAGGGAAATACCCATTTATGGTTTTGTGTGTTTTCTTGCAGTACTGGGGACTGAATGGCCTTGTGCATGCTAGGCAAATGTTCAACCACTGAGCTACACCCCCAGCCCCGAATCCAATTTTATGTATAACCATAATGCAACCACTAAAACACTAAACAAATAAAAAGGAAGATACTTCTTTTGCATCCAGAATCACTGTATTTTTAATATATATATATATATATAAATAGTAGTCCAGCTTTGGTTTCAGTTAGGTTACTTGCCTGAAGACAGCCCGGTGTGAAGTCGCGTTGGTATGAAAAGCATAATTCTCTTGATTCTACCAACTTCAGGGACTTGTATTCATGATGGTGATTCTGTGACCTTTTGTTCTCTTTAGTGGAAATTACTGCATACACAGCCTTGACTCATCATCACTGCCTGGTTTTCCACTCACGCAGGTATTGTGAACACGAACATACACCCAGGGAGGCAGATTTATCGATACTGCAGCTGAGGTTTTGCAAAGTAAAACGCGGGCTGCAGAGAGATTGTTGATTGATAGTAAGAATTCTGACAGCTGCGAGTATATTTTCAGCAATGAGATGAGTAGCTTGGGCTAAAGGGGACCGATGACAATAAAACTCAGATTTATTCAGGACCTTTGCAGGGAGCAGGCTGTGTCCTTTCTCAATGCGAAAATAAATAGTGTCCGATTCTAATTATATGATCCTGCACTGTGTAATTTAGCTTTGATTAACCACTATAAATTGTGATCGTGTTCTTCATCCTGTATGTTTTTGGTGTCTCGCTTTTACACGTGTAAATTTAAAACGCTGTGATATTCAACAATGCACCGCAGAGTATGTCTTGTCTCACTTAGAGGTTTTTAAAACAACCCCAGCTACTGTCTTTTAGGTAACAAAATGTATGAAGTCTTCACTCTTCATGTGATTTATCATGAGCATTATCAGTGGATTGGGGACATCTGTTTATCCCCATGGAACATTTTATGCGGCGTGAATGAAGGAAAATCAGGACTGACAAAAATCATTCCTTTTGACTCGTAATAGTTCCTACCAGCTTCAGTTTTGATGGACTTGACACAAATGATAAATTATTCCTATTGAGAACAGATACGATATATCATAAATGGATATTATAGTCCACTTAAGTGTCTGAGTCATAGTGTATTTTGGTGGCATTGGACAAGCTTGCTATTTCGAGCCTCGCATCTCACACTTACAATTTGGATGTAGTCATATTTGTCTCACAGGATAATATGGATGGAACGCAGGATATTCAAAAGCATCACTGGTGCTTGGCATAGGAAACACTCAGCAAATATTCTCTTTGAATCACGTAATATCTGTAAGCTGTAGCAACTTGATCATTCTCCTGACTTACCTCTGGCACCGAGGACTCTCCCGGGTGACTGGCACCAGTTTTAATTACAATCAGCACTGAACAATTAATAGTGTAAACTTGCTAAGGGAAACATGCTTTCTAGAACTAATGAAAAAATAATTGTCGAGGGTCTACTGTCTTCTATACCCTCCATTCCTGCTTCTGCTATTTGCATATCTAAGTGAGTGGTCATGATAAACAGTGGTAAGAGATCCGAACTAAATATGTAGTCATTTTTATCATGTGGCTGGGTTCTTAGTGTCAATTTAGTGGTTATATGTAAGAACTTCCCTGCTGGCATGACACAGAAATCATTTTTTTATTCTCAGTAGAGTTACTAGATTAAGGGGTCCAGGTCCCCTTTATAAAATACCAGAATAAATTATGAGCAGAGATACATGTTTGGTTCTCACAGGGCCCCTGTGCTGAAGTGTGTGGTTTTCTCCCTTACAATTACCTGAGACCCTGAGAAAAGTACTTTCACTGCCCTCTAG
This sequence comes from Tamias sibiricus, assembly GCA_025594165.1. NCBI lineage: Eukaryota > Metazoa > Chordata > Mammalia > Rodentia > Sciuridae > Tamias > Tamias sibiricus. The sequence continues at coordinate 15,504,495 of CM046675.1, forward strand.
GTGTGGTTAAGCTGGTGGATGTATAGATACGTTATATACGTATGTCAAAGCATCGAACCACACTGGGGCCTTTCCTTGGTTCAAGTAAAATAGTCACATTTTCAATCTGAATTACAGAAATATATATATATATATATATATATATATATATATATATATATTTTTTTTTTTGGCAGATATAATCAGCCTGTGGTTACTCTTTAAATGATGACTTTGTAAATGTGACGTCACACAGATACATCTGTCAGGTCTGCATGACTTAATTAGCAGAGTGCGGATTTATTTACCACTAGAGTTGAGTTGGTTTTGCGAGGCAGGATCATTGTCTGGTTAGAGAGATCTGCACATCAGCATGTAATTATTACTATATAAAACGTATAATATACATATAGGGTTCAAATCTATTGAACCTACATCTATTCAGGAACTGTTCTAGGGAGTCACTGGTGTATCTGTTACACACAACTTAGGTCCTGTGATTCCTCATGGAAGTTACATAAATATCAGTATGATTTAAAAAAAAAAAAAAAAAAAAAATGTCTTTGGAGTTCCTGCCAAGTACTAAAGATTGTGCACTATGCTGTTCCATGAGGCCTTGCCTAAACGAAATTGTTAGTTCAAGCAGAGTGCAAACCAGAGGAATACATTATCACCGTATATTGTCATGAGACCTGCACTATTTGGAGTCCATTGAAAACAGCCCAAGAAAGACGACATTGGAACAGGATGGTTAAAAGCGTTTTAAAACACACTCTCTTCTGTTTGGGGACTTCCGAACAGAAGGTCAATTTAAGCATGAATTAATGATGAATTTGTATTGCCTTGTTTTTAGCAGTAAAAAAAAAAAAAAAAAAAAAAAAAAAAAAAAAAACCTCACTCTTCAGTAATGTTTTTGGAATCTTTAGGGTTTTCTTTTCTTCTCTCCCCCCCCTCAACAATTCTGTTTCAGCTTTCATTGAACCAGAAGCACTGAAAAAAATACAATTTTCCCAGTGTTTTAATCTCCCAGGTTTGCTCAATGAAGTATGAATACAATCTTGGATAATGATGAAAACTGATTTTCACATTTTTTTTTTTCTAAATGCTCAATATTTACCTGTGCTGAAATTTGGGTGTAGAGTTCAGGTTTTCCTCCAGCTCAGTTGACAGCAGGTCCCCCATGGGTATGTTGAGACCATGCCATATATTTCTTTTTTTATTTTTTTAATATTTATTTATTTGTGTTTTTAGTTGTACACAATGCCTTTATTTTTATGTGGTGCTGGGGATCGAACCCGGGCCGAGCACGTGCTAGGCGAGCGCTCCACTGCTGAGCCACAACCCCAGCCCGTGTCACATATTTCTTAAGCCATTCTTGTACCAGGGCCTTGGTTTAAACCATATGAGACACTCCATGATTCAATGCTAAGTCCTTGGGCAGGAAAAGGTTCTTCTTTAAATTTAATAGCATTTTTGTCGTATCTCTTTCCCAGGCGTGTCCTGGTATGAACCTCACCTACCTCGGTTAACAACTCATTGGAAACAAGGACACTAGATTAATACAGATTCTCTGTCTCAGTAGTTTTCAGCCAGAGGCAACTTTGTCCCCAGGACACATCCATGGATATCTGGAGACATTTTTTCTTATCACAACTGGGGAATGAATGCTTTCTGTGTCCAGCAGGTAGAGACTACCAGAAATGCTGCTAAATATTCCACAGTGAGATCAAGTGTCCGGGTAGACAAACTTAGCTGGACTCATATCCTAAGGTCAACCTTGTGATGTTAGCCTTGCTAGCTCAGACGTGCAGCATACATTATCAAAAGAGAAATCAATTAACCATTTTGTTTATTGCAAATATATGGGGATAAGAACTGGAGGATTAGGCTGGAAACTACATACACTGCTTAAAAAAAAAAAGAAAAAGAAAAAAAAAAGAAAACTCTCCTTTTGTAGAATAATAAAATATGTTCTACATAAAATAGCTGAAGAAATAGCTGCTGTGTATTGTGTGGCTGTAAGATTGACGCCTTTGTTCATTATGCATTGGGTACTGACCTTGTGGATAAGAGGGTGGGGGGCTACCAGAGAGCAGGACAGGTGCAGGCACTACCTTCATTAAGTGTGTGCTTTTAGGATATTTGACAGAGATATTAAATAATTCCATGAATGCATGCTACGTGTATGATTTAAATAAGTATTTTATGCTCAGCAGAAACACGGGATGATCTGAAATAAAACTAGATAAAGAGGTGATATTGGAGGAGTCAGGTGAAAGGGTCCGTTTGAGTAGAGAAAGGAGGAAGGAGGAAGAGTTGACCGGGTCAAGGCAGCTGTCCAAGCAGGGGACAAGGAACAGCACAGGTGAGAGGCGGGCATCTGCCGAGAACCCTAAGGAGCCCAGCGTGGCAGTTAGGGAGAGTGGTTTGAGACTCAGGCAATGCTTCAATCCACCCGGAGGCCTAGGGACTGTGTAAAGGATTTCTGGCTTTATCCTAAAAGCAAGGTTTCCAAGCAGGAGAATAGCTATGGCAAGATTCGCTCTCAGAGCCCGAGAGATCATTATAGGCTAAGTAACTGCACGAGCATTTCCCATGATCCTTCAGTGATGCCAGTGTTGTGGTTTCCATGTGTGAACCCATCTAAGCCCTGCTGATTTCTCTCATGGATTAAATGCCCACGTAGCCCCCTTTCTCCGCCTCTCCCTCCATGAAGCCAAGCCTTAGTTACCTTCTGGTAAGATATTCTGCATTACCAAAGGAAGCAAGTTAGCATTCTGAAATATCTCCCATTTAGCCAAGGAAGGAACTAATATTTGTGGGTTATTTACCAAGTGTCGGAACTAGACTGAGATGTTTACATCAATGCTTCCTCTAAGGTACTTGTTATTTTCTTATAAAGATGAAAAAAAAAAAAAAAAAAACAGGCCTTGCAGATGCTAAAGTGCCTTACTAGTTTAGGAACCTGCAGCAAGTCATTGGCGAATGCAATGAAAATTAATTTCTCTGGCTCTCAAGCCTGCAAGTTTTCTTGCTATCACATAGAGGAAATAGGTCACTGATGACTCTTAACAACCAGCATGTGGTGGAGACACTGTTATTTCCCCTATTTAATCTATATGGAAACTCTATCCAGGGTCTTTTGGTCAGTAATTCTTAGGAGCTGCAGGTCAAGATTCAGGTCTGTCTGATTCAGAGACCTATTTTCTTCCCCTGCATTCGGATGCTGTCTCCCCAAATTACCAGCCTAACATCTCTCCTCTTTTTATAGACTTTTGAGAAAACGCAGGATAACCGGTCAGCATCCTCTACAGAGTGGCTTTCTGTATAATTTAAAGCCATCTTCAAGGTGGTTATTGATAGCAAGCTTCATAAAGCACAGAATGTAGTAATTCTGCCAAAGAGTGAGACGATAAATAGTAAGGTAATGCATAATCTATAGCTTTAATGTAGGTGATTTCCTACAAATAGAAAATAAATAATGCGTATTGCATATTTCCAGTTATATGATCGCTTCTTAATGATCATTGAAGAATGGAGTATTTATAACAGACGAGGCAACTTTATATACCAGCCAGCCAGGAGCCAGAGGTTGGCTTGCGTGTGGTGCTGTAATGTTGCAATGGGACTCCTTTTTAACTTTGTTTCCCTGAGGGTTTGCTTTGGGGGGGGGGGGGCGGGCAACGTGGTGCATTTCAACCAAAGTAAGCCCAGAAATCATCCTGGGTTCCAACTGTAATGCTGAAGGAGGTGACAGTACACCTTCATTGCCTGCCCCTCTGAGACATTTTCGGTGTAGTGAAAGCCATGTTTACCACAGACTTGGGCTATTGATAAGGTGCCTAGCACTGTGATGCATAAGACCCCCCAATGAGGTGGAAAATGCTCCCCATCCTTTCTAGCATCCCAATTTCTGCCTTCCCTGTTTGTCTTTTTATTTTATTGTTAATTTTCACAGTTTAAGGACAACTAAGTGTGGGTGTGACAAAGGGGGAAGGCATTTTAGCAGTCTCTTTCCAAGTGATAATAATGGACCTTTTTTCTTTCCAGAACTCTCAAATGTGAGCTGAGGTTGGATCGTTTCAAAAGAACATCTAGGCATTCTTTTTTTTTTTTTTTTTTTTTTTTTTTTTTTTTTGGACAATGTAGTCATTCTAGATCTCTTTTAATCTAGTGGAGTCCCAGGAGGACAGTTAAAGAGTTCCAACGCAGGTCTTTGAAATGGAGGAAGCAGATGATGTCTGTGAGTAGCAATCATGTTCTAAAAAGGAAAAATCATGGAAAACCAGTCCCCTGGTCTTGGTTTCTTGGTAATTGACCTATTAGCAATTCCAACAGAGTTAAGGGGGGGAAATTCTATTGTTGCTATTTTTAGGACTGACAACCCTCCCTGGTGAATCTAGGCCATCGCCATGACGATACCAAGTCTTGCAATCTCTTTCTCTTTTCCCTTCACTTCTGTTCTGCCTCCAATGTTCTGTTTTCAGAGTCTGTAAGATAATAAGGGTACAATTTAACTTTGTGTTGGAGACATTTTTCCACCCATTTATTTTTCCTTGGAGGGAGAAGGTGAGTACGATATAGTATCTTAGATATCCTGTGCATCACCTGGTGGCTTAAGCACATTTTGACATTTTCAATTGTGAACACGCCTGCCGTAGTTATTTGATTTTAAGATGGGAGGAAAGACAGTGAGGGGATCTGAAACCCCTGTAATGAGAGCAGGTAATGATCTATCTCGCTCGTCTCTCCTGTTCTTTAGCACAAGTTATCTTCCTTCGCTTGGAGCGGTGTTTTCCTTCATCTGCACTTGCCCGTGGTTTCCAAGGGTTCACCTCCAGGGAGCACTGCTCTTCATGAATGCAGGTGCAGATGAAAAGTGTCCCCCATTCTCTGGAGTGGAGGGGACTGGTCTGGACACTCAGCATGCTGCCTGAGCCATCTCCCTTTTTCCAGCCTCATCTCTGCCCTGGTCACGTTGCCCAAGGCTTCCGAGGCCCAGTCTCAAGAATCGTAGTGAGGAGGATTGACTGTAAGCATAAATTAACCTTCTCAAAATTCGGTGCTGCCTTGTTAACCACGAAGAGACAGCCCATGGGAGAGATGGAAGCCAGGGGCACTCGACCCCTGGGCCACATCCCCAGCCCTTATTTTATATTTTATTTAGAGACAGGGTCTCACTGAGATGCTAAGTGCCTCGTCACTGCTGAGGCTGGCTTTGAACTCGCGATCCTCCTGCCTCGGCCTCCCAGGCTTTTCTTCTTTTATTCCACTGGCGAGGCCATTTGCCAAGGCTGAGGTGAAATGTGCAAAATTCCCTTCTCCAAATTCCCCTGTGCAGCTTTTGTTTGAATATCTTGCCATATCCGATATGATTCTAGAGTTCAAGTAATTTTAAGTCACCTATTCCCAAAATGCAAGTCAAAAGTCAACAATCTGTAGAACCGTAGTGCTCCATAAAGGATCCAGGACCTGACCCAAATGCTGTGGAAACAAGAGAACAAAACAGCCCACGTCTATGTTGCCAGGCTTCTTAAGAGGGTGAAATAGGGCCATATCCAATATGGCGGCTCCATAACAGAGTAGGATGGTTTAGATTTATGATGTCTTCCACTTATTCTCTGAGACATGCCAACTCTACTGGTTTTCAGCATTGGGAAAAACTTCACTTCCTGGCTATATCTAATCCCCCAAATGAATCTATATTGGTAAAACACACACACACACACACACACACACACACACAAACACACACACACACACACACACACACACACACACACACACTATATTTCCAAATTGTTTAATTCAGAGAGAGTCCAAGGAACTAAATCTGCTGTCAGGTCACTTTGTCAGGTTGTCTTTTTGCGAGTGACGCACAGTATCTTCAAAATTGGATTCAATTTTTGATTCCAGTGTACTTTTTTTTAAATTTTATTTATTCTAATTTGTTATACATGACAATTTGTAGTGCACATACAGAGCACAGTTTTTCCTATCTCTGGTTGTACACAAAGTAGACTCGCACACCATTCGTGTCTTCAGACACGTGCTTAGGGTAATGATGTCCGTCTCATTCCACCATCTTTCCTACCCCCGCGCCCCCTCCTCCCCTTTGCCCTGTCTAAAGTCCCTCCCTTCCTCCTGCGCTCTCCCCTACCCAGGCCCATTTTGGATCAGCATCCACATATCAGAGAAAACATTCGGCATTTGTTTTTTTGGGGGATTGGATGACTTCGCTTAGCATGATATTCTCCAACTCTGAAGTTCATACGTCTTTTCATGAAGAACCTACGTTTCTTATATTGTAATTCCTTTCTTTGTCAAAAATGAAAAGGCGCAGGGCAAAAAATCTACCTGACACAGTCCGTATCTTTTATGTTTGGATTCAAAACAATTTCTCAGGTTTTATTGGAAACCTTGTCTTATTGTGTCCGTATGGTATCCTTTATGCCGCATTTAAAGTTGTTGATCCTTTTAAGGTGACAATATCGACCTGAGCTATAGTTTTGGGGTAGCCTAAAATATCAAGGCTTTGTGTATTTGATTCTTCAATGTAATATGTGCTCTCACCTTTAATTAACCTCCATTTTTAACACTTACGTGTGAAAATAGACGATTCAGATGGACCATTGTGTCCAATATCAAAAGAGTAGTTGCTGTATAAATAGACCCAGATATCCTCAAGACAGCACATAATTCTACTTGGCAGAAGAGACTAGACCACTACTCTCTCAGGTGATTGAAAGAAAGGAATCTTTTTTGGGTTTGTGTGTGTGGGGGGGGGGGTGTCTGTGTGGCCGGATAGAAGGTTAAATGGTATATAGGGAGAGAAAATGTTTTATCATAAAAAAAAAAAAAAAAAACCTGATCTACAGAAGAAAAAAATGCAAACGCTGGCTCTCTAAAAGTCACACAGTTATTCTTGGGAAGACCCTCTTGAATGGAAGCATGCAAAAATACATTAAGTTGCTTTTCTAGATTTCCCTTAAAAATATACAAAAGAAAATTACTAATGCTATCTTTGCAAGCATAAATTATCCACCCTCCAATCAGATTTTTGGATTATTTGCAGACAGGACGAAAACAAACCACCCTTGAAGCTATAAAAATGATAATTATAGTAATGATGTACAGTGGATTTGTGAGGGTAGAATATTTTTCCATGGGTGAAAAAGACTCACTGGTCTGTTGGCTGATTCTTTCCTTTTTTTTTTTTTAAACACAGGGAGAGAATTCTTGAAAATTTTTCCCCCTACAGCTCCTGAAAAGATTCAGAAGAGTTGAGCATTTAACCCTTGTGCCCTGCTGAGTATCTTTAAATTTGCTCACATCCATCAGTACACTTGCTTGTTTGTTGAAGGTATCTCTAGACCTACATTTTGCGGGGCTAGGGTACCAGGGATTGAACTCAGGGGCACTCAACCACTGAGCCACATCCTCAGCCCTGCTTTGTGTTTTATTTAGAGACAGGGTCTCTCTGAGTTGCTTGGTGCCTCACTTTTGCTGAGGCTGGCTTTGAACTCTTGATCCTCTTGTCTCAGCCTCCCGAGCCCCTGGGATTACAGGCGTGTACCACCACACCTGGCTCTAGATCTATTGAAACAATAGCAACACCTTTTGGTTTTCCTACCTACCATACTGAGACATCATCTGTTTTTCATTTACCCTGAATTTAGATGTGGATGTATGTCCCTGTGTACGTAGGTCAACTGATTCCGATCCTGTCCCTTTTTAGTGAATCTGCATTTTTCTACCCACATAAGTTCAAGTTCTCCTTCCATCTATTTTAATACCCCCCAAATTTAGAGGGATTGCTAGGTAAATCACCATTACTTTGAAAACATTTCTAAGCACACTCTGTTCTCTCGTATCTATGAATTCTACTTATTATGGGTGGTTTTTGAGCTACACAATATGAATTGACTAGGTCCTTCACATTTCCATAAATTCGAAGAAAAAGAAGTAATTGAGAGCTGGGCGCGGTGGCACACACCTCTAATCCCAGCAGCTCAGGAGGCTGAGGTAGGAGGATCGCAAATTCAAAGCCAGCCTCAGCCATGGCAAGGCACCTAGCAACTCAGTGAGACCCTGTCTCTAAATAAAATACAAAAAAGGGCTGGGGATGTGGCCCAGTGGTCGAGTGCCCCTGACTTCAATCCCTGGTACTCGCCCCCCTCCAAAATAATTGAACCCAAGTGTAAGTCTATAAAATCTAGGACTGTACTAGGAAATCACTTTTCAATGTTGAAGTGTCATGTTTTGGCTACAAAATAAAAAGACAGCTTTTCTTGTCTGGTTAACTTACAGTAATGCCTTAAGCATTCTAAAGAAATCAAGAGGAAAATGATAATGTAAAATTGGACGGTGAATGAAACTTTTGTCTGTGTGTGCAGAACTGAGCCTCGAGCCAAAGCAGATAAACATGTCAATAAAAACAGTGATTTGCTGGTTTTAAAACCTAAGCATTGTGCCCATGTATTTTGAATTTTGGAAAACTAGCCTTTTAAACTCCCATTCATCATACAGGTAAGAGCAATCTGACATTCCAACTCTCACTATATTAATCACACTGTTACTCTTGGATTCATGTTTTATTTTTTAAATTAAATATTTAATTTAAAATAAATTTTGAATTAAAAATTTTCAATTTAAAAAAAAAAATCAGAGCTATTGTTATCTAGCCATCTCCCTTATTCCCTCCAGGTATCAAGTGATCAATATTGCTGTGAATAGCAAAATATTATCCAAGGAAACTCTGCTAGGCAAAGATTATCAGGAGTTGGCAGAAAATTAGGAAAGTTACTAGAAATCCCAGAGTTCCTAAATCTAGGCAGAGTAGGCTTATCAGGAGTTGGCAGAAAATTAGGAAAGTTACTAGAAATCCCAGAGTTCCTAAATCTAGGCAGAGTAGGCTGAGCCCCCTCACACAAGATGGCTTTGACCTCAGAATTTGAGATCATGCAGCAGAAGGTACAGGCAGGATTAGAAACTTGAGATTCCTAACTCCTGCATGGAAATTTTAAACATATTTGCATGTTCAAGGAAACACAGATCTTTCTCTAAGATAAAGAGCTGCTTTGCATCTAATGGAAGAATTAGAATACTTACTGCAAAGCAACAAAGGGGGTGGGGGAGAAGAATTGAATTGATTTAGGACCAGTATCCTTTCTTTTATCCAAACTAATAGTGGTGATTGAGTTCTTTCTTTTGAGAAGAATTACATTTCCCCTTGAGAATGCCTGGGTCTATATAAATAGACTATGCCTAGTCTTTTGATATCGGATACAATGGGCCCTTGTAATATTCTATTTGCACACTTAATTTTCCAAAGAGACTGTAAACTGGTGGCGACTACAGCCACATAGCCTTGCCAACTAAGTACCCAATACCTTTAGTTACACCACATAGAAACAGGCCCAAGGCGCCCCCCTTATCCACAGGTCCTACATTGATGGATTTTTGGCCAACCTTGGAGAAATCATATTTAAGCAACAAAAATCGCATATGTGCTAAAGAAAGATGAACAGACCTTTTTTTTTTTTTTTTTTTTTTCTTTTTTCTTGAAACAGTACATTGTAACATCTATGTCCTTTCAATTATAAATCATCTCTATAGGACTGGAGCAAACAGGAAGATAGGTACAGGTTGTATAGAAGAACGATGCCATTTTGCACGGGGGACTTGATATCTGCTATTTGGCTATCTGTGAGGGGTCCCACATCTCATCTCCCAGAATACCATGGGGCAACTGCACTTTATTTTTTTTTTTGTCTTTGGATTTTCTCTGATCTCTTTAATACACCCAACAGCATCCACAACCTGAGGCTAGCAGGGATGTTAGTTAACTACATCTGATGACCCCATGTCCCTCCAAACCTGGCTGGTATTTAATATCTTTAAAAGCACTGAGCATAAGACCAGTGTCCGTCATCCCATGGTGTGCTCAAATCCAATAAAATAAAATTTTAAAAAATCCCATAACTAATGGCATTGCCTGGGAGAGATCTGTTTCAAAATGACGAGGCTTTGGTTGACCTGAAACCATAAAATGGCCAGGAACACGAAATGACTTTGAAAGCAGTTGAGTCCAGTCTGACAAAGAGCAGCAAAACAGAAAGGAGCTCAGGGCAGGGGAGGGAGTGGAGTGGTGACAGAGTCACAGGTGCCCCCTACTGATTCCCTTCCTGACTGCTGAATGAGAGGCTGTGCTTCCAATCCATGTGCGTGGTTTTTCATCAAGAGCAAGTAGTGTTGTGGCTTCTGGAATGATCCTCCTAGTCTCCACCAGGCAGTCCTCTCTGGGACAGGTAGCGGCTGACATCGTGTTGTGAGAGAATGTGTTATTTTGAATCCCTTCCGCCAGAAGCACAGGATTTGGAAATCAATGACCTTTCAGAAGTGCGGTGACATAATTGCAGGACTTGAGGACTTCATGATTTCATATTTAGGTCAAGTGACAGACATCCTCGTTTGCATTGGGTACAATTCACAGACGGTGCATGTCGGTGGCTCGTGTCTTCCGTATCCTGGCTGCTGCGCTGCGGAAGCATGGATAGATTCCCGAGAACGTCCCCGCTTCTAGTCCTTTCTCCTCTTTTATATCGCTGCTGATGATCATCTTTGCAAGTCAGCCAGCATTTTGAGTTCCTTTTAATACTTGACGGCCTCTCCACTTGGGGTAGAGACTATCAGCATCATTTTTATGGCTCACACATCTCTGAAGGCTGGTCTCTCTTTTAGAGCACTTAAAGGCAATTATTACCTTTTTCCTTCATATTTATATGGGTGCATTATAGTTGCGCCTAATGGTACGATTCACACGTGCACTTCTTATGGCTTAAATATGTGTCCCCCGCCGGGGGCGCGGTGGCGCACGCCTGGCATCCCAGTACTTAGGAGGCTGAGGCAGGAGGATCGCGAGTTCAAAGCCAGCCTCAGCAATGGCGAGGCACTTAGCAACTCAGTGAGACCCTGTCTCTAATAAAATACAAAAAAAGGGCTGGAGATGTGGCCCAGTGGTCGAGTGCCCCTGAGTTCAATCCCTGAGACCAAAAATAAATAAATAAATAAATAAATAATAATAATAAAATTGCTTTTGTCGGGTCTTATAGTCACAGTGGCACAAAAGCTGATGAAACCAACACAATGTAACACTATGATTTCGCCAGTACTGTTCCCTAGATTTCCCCTGTCCCTCTCCCCTACCCTTTTCCTGGCCCCTTTTCTCTATGACATTCTGCTCAAATATTATCTTTCAGTAAGTCCAGCCCCTAACACCTTATTTGAAATGACCACCTCCAACTCTCATGTACCAGATCCCCTTTGCCTTTCTCTAGGTATTTTTAAAAATTTTTTTATTTTAATTTTTCTTCTAATACTTACTACATCTGCTTCCATATCCTAGACTATAAACTCCAAAGCGATGCTGGTTGTGTCCGTATGGTTCAATAGTGTATAACTCAAACGCCTTGAAGTGTTCCTTGCACATCATGTGCTCTCAATGTTTTTGGAAGGAATGATCACTTTTTGTGTTTTCTTGATGATGCATTTTCATTTCCCAATACCTTGCACATCGTCGCTAACTACAGATAGTGTATATTCAATACAAAGTCACTAACTAAATGAATGAGCCAAGAAGAAGACTTGGAAAAATTCCTAGTGATCCTGTCTATTAAAAATCTCCCTCTGGTCCTGATAGAAGAACTATCAGTGATGTTGACGTGATTTCTGTTGAATCGTTTCCTCCGGAAGCTGATGATTGGGAAACATGCTAAAGAACCAACGGCATGCATTGTAATATTTGTGTATAGCAGTTGGCCAAGGTCAAGTTGTGTACGTCTGCAAATATATTAAATAAAAAATATATTAAATTAAAACGCACATCTGATTACGTTATGCTGTTTTACTTAGATTATAATATTTACATCTCATGTAATTAAATAGTCATTGTTTGGGGTATAAATGATAATACAGACTCTGGTAATGGGGCTTATATGGAAATCATGTAAATAGGCCATTTTCATAATTATCTCTTGTTATGGGGGGGGTTGTAATGACAAGCACTTATAATATCCTTGTTAATTCATTACTTAGTTAATTAATTTTATTTATTTATTTAATTTTATTTTTTAGTTGTTGATAGATCTATGTTTTATTTGCTTATTTATATGTGGTGCCAGGCATCGAACCCAGTGCCTCACACATAGGAGGCAAGCGCTCTACTGCTGAGCTACAACTCCAGCCCCTAATTTATTTATTTTTATTGAGGCGGTATGCTTCAGAGATTTATAACATCAAAGACTGCAGCAGTATTATGAAGGGGATGTAAATGGTTTTTAATACTTGACTGAAAGAAAAATATGGTGTGATGTTTGAAAATAATGGTTTCCTGGGATTGATCAATTTAAGGACTGATCTTTTGCTGGACATATGTGGTAGCATACAGAATCTATAGGACAATAAAACAGAGGTCTAATTTATCAGCCTTTTCCCCCGGTGTCGTGTAGGATGTGAGGTACTCATTGCCGTAGGTGGTTGTCGTGTGATCAAGTAGGAAGTATACACATCCTTCAAAAACTCTAAATTCGGGACCGCGTTTCAATTTGACCCCCAAGTTTCAATTCTCAGTATCTCTTGGAAAATACGAATTGAAAAAGGAAACAAAGTTTTCCAACGTAAATCCATCACCTTCCAAGGCTGGCTAGTGGGCTTTCAAAGCCCTGTTAAACATGTGTCCGCGCCTTCGGTTCTGGAAATGGAAAACAGGCAGAAGACGATGGTAAGAGCCAAGGAATGAAAGGGCACACTCTTACATTGCTGGTGGGGCTCTAAATTGGCACAGCCAATTTGGAAAGCAGTATGGAGATTCCTAGGAAAACTTGGAGTGGAACCACCATTTGACCCAGCTATCCCACTCCTGGGTCTATACCCAAAGGACTTAAAAACAGCATACTACAGGGACTCAGCCACATCAGTGTTCATAGCAGCACAATTCACAATAGCTAGATTGTGGAAACAACCCTGAAGCCCATCAGTAGATGAATGGATAGGGAAACTTTGGTATATATACACAATGGAACACTACTCAGCACTAAAAGAGAATAAAATCGTGGCATTTGCAGGCAAATGGATGGTGTTGGAGAAAATAATGCTAAATGAAGTCAGCCAATCCCAGAAACCCAAAGGTCGATTAATTCCTTTGCTAGGATGATACTGAATTATAGTGGCAAGGGAGGGGGGATGAGAGGAATGAAGGAATGTTAAATAGAAAAAAGGGGGGAGGGGAGGGATAGGGGCAAGGGGACAGAAACAATGGCACAAGGAGTTGGACATCAATATACTAAGTGCATGTATAAAAACTCAAATGGTGTGAAAATATTTTGTGTAAAACCAATGACTTGGAAAACTGTGCTCTTTATATGTAATAGGAAAGGAATTGCACTCTAAAAGCATGTATAACAAATTAAATTAATTAAAGAAAAAAAAAGAGCCAAGGAATGGATCCCAAAAGATGTGGAACCCGGTGTGGCGGCGGGTGGGCTCTGGTAAATTGGTTGACCTTAGATAAATCACATTATTTCTAATCCTCCTGGTCAGCACTGGCTGACCAGTTCACCTGAAAGTCTCTCCAGTGATTCCAGACACAGGAAACAATGTTCTTTTGTGGATCTCAGAAAAGCTGTGACTTGGGTCCCACGTGGGTGAAGATGGCCTTACTCCCTCAGAGTTGAGGATGATTAAAGATTGAAGAGCTAGAGGTGTGTGAGATGAGGACCCTGTTTGAACTTATTTTTCCCATCCCTAAAACAGAGGCCCAGTTTGCTATACTCACCAGGAATGGGGTGTGTTGCAGAATAAAGGACATAGCAGTATTTCTAAACATTGAAAGCCAGTGTAAGAATTAGACTCCTTGGGTGCTTTGATTATATGCTTAGCACGCTCTAAAATGGGCATATCTTGGCTTGATATCTTGATGCAAATTCTGTTTTTAGCCCATTTTTTCATCCCACCTGAGAGTCCAATTTTTAGCATCAGGCAAATCATCAAGTGGCAACATGCATATATTAAAATTTTAAATCTGTTTATGGGTTCTAAATAGGACTTTGGCATTTGGAAGAAAAATAAATGAAAAAAAAAATAATATTTGGTGCCTCAAACAAACATGATGTTGTAATTTTAAAGCTTCCATAATCATATTTGGACAGATAGATTGCAGAAGGATACAGCGTGCAGAAGCATTTTAAAGAATTTCAGTTGTGGAAAAGCTCTTTAAAGGTCAACCTCATTAAGGCAGTGTTTTCCAACCCCTATCAAGTAGATACTATTATTGGAAATTCGCTGTAACAGCCCAGAATGGCATTTCCCTTTACAGTTTAAACTTTCTATGCTTAATTTGAAAAGCAAAAAATGATCTTTTTGGGGGTTCCTGATCTTTGACTGGAGTGACATTTTAATCAATAATAATGATTTCTTTGCTATGATTAGGAGAACTTTTGTTCTCCAGGATGCTTGGCAGGAATAATTAAGCAGGTCTTTTTTTAGAACCCCTTAAAGGAAAGGATTCTTTTGCAATGCAAGGGCTTATCCAAATGAGTAAAAGAAAATAGGCAGCTCAGGTAGAAGGTGGTATTCCTGGGTGCTTACTTACACCTGTGCATTCATTGGTTTGGAAAGGGATCCGTTATGTGGGAAATCTGGGGAGACCCCCCGGGCCCCCCACCCCCACTCCTGATCTCAGTGGTTCATAGAATAAGGTTTTTTTTTTTTTAAAAAAAAAAAATATTTTTATTTATTTGCTTTTATTTGTACACAATGCGTTTTTATTCAATGCGTGTATTTGTACATGGTGCTGAGGATCGAACCCGGGTCGCCCACGTGCTAGGCGAGCGCTCTACCACTGAGCCACAATCCCAGCCCAGAATAAGGGTTTTTTGGGGGGCAGGGAAGGTCAGATAGCTTTCTCACCCTCATTCCATAGTCAAGTTCATTTCCATGGTCTTTCTTCAGCTTCTGTTTAACCCTAGGAAACCCAGTGGTCTCACTGGATCTTTGTGAGCTAAACTTAAAAACATCACCTCTGTCATCAGATGGCTGCAAGATGACCTACGGTCACCGAGTATACCCTCGTGGAGTGGATGCGTGGGAATCATTGGCATTGTCACATAACTGAGAATCCCCCGACGGGCCACTCCTTTGTCTGTGATCTGCACGTGGAGGAGGGACGTCCTGCTTGCCAAACCCCCCCCCACCCCAGAAGTGAGTGCAAAGACTTGTGTGAATGAACAAAAGCTGTGCTTCTAATGAGACGCGATCATTAGAAGCAATAAAATATGTATATTTGAGCCACGATCGTGAGGAAATTAAAAAGTCCCCCGGATGCCAAAACTATCATAAATACGGAAAATATAAATGAAGGTTTAAATTTTTTTATCTAACGATGAAATGAAAGATTGCATTCTTGGCCCTCTGCAATACTAATCAAGTGTCACTGGTTGAAATATTTATTGGGAAAAAAAAAAAAAAAAAACGAGGAAAAGACAAACGAGCTCTCTGCAACGCCGGTCCTATATTTAGATATAATTTAGCGTTAGGATGCCGCAATCTCTTCCTTATTTTAGCACATTCACAATGAGTTGACTATTGTTGCATTGGGTGATATGCTGTTAAAAAAAAAAAATTAAAACTCCATCTGACAATGTATATCTAATGGGATATTTCAGAGTTGTGGCACAAATCTCTTCTTATCAAAGAAGGCTTTCTGGACTGCATATTAAGTTTGAAATTGATCACCACGGTGGTGACAATAGCAGTGTCTAATCTTTCTAAATATACGGCACGACTTGGCCACCGCATAGAAATTGCTACCTGCAGATATTTCTGAGGCAATATTTCCTCTCGCACAGGGGGGGTGTGCTAGAGAGGTAATTCATACACCAGCTTGAGTTTTGCCCAAGTGCCAGGCTGTTTCTATACCCTCATTAGGTCCCTGTTTCTACCATGTTCTTGTCACTTCTTTGTTTCTTCTTCCTTTTTTTTTTTTTTTTTTTTTTTTTTTTTTTTGCTCTCCCCCTAACACAGAAGGAGGTGGGTTGTTTTGAAGATAGAAAGATATAACCGTGGCCTGAGTCTCTATAGAGCCTCTTGGGACTCAATACCATGACAGGCACAGCTTCACAAGTGAAAAAGGCCACCTAGGCACATCAGGGAAGTTCCAGCTCCTTCTCTGCTCTTTTTGGAGATGGAAGAGGCAGGGCATTGGCTGAACACTGCAGGAGCCCTGTTTGGGGAGATGGCTTAAATTGCGGTTGACTATGGGCCATGGAGTTTTGGGCATTGCTGCCTTCCGTAGTCTCGCGGGACTTGGCCCGGGATCTCGAGTGACTTGGCCGAGATTGCTGATCGGGTCAGCGCCATTTTGGTGGTGGTGTGTGTGGCACGTGTTAGTCGTTGTTAGAGCCAGAGAGAAAAGTTAGTCAGAATAAAAAGCTGTTTGTTTCCAGTTTGCCTCTAAACTTCTTCCCGAGGCTTCGTTGCTCCAAGCGGCCATCGCTTCAGGTGACAACAAACACAAAGCTCCTGCCAATTGCTGGAAGGCTCAATGGCCAGAGCTGAATTCAGTTCATCCCTGGGGGTGGTGGCTCTCTGCTGAACACCTTCAAAGAGAAATGATTCTTCTTTCCTTCCTTCTTCTTCTCCTTTTTTTTTTTTTTTTTGCTACTGGGGATTGAACTCAGGGGCACTCGACCCCTGGGCCACATCCCCAGCCCTTTTTTGGATTTTATTTAGAGACAGGGTCTCAACTGAGTTGCTAAGTGCCTCGCCATGGCTGAGGCTGGCTTTGACCTCGCGATCCACCTGCCTCAGCCTCCCAAATGCTGGGATGACAGGCGTGCGCCACCGCGTCCGGCTTCCATCCTTCTTTATCTGCCTTCCGTCACTGTTTTCATACTGTGAAGTGTCACCCTATGTGACACTGTGTGCCTGTCCGCATTTCATAAAATGAGAGAACACATGATAAAAATCTAAGAATAACCTCACCCAGGCCTCGGGATTGTTGGGAAATGTTAAATGCCTGGGTTTGGGCCCCGTTGTCCCTCTTACCCCTTTTATTGCCTCCTGGTGTGCATCAATAGAAAGAAAGGAAGAAAAAATAAGGGAGAGAATAGGAAGAACAGCTGGTTCTACAAAACCTCTGCTGTTCGCTTTCTGTTTATATTTAGTGTCTTTTCCTTTTATTTTTCTCTTCCTTTGCCATTCATCAAAGCAGAGGAGTACCCTACCTGGCAGGGAAGCTATTTCCTACCCCTGACGAGAGACATATGAGATAGACACCTACCGTTGGGCTACGGCATGACAATAGTGTGCTAATTGCTAGAAAGAGTCACGGCGTCCCAGGACCGTGCCACAGGACTACTAATTGGAAGACATCAGTAATCCATGCATCAGGCAGAAAATGATTTGCTGAGCTGACTTTCCCTCCAAGGGTTCTGGTGGAATTATTTAATTAAAATGGAGCAGAATAAAAATGTTATTTATTCCCTATTCCAGATCAAAATGTTTATTTCTTCAAGGCTCCTGGGAAGCTTCAGAAAATATTGGTGATGGGTGAGGATGACAATGATGAGGACTTTATATATATATATATAGTAAGAACCAAGAATTCTGGGACCCCAGCAGGTGCCCTACCTCCTCTTTGGGGGGAAGGAGGAACTCAGCTAAGGTTCCATGGAGGATGTGCTGTTTCAAGTGGACTCTGAGATAGTTGTCTATCACCAGGTGATCTTTGAGGTAAAAAAAATAAGTGTTTTGGAGGCACAGAGTACAACCCACACCCGGCGCCATCTTGGAGATCTTTCCACCTCGGGGATTCCCATTTCCTGGCTTCCATGTTTTGTCGGCTTCTGTATAGTTTTGCAAGAGGGGGCATCTGTGTCCAAAGATTATATGGCTCATGCTTACGTGGTACTGTTTCCACTTTGGGAATCTTCTGGGTCCTTCTATCTTGGGTGCGTGCCGACAGCAGGACTCACTCTCCACCATGGGCAGGAAGGATGGAGTGTTGAACATCAGTTGCATGAACACAGAAGGAAAATGACCCAGAGTTCTTCTCCCTCCACGTGTCCAGACACGGTATTTGGTTGTTGTTGTTGTTATTATTCTCCCATGAGGGTCATTCGTAGCATTGCCAATATCTTCCCTTCCTGACAGCAAGCACTTATATACCGTTGGACCCTCTCTCCAATCTGACTTCCAAGGCCAGCCTGGATTCATCATCCAGAATTACTAACAGAATGACTGGCCGTAGCTGCTGGCCACACGCTCTCTGCCTCTTTTCCCATCCACAGGTCCTTAAGTCACCAAGAGATACGTTCCCTCTGTACCCAAGCAGGGCGTTTTCTCTCTGGGGCTGTGGTGTCTTCGCAGGAGAGGTCAGACAGGTTTCATGGTTGTGACACACCAACGGGCTGATTTTAGATGTGAGTTTCTTTAGAAAGAAAAAACAGAGAGAGCTTTTCGAGAGGAAGGGTCAGTGAAACCGAAGTTGCCTACGGTATTTGTGGTTGCATGAGATATTTTTAAAGAGCAAATAGAATGCCAGTGTTTTCTATTTCCTAAAGAATGCACTGGTACAAAGTGAAGTTCAAATCAACGGTTGTCATTGCAGCGTGACTTTTCATGTTTGGGGAAGTTCGGGATCAAGCCCTGTGCATACTAGACAAGCTCTCTCTCATTGAACTTCACCTCCAGCACACATCCTGGTTTTGTAAGTGGTTGTGTATCCAATGGAATGGCCTCTGGCTCTTTCATTATGTGGAATGGATGGAGTGTAAAATCCAGGTGCCACCATGTGATCTGGGGCTTGAATTCTGTGAATACCCATGCCATTCGTTTTGGGTAAATAGACATAGCCAGTGGACTCCAAAGTGCACTGATAAAGTACCTCAATGAAACAGGACACTATTTCTCAAATTCATAAGCATCCTAGGTGGATGTGCAGGGATGGGAGAGGACGGTGGTCATCAGATCTAGTCACTGAAGCAGAGGAAAGGTCGCCTCATCAACATACCGCTTCAGGAGCATAATGGACGTCCTTTTCTCCTTCTATAGGACGAGGGAGAGAACCTGGAGGAGCTTTTCTATTTGTTTGTTTTGGGGTCCCAGGGATTGAACTCAGGGGCACTCAACCCCTGAGCCACATCCCCAGCCCTGTTTTGGATTTTATTGAGACACAGGGTCTCCCTGAGTTGCTTAGAGCCTTCCTAAGTTGCTGAGGCTGGCTTTGAACTCGCGATCCTCCAGCCTCAGCCTCCTGAGCTGCTGGGATTACAGGCCTGTGCCCCTGCATCCGGTTTTATGCTGGACAGCTCTGGGTGCCACAAACCTTACCTTCACTCACGCTGAGCGGACTTGAGTTGCAGGGCCTTTCGGGGTCCTCCAAGGGAGATCTAGTCTAGCCCAGCGTCGCAAAAGGGGACGCATGGATCTCGAGGGACAGGTGGCCGTCTCTGCTCTCTTCCTCCTCTTCCTCAACGTGATTTGGCAGCAGCAGGACTTGTGCTGAGCATTGCCACTAGCGCTGCGTTGATTCCTTCTTTACCCCCCATCTCTTCTCACTGTGCAAATTAAATTGTCTTGCATGAGACAAACGAGTTGAAAGGGTTAGCTAAAACATATAGTGGATGTTAGATTTCAGGAACAGCTTCTCTCTCTCTCTCTCTCTCTCTCTCTTTCAAAAGAGAAGGATGATAATCTGGTAGTGATCGTTTTTTGTCCCCTCTCTATAAACTGCAGTAGAGGAGAATTTGCCGTTCGTGTTTTGTTGGAGCGCATCCTTTATTTATAGAGTAGAAGAGTGGAAAAGCTCAGAGTGTCGTTGCATAAAGCCTGCGACATTGTGGGGTATTTTATTTAGTCCCCCCCGTGCAGACATTAGCGATTCTTTTAATTGCACTGTAGGTTAAACAAGGACAGCCCCAGTGCTGGCAGTTTTGGGATGTCTCTTTCATCGCCTAGCGTGTTTCCTTTTTCAATAGGCATGTGATATTGGATTATTTAAATAGAATTCTGGAATAACAATCAAACTGGTATAAAGGACCATCATTTGGTCCTGGTGTCTTTGGCCTTCTCTTGTCCTTTCTTTTTGGCCTCTTTACTTTTTCAGGAGCGCATGACCACTGAGCCACATCCTCAACCCTTTTTATTTATTTATTTATTTTATTTTTAAGACCAAGTCTCGCTAGTTGCTAAGTTGCTGAGAGTGGCCTCGAATTTGCGATCCTCCTGCCTCAGCCTCCTGAGTCACTGGGATTACAGTTATGCACCACCATACTGGCCCCTACCTACCTTTTTTTTTTTTTTTTTTTTTTGCAGGGTGGCACCAGGGGTTGAACTCAGGGGCACTTGGCCACTGAGCCACATCCCTGCCCTCTCAACTGAGTTGCTCAGTGACTTGCTTTTGCTGAAGCTGGCCTTGAACTTGCAATCCCCTTGCCTCAGCCTCCAGAGCTGCTGGGATTACAGGTGTACACCACTGCGCCCGGCCCTACCTACCTTTTTTTTTTTTTTTTTTTTGCTTGTTTTCTTCTTCCCTTTCTTGTTTACTTTATTTTAAGCTTCACCTCTGCAGATCATCATCAACATGGTAAAATTCTTGAAGAAGTAGCATGCAGCCCTGCTTATGACAGGTGGAACAAATCCTAAGATTATAAATTCTGGGTCCTTCTTTTCCTACTCTCACTCCTAACTTCCCATAGAACTTGGAGTAGTTACTTTTATGAACGTTGTTTCCTTTAGATGCCTAATCTACAAAGGGACACTACTGCAGCCAGAGTATCAAACAGCTTGTTTTTTTTTTTTTTTTTTGGTAACCTAACTCCTCTCTTATTATAAATATTGCTAAAGAGGAAAATATGGATGTTTTTAGAATATGATGGGGTGCATATAAGATTATTAAAATCTTATTTTTGAAATCAGACTACAAGAATTTGTATCTGCCATCACTGACTAGTCTTCATTATCATGGTAATATTCTCTAATGTCTCAAAGCTACAGTTTCCTTATTATCTTAAAAAGCTGTGGGTTCTAAGAGTATGGGCACCATAGGGTTTTGGTGAAAAATGAGACACTACACATCTCTTACTGTAAGCTAAGGAGTACTGATCATCTGAGACAAAAAGAAGAAGACGAAGGAGGAGGAGGAGGAGGAGGAGGAGGAGGAGGAGGAGGAGGAGGAGGAGGAGGTTGTCTTTGCTTGGTCCCTTGTGTTTTTGCACTAATTAGGGAAAAATGGGATTTTCCCCAAAGCAACCCCTCCTTCTAAGGTAAACTGTATTTACTGCCAGTGTATCTCAGTCCAAATGGTGACATTAGGTTTTGCATCTGTCTGTGTCTGCCCTAGGTGTCTGACTTTCTCTTTTGATTCTTTAAGTCATTTGGATAAAATATTAAAGCGCACTGAGATCAGATGCTGTAGATTAGAAGCAGGAAATGGTTGAAGAAAATGAAATGAGTCTATTTTACATTTATATAGCTCTGTGGAACCGGTAAGATTTGGTATTAATTTGAATAGTAATGGGGCTTCCCACACTTTGCAGCACCCTGGATTTTCAGGACATTTTGCAAACTTTAATTGACTTATCTGAACACTACTTCTGTGAGTAGTGTTTGCTCTCCCACCGAGAAGATCCAAACAAATGACCATTTAACTCAAGTCCTTTACTGTAGGGGCAATCGAGAAATTAAGTCTATTTCTTGGACTTGCTGATGATGCCTCTTTGTGTGTTTCTTTTCGTCTGTTTTTTTTTTTTTTTTTTTTTTTTTTTTTTTTTTTTTTTTTTTTTTTTTTTTCCTATTTTTATGCTATTTGACATCAGATTGAAGAATTTCTCCTCTGTTCTTAAGGGGACAGACTGGCGACTGAATTAGAACAAATCATATTCCATGCTCGTATAAATATGTCAAAATGACTCCTCATCTTATGAACAATCAAAAGGAACTAATAAAACAAATTTTTTTAAAAAAAATGTGAATTAAAAAAAAAAAAAAAAGAAAAGACTGAATACCTTATCTGCTCTGAAGTTTAGTAGTCTCATCTGCAAAATGGGATGTCCACAGAGAAGGGTAGACCAGATATTTGTTTTTTATCTTCAGAGAATGCTGTCATGACTTCTGGGTTCGTTGATTTACAACGAGCAGTTCCACGTGTGCTGTCTGTGTTTTCGCTCCTCTGCACCGAACAACAAATTTTCTGCCGTCCTGTTCGTAAGGAGTTTGGGCCTTCTGAGAAACTGAAGCATCATGAAGAACTCCTCTTCACACCCTGGTGCTTGTGATCACGTCAGAAAGATTTCAGACACGTCACTCCGAGTAACAGGAATGAGTTTATTGAAGGGACAGGTTAAAAGGAAAGGGGACACTCTGAAGGGAGAGAGTGGGTCCTTTCCAAGGTGCATATCTCTCATCCCAGTGACTCAGGAGGCTGAGGCAGGAGGATCGCAAATTCGAGGCCACAATCAGCAAGGTCTCTCCTGCACTCCAGTTTTATTGGGGATCCCAGAGGAGTTTCCAGAGAGTCCCACCTGGGTCCATCTCTTGACTTTCAACTGACAGCAGGGTGACATCAGACTTTTAAGTCTTCACTGTCATGGCAACTCTAGGTCACCCTGTCCCATGCTGACCTGTTCTAATTGACTTCTTTTTTTTTTTTTTTTTTTTTGGTACCAGGGATTGAACTCAGGGGCCCTCGACCACTGGGCCACATCCCCAGCCCTTTTGTATTTTATTAGAGACAGGCTCTCACTGAGTTGCTAAGTGCCTCGCCATGGCTGAGGCAGCTTTGACCTCGCGATCCTCCTGCCTCAGCCTCCCTGTATTATGGTTTTTGCCAATCAGGAGAGCTTACAGAAAACGGGAAGTGGGGTCGCAGATCAAGTTGGACCCTCTACACTCTGACCTCTCGGATGTCACTAGCCTGCAGATCTTGGGAGCAAAAGGGAAAATCTTTGAACTGGCTTTTTTTTTTCCTTCTACAATGGGGTAGTAACCCGAGATCGCGAGGCCAGGCTGGAAATCACAGAACACAAACATGAAAAAATACTTGGGAGGATTTCTGGCGCATAAGACTGGGCGGATTCGTCCTTCATGTGTAGGTTAAGATGGAAATTTTAGGACTGATTTTCTCCCAGAGTTACAATGAATATTTTTAAACCGTTTATAAATCACCTACACACTTCAATAAAGGCTATGCCTCTGGTATTGTCTTTTTATTTAAAACAAAAATTTTTTTTAGTTATACATGGACACAATATATTTATTTTGTTTATTTAGTTTTGTGCGGTGCTGAGGATCCAACCCAGTGCCTCAGAGGGTTGAGACAAGAGCTCTACCACTGAGCCACAACCCCAGCCCTCCAGTACTGTCTTGATTACACCAGTTAAGAAAAAAACCTGTATTTCTTACAAAACAACGCATATTTTTAAAAAAAATGTATTCAGCTCTTGGGGCATATTCACAAAGCACCATATACTTTAATATCTTTTGCCAGTGTTTTGAAATGTTTCTACAAAGGGGGACAGGCTCAGAGACCATCTTATCTCCTTAAAGCTTTATAAAAGCCCGGTGCGCGGTGGCACACACCTGTCATCCCAGCACTTGGGAGGCTGAGGCAGGAGGATCGCGAGTTCAAAGCCAGCCTCAGCCATGGCGAGGCACTTAGCAACTCAGTGAGACCCTGTCTCTAATCAAATGCAAAAAAGGGCTGCGGATGTGGCCCAGTGGTGGAATTCAAACCCGGTACCAAAAAAAAAAAAAAAAAAAAAAAAAAAAAAACTTTATAAAATTTAAAAAAATTAAAAATTGACAAAAAAAAAAAAAAATCCCCAAATCTCATGCTTACAACAACAGAAACAAGGAGAGAAAAAAGCATTTGCTCACACACAGAAAATGATTTTAATTTGCTTATGAATCAAAGAGACGTGGTTCTCTGATACCTGCTAGGAGGATATTTAACTGGGACCACTGGCTAACTTTGAATAAAAACCCAGTGTAAACTCTACTGCCTTCTTTTCTTGAACTTTCGTCCAGTAGTGTTTTGTTAGTCTGAATTTAGATTTCTCACCGCGGATTCCCCCCCCCCCCATTAAAACCCACAATCAGTATAACAGGAACATTTTGTAAGAAATGCTCCCAGGCCCCTCAAAGGCTTCCCTTCCCCTTTTGTTCTGCTCATTTCAATGATTGGCTCTTCGACTTTGAGTCTCTGGTGGATCAGGAGTGAAAACACGAGTCGCCGCCCTCCCCTTCAAGATGAGGCAGAGCTACAGTATCCGTTAACCAGCGCCGATGCTGGGAGTTCAACCCAGGCATGAAATGCAAGAGGAGTCAATAGAGCTCTACAATGCTGCACTAAAATAAACATCTGGGCTGGCTACGGGCACTCTTAATATACCCTGCCCTTAATTTTGAAAATCTAGGGAGCCTTTTGCAGATTGATGTGCATACAGAGCCTAACTCACAGGATGATGATCATCTCATCCAATTTCCTATCCGTGCCTGCCCATCCTCTCTGTGATACCCGGATCTCAGACCGGTCCAACTTTTGTTTGAATTTCTGCAGTCATGAGTAATGCGTTACAGAGGTGAACGCGAAGGGAAAGGGTGATCCACTAGGGCTTTCTACCACTTTTGTGTATGAATTATTTTAATCATGCTATCCTGGCAAAGTAGATTCTATTTATGTTTTTTCCCCCATTCAAATTGAGAAAACTGGGGCTTGGAGGGAAGAGAAAAATTAACCCAGATAACACAACCCAGACAGGGATAGATCCTGAACTTGATCCTAGGGAATACTGTCAAGAGTGTCTTGAAGGAAGTCACACTATTTTTTTTTTTTTTTTTTTTTTTGGTACCGGGGATTGAACTCAGCGGCACTAGACCGCTGGGTCACATCCCCAGCCCGTTTTTGTATTTTATTTAGAGACAGGGTCTCACTGAGTTGCTAAGTGCCTCACCATTGCTGAGGCTGGCTTTGAACTCGCGATCCTCCTGCCTCAGCCTCCCAAAGTGCTGGGATGACAGGCGTGCGCCACCGCGCCCGGCAAGTCACACTATTTTTATTCTCATTCTGTATCTATACGCACTGTAGCCATTTAATACCCATGATCGACTCTATATAACAGCTTAATAATTAAGAATATATTCAACTGTCTAATTCACCTGTTGAAAAGGGCGTTTATCTTCTAAAAAAAAAATAGTTGCTTATCATTTGAAATATGAGTATCATCCAGGTTCCGTGGCGCACGCCTGTAATCCCAGCGGCTCTGGAGGCCGAGGCAGGAGGATCGCAGGTTCAAAGCCAGCCTCAGCAACAGCGAGGCACTAAGCAACTCAGTGAGACCCTGTCTCTAAATAAAATACAAAATAGGGCTGGGGTGTGGCTCAGTGGTCAAGCGCCCCTGAGTTCAATCCCCGGTACCACTCCCTGCAAAATATGAGAATCAGATTAGGGCCCGCTTGATAGCATGACTGCACGGTTCTAGTAAGCTAATCTACTGAGCTTGCAGCGTGGAGGCTGGCGCATAATAAGTCCTCAGTAAACATATTCTGATATTGTAATTAGCATTACAATTAGTACATTAATAATTAGCATGATTATTAATGCAATATCGAGGAAAACAAATCTAAACATAGGCCCCGGCGTGTT
The DNA here is from genome assembly GCA_025594165.1 of Tamias sibiricus. Lineage (NCBI taxonomy): Eukaryota > Metazoa > Chordata > Mammalia > Rodentia > Sciuridae > Tamias > Tamias sibiricus. The sequence goes on from CM046675.1 coordinate 15,530,176, forward strand.
AACTTGCCTGTGTGAAATCTACTGATTCTCATAAACCACAGAGCAAGGACCAGATCCCAAAGAAAGTTGGTCTAGTCAAGTAGTGGCGTGTGCACATCCAAGTTCTTATCTGGCCTCCTCGGTGACATAATTACTCAGAGCTCATAAATCCATCTATTAAATTAATTTGGAAGAGAAAAGCAAGGCAAATTTCCTCATGGTTTAGATTTACTATCTGAGAATGCCAGGAAGGAGCATATTTATTATGCTTATTGTAATGGCTTTTTGAACACGGTGGATTGGGAAATCATAAGTTTGTCAGAAACCAATCTAAGGGCACGGTAAACTGCAAAGGCTCAGCTCAACAAAAAATAAATAAATAAAAAAGAATAAAAACAATCACTTTGTGGAAATCTGTCTTTCTCTTTTGAGATCCAAAGAGGACTCCCACTTATTGTGGTCTTAGTCTAGCATTTCACAGTTTCCACAGGCAAATTGGTTTCAGGCACAACTCAGGATGTTTATGATAGTGATGACGTTTGTGTTGGTGTTGGTGTCATCTTTGAATGACAAAACAGGACAGCCAGGCATGGTGGTGCACGCCTGTAATCCTGGTGGCTTTGGAGGAGGCTGGGGTAGGAGGATCGAAAGTTCAACGTCAGCAGCCTCAGTAACTTAGGGAGGTCCTAAGCAAATTAGTGAAACCGTGTCAAAAAAAAAAAAAAAATAATAATAATAATAATAAGGGCTGGGAATGTGGCTCAGTGGGTAAAGTACTCCTGAGTTCAATCCCCAGTACAATAGAATAGTAGAACAAAATAAAATAAAATGTATCAAAACGAAAGAATTAGTTCTTGCCTATCTTCTAACCTATTTTGAGGGTGTTTCTTTTTAGTAGCACAGCATCTGAAACGAGACTCTTAGAAAGAAAATAATACTGGTTCCTGGTAGCTTCTTTTCTGATGTTTTGCATTTGAAATTGTCTGGGTGGGAATGGTCACATTGGCTCTGCTGTCGACGCTCTGGGCCTCCTGGGCCTCCTGCTACTCCTCTTACTCGGCCTCCCCATTGATATTTCGAAGTCTACATTGATGATCCGGCTGCTACCAGAGTTCCCTATTTAAATATAGACAAACCATCATTTTCCCCATTCCAAAGCCTCGCTCCTCACTAAGCAACAGAAGTAATCTTGAACTCTTCTTCTTTTTTTTTTTTTTTTTAGTCGTTCTGGGGATGGAACCCAGGACCTTGTGCCTGTGCATGCTGGGTAATCCCTCTACCACCAAGCTACATTCCTGGACCTTATGTTTTCTTCTTTCTCTTTTTAAAAAAAAATGACCTGGCCACTGCTTATTGCTCCAGCCTTCAACACCCCATCTTTTTCTACACTAATATTGAATTACTCAAAACTCCCCCAACAAACAACGGGGGTCCATACTTTTCTGTTTTGTCCATGTCATTTCTCATTGTGCCGAGCAACCCGTTAGCATCTTGAGGGCAGAGTCTCTTATTCTCTCAACACTGCTATCTGGCCAATGTTCATGGCGCCCAGTAGCTGGTAGGTGTTTGTGTTGTGCTGCTATAACAACTAGGATGCACAAGATGGCTTAAACTTTTGCGCTCAGAACTCTGGAAGCTAGAAGTTTGAAATCAGGTTTTGACCAGGCCATGGTCCCTCTGAGATGTCCAAGGAAGGATCATTCCTGGTCTCTTCACATGATGTTTTCTCAGCATATCTGTGAATGTCCATGTGTTCTTGTTCTTCTTCTTCTCCCCCTCCTCCTCCTCCTCCTCCTCCTTCTCCTTCTCTTCCTTCTCCTCCTCCTTCTTCTTCTTCAGTAATTGTTTTTCAGTTGTTGATGGACCTTTCTTTATTAATGTATATGCAGTACTGAGAATCAAACCCAGAGCCTCACACATGCTAGGCAAATGGTCTACCCCTGAGCCACGACCCCAGCCCTCCGTCTTCCTCTTCTTGCGAGGACCTCGGACTGGTTGGATGATGTCCCAATGGAATGACCTTGTCTTAACCGGATCCCTTCTCTCTCTGAATGAGGTCACGTTCACAGGTGACCAGAGGTTAGGCCTCTGACAACATACCTCTTGCTGCGAGAGACCCATATCCGCTCATACCAGTGTACCATGCCTATTTGATGAATGAATGAATGAATGAATGGAAGGACACATTTTCAGTCACCCTGTAGGAGACGCCTTTTCTTCCTATTCAAAAGAGAAGCCAATAAGCCAACAATCTCACTGCTGTTGTACAGTGATTACCTATTCCTGTTCCATGCACCTGCCCTTAACCCTCATGTCTCATTTGGTCATTCATTCATTTGTGGTTTCGGTGAGCCCATGAACTTCTCAAGTAAGGGCCAGATATCATTCATGTCCGGATTTCCCTGCCTCCTCTGGCTCTTGGAAGGGCAGCCTGAATGTATATTAAATTAAACGTTTGCTTTGATTTTTACTGGGTTCGTTTCCTTTTCCCCCTCAACACCGCATTGCAGTGCATGTCATCTTTGGGTGATGGTAGCAGATGGCCGGCGGTGAGCGTACTGTAGGAAGACATATCATCCGTGCTCTTTCTCTGTCACTCCTTCAAACACAAAGAACATGGTCACCATCTGGGCCTGGTTCATCTAACCAGCAAGACCCTAGCACGCGAATAATCTAGTTCTTGGAATTCGCTTCGATCGTTGTATGCAATGTGTGTCTGAGTCATATTGAAAGTATTTGTTGGAAAAGATGTTTTCATTTTTAACAATGTTTTTTTTGCAGAAGCTTGTGAAAGAAGAACCGTAAACATCTCAGAGGCTTCCAGCCTCTGAGAATGAAAATGGGAAGAGCCGTTTCTGTTTCACAGCTTTTAACTCAAAAATGAATGGTTGAGGGCACAACTTCCCTCTTCAGAAACAAAAGGGAATTTGATTTCAGCAGACTATTTATTAAATATTATGGAGCCCTTTTCAAAAGCTGTGTGAGGTGGGGTCTAACAGAAACACGTAAACGGGAGAGTTAATGATAAATGGAGAATGCAAAAATTACATTGAGCCAAAGAGATAATTACCGCAGGAATTTAAGATAAGATGCAGCTGCAGCTGAACATTTAATTTAGAGATTGTCTCTTTGCAGTTGGTTGGCAAGGGAGAAGGAAGATGAAATTTACAGTAGTCATATATGAAGCAAACCCATAAAATCTGTTTCCTTCTCTCCAGTTGCTGTCTGTGCATCTTTATTTCAGGATGAGTCCATCAGGGGTAGAAAAATCAAATTTAGGGCTTTGAACTTTCTAACCTTAAGTTACAAAGGGACTTCCAGTATCACTTATTATAACCTGCTATAGAAATAGAGGAACATTCATTTGGTGTACCATCTTGAATTCAAATTTTAAAAAAGTCCTGATAGTAAATGCTCATGACATTAAATGAATGAAATAGTTTAAGAATCTCTCTAGTTATAATTAAAATTACTTAGATGTTATACAATCTTTTTTTTTTTTTTTTTTCTTGGTACCAGGGATTGAACTCAGGGGCACTCGACCACTGAGCCACATCCCCAGCCCTATTTGGGATTTTATTTAGAGACAGGGCCTCACTGAGTTGCTTAGGGCCTCACTTTTGCCGAGGCTGGCTTTGAACTCGCCATCCTCCTGCCTCAGCCTCCTGAGCCGCTGGAATGACAGGTGTGCGCCACCTTGCAGGCAGTCACAGCCCATTTTTGTCTTTTGTGTCTTAAAAATCAGTGCTCCACAGGAAGGAGATGTCTGCCAGAGAATCTAGGAAGTGAAACTTTCCCAAATTAACACGTGAATCCTAACCCACCATGAGGGCTCCCTAGGACCTCCTGTCAGGACACACCTGGAATGTAGCCTTTGAATAACTCCTTTAAAATCCCCCTGTTCCTCCTGATGGGCAGAATCCCAGCCTCTAGGACAAGAGGCCCCTGTGTTTCCGCTTTGCTAGAAAGGCAGTAAAATTTCTTTTTCCTTTTTCTCAAAAAAAAAAAAAAAAAAAAAAAAAAAAAATCATAATCCAAGGTGTCTGCCTTCCCTAATTAATGGAAGCAATATCTTTACAAAGAAGTTTGTAAATCCATTGACACATTATTAAAACCAAGGACCAGGAAAGTTACTTCCTGTATTCTTTTTTTTTTTTTTGGATGTTGATGGACCTTTATTTTATTCATTTATTTATAAGCGGTGCTGAGAATCGAAGCCAGGGCCTGATGCATGCTAGGCAAGTGCTCTACCACTGAGCCACAACCCCAGCCCCGCTACCTGTATTCTTAAAGAAGATTTTTGTTATGGAAAGGACACATTAAATGAATGAAACATTTTAAGAATCTCTCTAGTAATCTCATTTTAAAAATAAAACAGGCACAGAATATTTTGTATTATGGTGGATGTAGTTTTTATTAAAGCATACATAATCTCCACATTGTTTTGTTTTGACTAGTGTTACATCCTAGGGCACCGTCTTCCATTTTGGATTGGTTTTTTAATTTTTTTTTTTTTTTTTTTAGATGCTGATGGACCTTTAGTTTATTCATTTATTTGTATGCGGTGCTGAGATTTGAACCCCGTGCCTCCACACGCTAGGCAAGTACTCTACCACTGAGCCACAACCCCCGCCCCCACATTTTGGATTCTAATTGACTACCAAATTCAGTTAAATTATCATTTGACTGCTTCGTGGATGAAAGAAGTATTTAATAATGGGAATATCTGAAAAACCGTAAAACTTAGTTATAATCAGTTTAATGAACATCAACCTAGGGGTAGATATCTGGATCAAATTCACTTTGATTTTTATTTCTCAGCTCTTTTCCCAAAAGCCAATTTTCAAAAGGGTTTTTCTTGTTTTGTTTGGCTGTTTTTCCTGCTGGAATTGTGATACTAGTTTTCAGGGATGCACTTCCATTATTCTTCATTATTTCCCGTGTTCCGCCCATTATACCTGAACCGTGTGTATCATCAGAAGACAGGAAACGAAGAGCTGGTCTTCCCAAGAACAAAGTGTGAATCAAATTGATTTTAAAATTGCACCATGCCGTGCCAGCTGTGAGGTTCTAGAAGGGTACAGTCAGCTTCTCTGAAAACATGGTTAAAATATTATTTGAGACCTATTGTGTTAGTCTGCAGGCTCTGTGGCGTTGTGGTTTTGGAGAAGGCTTTTAGTCCAAATTTAATCAGTAGAGCTAAATTAGCAGAATATGAAATTAAACAGTTCATGTTTTGGAAAACATTTTTTTTTTTATTTTCTCTCTGCAGAAGTGGAGAGTGACATGCTGAAAGATGTCACATAAAATATTTCTGATGAGTTGAAGATGTGTCTGGTTAAAAATTTCAGGTATTATTTTTGCCATAATCCACTATGTACACTCTGATAATCTGACTCATAATTTAATGTTCACAATATAGAAATGCATTCAAATAGGCACACCCGAGCTCTGTTTTCTCAGAACTAGTAAAGTAACCCTCTCAGTAGATGAAAGGCTGAGATGGGTTCGATCCTCAGCACCACATCAAAATAAACAAATAAAATAAAGGTATTGTGTCCAACTACAACTAAAAAAACAAATATTTTTTTTTTAAAAATGCAGTGTTCAAATCCCTGATCCTATCCTCCTGATCTCTCTTTCCCTACCTATCCCTTCCTACCCCCTGCAATTCATCATCTAAGGAGAAAATAGATTATATCCCACCTTTGCTAGGTCTCTGAATAAAATCTCCCCATTTTGGGGGGGCGATACCAGGGATTGAACCCAGGGTGCTTTACCACTGAGCCACATCTGCAGCCCTTTTTTTTTTTTTTTAATTATTATTATTATTTTTAAATTTTGAGACCAGGTTTTGCTAAGTTGCTCAAGGCCTCACTCAATTGCCTAGAGACTGGCCTTCAAATTGCAACCCTCCTGCCTCAGCCTCCTGAGCTGCTAGGATTACAGGTGTGCACTACCACATCTGGCAGAAATCTCCACTTCTTGTTCTGTCCTCATAATCTTACCATAATCAGAAGCCTGACCAAACAATCGGCTTGAATTCTTGTCACTCATTCCTACCTGTGGCTCTTTCTTTCTTTCATCAACATTAATCATTTCAATGATGCATCCTGACATGGGTAGAGCCTTCTCCCTATTTTGTTCTTAGAGAAATACTGAACTCCTCAAAAAGGTTTTGCCCCACCTTTCTTGAGAAAGCTATCGCTGTTTTACTACCAATAGCCGTGTTTCATTTTCCCCAAAGCACCTGCTCCTCCTGCTACTCCTAATTGTGTGTGTGTGTGTGTGTGTGTGTGTGTGTGTGTGTGTGTGTGTGTTTCTGGTCCTTCCTTTCATTCTTCTTTACTGGGTCCTCTCTCCCTCTTACTCCTATTGCCTTTATGATATTATGGTCTACCTCCTTTGAAAAAACATGTCTTCCGTGAGCTAATAAACCTCATTAGTCTCCTTCATTGGTAAATTCCCATTACCTAGAGAGTGGAGGACAGGAACTTCTCAGTAGATAAACCTGGCAGGTAACACCTTGCTCATGTGATCAATGTGGCTTTGACCAGTAATCGAACAGATTAACACCATGTGCCCTTTGATAGATGGCACTGAAAAAACCTTTAAAAATTTCATAACGTATCTCATCATGAGGAAATATCCGGCAAAATCAAACTCTATTAAATAATTATTCTGTGATATTCAGAAGCATCCCAGATATAAAAGAGAAAGGAAACTTGAGGAACTGCCAAAGATGTGAGACTAGCTAGGTGCGATAGCCCACAGCTGTAATCCAGCTGCTCAGAAGGCTGGGGTAGGAGGATCAAAAAATCTGAGGCCAACCTGGTGCAGTGGCACACACCTCTAACCCCAGAGGCTCAGGAGGCTGAGGCAGGAGAATCCTGAGTTCAAAGCCAGCCTCAGCAACGTAGTAAGGCACTTAGCAACTCAGCGAGACCCTGTTTCTAAATAAAATGTTAAAATGGGCTGGGGATGTAGCTCACTGGTTAAACACTTCTGGGTTCAATCCTCAGTGCCAAAAAAAGGAAAAGAAAAAATTTGAGGCCAGCTTAGGTGGCTTAGCAGGACCCTATCTCAAAATAAACTATAAAAAAAGGGCTGGGGATGTAATTCAGTAGTAGAGTACCCATGAGTTCAATCCCTAGTATGGGGGGAAGAGATATATTGAGACTAAAGAAATATGTCAATTATATGGAATATCTCCTATTTGTTTTTCTCTTAAGGACATCATTGGGACTGTTAAGAGAATATGTATAAGATTTAGATCATAGTACTGTGTCTATGTTTATTTCTAGATTTTGACAGTTTTAACCGTGATTACATAAGAGAATGTGTTTTAAAAATATATAGCAATTTATTTAGGGTTAAGTAACATCATATCTGTTATTGTCAAAAGGTTCAGGGAGAAGATTTGTGTGTTTCTAAAGGAGAGAAAACAGAAGATAGAGGAAGTATAAAATGTTAAAACATCAGCAATGTCAGAGAATTTGAGCATACAGTAGTTCTTCATTCTATTATTGCAATTTATAGTCTGAAATTATCCAAATTAAAACTTAAGAAAAAAATGCATTTATTCAGTGTGAAATTATCACTAAATAAATACATTTATTCAAAGTTTCTATCCATATAATCAGAGGGGAAATTTTTCCCAAGGAAGCAATTTCAAATACTGATAGTCTTGAAATATGCTCAAGACACATGGAATAATATTAATGTTCCATTTCTTTCTAAGCTAAATTAATGTGAAAATCAAAGAGTTCCATTCCTCCTGTAGAGAGTAGAACAGAGGTTATTTTTTTGCAATAATTCTAAGTGAGAGTGCTTATGGTTTCTGTTTTGTGATGAAGGTACAAATTTAAACATTTTCCATACAGTTAGTGATAGATGAGTTCCCTAAAGACGATGTGGGGTTCCCCCATCTAGATTATTTTGACATGAAGTAACGGTTGCGGAATTAGAGTGGGTTTTACAAAAGGGATAACAATGCAGGGCTGGGGATGTGGCTCAGTGGTTAAGTGCCCCTGAGTTCAATCCCCCGTACCAAAAACAAACAAACAAACAAACAATCTAAATATGGAACAGAGACTTCACCAAGCCACTGTGATTTCCGTATGATGATGTTTCCTTTATTTCTTGCACTAGGAAAGGTAGCTCAGAAAGTCGCCAAACCTAAGCCTTGAATCGAACACCTTTTACGTAGTATGACCTCCCAAAGGCATTTCCTTCTTAGGGAAGATAGATTGTTCTTCCAGTGTGTTTTTTAGGTGATAATAAGAAGCGCAAAGCCCAATTCATAGTGATTATTATCTGGCTTAAAATTCTAATAACAGGTGTTCTATACAGATTCTCAATAGCTGGGCTGCAAGAGGGAGCCAGAATTAGTCCATAATGGACTTACTATTGACCTTCTTGCCACACCACCTGCGGGCATCATACTAACCTGATAAAATGGCTACAGTCCAAGAGGCACCTTTGTTTACCGGGTTGGACACTTGCCATATCTTCAAATATAATAACCAGCATCCCATCAACAACCACTGAAGCAGAGAAGGGAAACAGAGTGTATAATAAGAGTGTGTTCTAGTCATTTGATGTGTGCTTATTTTGAGCTCATTGGACTCCTTGTTTCCTGATTAAATCCTTGCTAGCCTGTTTTTATGGCCATTTTTACAATTGTATTATCTCAGCCCTACATGGCTGAGACTCATTATCAAAGGCAATAGATAAGCTCACACGGCAAAGGCTAAGGAAAACGGAGAGGCGCTGGCGTTATGTGAAGAAGGCAGTGGAATACCCGTTCAAGCTCTAGACCCAGAGATCACCTGTGGATGCGCCAATTTAACTTTCCAACGCCCGTGTCACTCCTCCTAACTCAACATGCCCACCAAAGAAAATCAGAGTGAGCCGGGCGCGGTGGCGCACGCCTGTACTCCCATCCACTCGGGAGGCTGAGGCAGGAGGATTGTGAGTTCAAAGCCAGCCTCAGCAATTTAGAGAGGCCCAAAGCAACTCAGTGAGACCCTGTCTGCAATAAAGTATTAAACAGGGCTGGGGATGTGGCTCGGTGGTTAAGCAGCCCTGGGTTCAATCTCTGATACTGAAAGAGAGAGAGAAAGGAAGAAAAAGAAAATCAGAATGAATTGAGCCTTAAGTTGTTAAGTCATGCAATAAATTAAGGATGAAACAGAAATAAGGATTGTGTGTGATGCCAAATGAATTACTCACAACGTAGATTAAAAACGAGATCTAATTGAAAAAAAAAAAAAAAAAACAGACAGTGCCTTGGACATGTGTAGGACCCCAGCAAGGATTTTGAGCTGATAATAGCATCACCCATGAACTGCTGAGAATCAAAGACCACTTTTGATCCGGGGGAGGGGGGGATATACAAAACTTGAGTAAAGAGCATTTGGCATTTGAAATGACATCATGACCCGAAAGCTTATTAAAGGATGCTTCGGTCCCAGAACTTTTCAAATGAGGGGGTGAAGCCTTCTAGATGGGACTCACTGTTTTCTAGTTAGACTGGTCCATCGGTGAGAGTGGCATAGACTACTTGGTTGAATTTTTATTGCACTTGTTTCAATCGATGTGCTGGGATCAGGATTGCTGCTTCTTAGCTCTGAAGAGAGCTGAACCTTCCCCGGAGTACGCCCTGCTAGCAACGCCCCGTCAGCAACGTATGCTGCATGACCCCAAGTGAGAAAGGATAAACCAAATTCCACCATGCTGGTGCCTCAGCCCTCCTAGATACTTGACTTCCATTTTTTTTTTTTTTTTTTTTTTGGTACCGGGGATTGAACTCAGGGGCACTCGACCACTGGGCCCCATCCCCAGCCCTTTTTTTTGTATTTTATTAGGGACAGGGTCTCACTGAGTTGCTAAGTGCCTCGCCATGGCTGAGGCTGGCTTTGACCTCGCGATCCTCCTGCCTCAGCCTCCCAAGTGCCGGGATGACAGGCGTGCGCACCTGGCTTGACTTCCATTTGTAAGGACACATTAGTATCAAGAAAAATAACATCAGCCCTTACTTTTGTTCTCATGTGAGAGTTTCTCTTCTTGAAGTCTGTCATCGGCTGTCTTCTGGTAAACATGTGATGATCTGATAGACACTGGGCTTCCCACTCCCTGGTAGGACCTCGGGGACTTCCTTTGGGACCTCTAAATTCTCTGGTTGAGGCAGTATTTGTTTCGCCTGGTTTTCATGGAGTGAATAGCACGTACCCAGATGCACCTCCAAGGAGACGGGATTGGGAGTCTGTGTACCCAGTCTTCCTGGAACACCTGATGCGCTCAGTTCTGTTGGTTTTCCGCGCTGCTGTCAGAGTGCCACAAACCCACTGCCTCAAACACTAGGGGTTTATCGCCTTACGGTTCTGGATGCCAGAAGTCCCAAAGGTGTTTCCAGGGCTGGTGAATTCTGAGGGTAGCGGGTGAATCTTTCCCATTGCACTCTTCTCCTTTCTCTAGGGGTGTGCTGGGATCTTCAAATCCCTTCGTCTGTGGCTCACCGTCTTCATTTTGCATGGTGCTCCCCCAAGTGCAAGGATAGGTCTCCAAATCCCCCCCCCCACCAGTGTCGGAGGCATCTAGGCATATTGCACTAGCACCCTCCCTACTCACCTTCAGGTTCTTACTCACGACACCGACAAAGACCTTATTTTCGAAAAAACAATCACATCCTGTGGAATTGCGTATTTGACCTTCATTGTACGAATTATAGCGGACGTAGTTCGATTTGTGATGGCGTCATATTGCCTGGCAATAGTATATGAAAGATATCAATCAATCTTTCCTTTTTGATATATTTCTGTTTTTCTTACATGTATATGGATTGAATTTCTTTCTGTTTATTCTATCATATATATACATATATATATACACACAATGCACACATATATATATATTATTTTTTTAAATTTTTATTTATAGTAGTATGTATTACAGTTCATACTATACATATAGAGCATCTTTTTACATAAAAGAGTTTGTATACAAAGTATATTCACAGGATTCAAGTCTTCAATTGTGCATTTAGAATAATGATATCCATTATGTGTGCATATATTTGTGTGTGTATATATGTGTGTATATGTATAATATATATATATATATATTCCTTATCAGCAGATATATACTTAGTAAAAACTAATATATGGGGGCTGGAGTTGTAGCTCAGTGGTAGAGCACTTGCTTAGCACCTATGAGGCATTGGGTTCGATCCTTGGCACCACATGAAAGCAAATAAGAAAAGGTTCAATTCTCTAAAAAATACACACACACACACACACACACACACACACACACACATATATGAAATTAACTTAGTGTGTGCGATTAGGGTATAATAACATTGAGTATTGCAAATGATGTTACCCACTCTTTTTCATCCTTCCTTACATAGACAGTGTGAGTTTGTAGGTGTTCTCACCCTCCTCACTGAAGCTAGGTGCATCCTATTCACTCCATGAAAACCAGGCGAAACAAATACCGACTCAACCAGAGAATTTCGTGCCCAGGACTTACTCGGCAGACATGAGGATGGAGAGTAGAGGTCCCAAAGGAAGTCCCTGAGGTCCAGTGACAAGACTTGAAAGAGCCTCCATAAATCCGCTCTTGCTCAAAGAATCTCTCTCGGTGTGAACAGTCACCACATTTAGAGCAGATGGCAGGAGCCACCATTGCTACCACCTCCGCCCTCGGCCCTGCTCCTGGTGGGCCCAGAGATGCTATACACCACTTGTCTGTTTTGATCCTCACGACAACCTTGAGGGTGGCTACCATTCTTGTTTTACTCATGAGGACAGTGAGACTCGGGTCTCTGTTAGGCATGTTAAAAAGCCAGTCTACCTCCAACCCGAACTCATGAACGGCCGCTCATTGTTCTAGGCATGATGACTATGCATTTGCAGAGAGAGCAACAGTTGACACCAAAGAAGTTACTTTTGAACTTTGAAAATGAAAAGACAAGACCAAATCAAAATAAAGCCACAAGAGGCCGGGCCGTGGATTTTCAGGTTTCCATGTTACTGGGAGCTACGTCTGGCCGCAGGGCAGGGGCCAACCCCAGCTGGGGGAGAAGGTGGTGTTTGATACATCACCGAGCCAAAAACCATTGCAGTGTGGAACTGTGTGGGAGATCTTTAAAGGTACCTCTAACGCATAGCTGCTAACTAACAGATGGTGAAGACTGAGCCTGTGGCCACATGTCCGTGAAAAATCACATGCGGTCATCAGTTAGAGGAGAAAGGAAGATTGATACCATATGAAAACTCATGCCCAGCTCGAATAAAAGCTAATACGAAAGATCAACATAAACAGTCAGGAGGAGGTGAAGCTTTCAGAACTCCGATGTGGTGGGTGGAGCTACTTTGGAAAACCATTCAACAACTTTATAAAATGTTACAATATATCCATCCTGTGCCTCAGCCTTGGGGTTCGTCTGCACAGAAAGTTTTCCAACAGAAATGAAAACATGTCTCAGTGAGTTTTGCCTTAGGAAGTTAATAGCTTTCTTCAGAATAGCCAAAAATAAGCCCCGCCTAGGTGTCCATCCACAGAGGAATAGATGTAGGACGGTATGATCATACCGTGAGTAGAATAAGTAATAAAAAGACAAACACAAGAAGTAAAAAAAAAATCCACCATGAAATGCATACTATATGATTTCATTTACATAGAAGAATATAATAGGCAATGTCATTAATAGTGCAAGAAATTAGCTATGCTGTTTCTTTGTGGGCAAGAGAATGATTTGAGAGGGATAGAAAAGAATTTCCTGGGGTGATGAAAAAGTTCTGTATCTTGATGGGATCATAGCTTGAACTGTACCCTTGACTTCCTTGCAATTTACTGTATGTGGATTATTTCTGCATAAAGGAAGTCTTCAGGGGCTGGGGTTGTGGCTCAGTGGTAGAGCGCTTGCCTAGCATGTGTGAGGCACCAGGTTCGATTCTCAGCACTGCGTATAAATAAATGAAAATTAAAGTCCATTGACAACTAAAGAATATTAAAAAATAAAAAGGGTCTTTAAAATCATTAAGCCTTATAGATGGCAGGATTTCCACACATTGAAGAAGCTGTGCTGTTGGCCATGATTGCACGTAGTCAGATGTGTGTAGAAAATTCTGCTGTCACTTCTAACAAGTTAGAACAAAAAATAAATTAATTAAAAAATAAATAAAATAACAAAACAATGAACAAAGATACACAAACAATGCAGTAGTTTCCCCATGCAGAGATGTTTTTAAATATGAAGGATAATGAAATACTGGGTGGGTTTGGACCTGAAATATAGTCTCAGAATAAGGTGGAAGGCTACATTTTAGAAATGGTATCGAGGAAAACCCTCTCTCTCTCTCTCTCTCTCTCTTTTTTTTTTTTTTTCCCAAAGTGCCTCTAAAATTGGCTTTACTGGCCTCTATTCCTCCCCTGCCCCCCACATCCTGTGATCCCCGATTTGCTGTGGGCAGCCTCAGTAGCATGATGTGCACTGAAAATGAATCCTTTTGAATCGAAGGCTCAAAGCAATAGAACTCCCACGACGCTACAACAAACCCCGTCTGTGCTAAGGCAGTACTAATTTTAAAACTCAAGTGTTATGTCTGTGATTTTTTTTTTTTTTTTATTATTAACCTCTCCTAGAACTCTTCTGGGCTGTCATACATAAATCAGAGGATTATGAAAGAACTAGTCAAAGTGGCTGTTTCCTTCTAAGGCTGTAATTTGGTTCCATGAATTATTAATTATTAGGCTGGTATGGCATCAGCGCCTGAGAACTCAATATCAATGTGAAAGTCTCACCTTATCATCTATGATCTAAGGAGCTGCAATCACATCATTCCCACCATTGAGGGGCTCTGCATTGCATTGGAGGGATTTGGGATATCCAACTTGCTAAAGTTTCGGAAATAAAAATACAGAGTAGAGCGGGATATTGTGTGCATGTGGTTAGATTTAAAATTCAGAGTCAGGAAGCAGATGTGGGTCACTTTAGAGGTTCTGATTGCTGGGAAGAACGCCGTTGCCTTGTAGACACTGAAGCAAGTTTCAGGACACAGAAAAGACTGTGGTAGAAGAAAAGTGAAAGAAAAGTGTTAGAATATCCTGCCTCTCTGCTCGTAAGGAACAAATAAATAATGCACGCAGCCTTGAAGATGTGCTGAAGATAAGTTCCATTTATGTTGAAAGCAGACATCTGATAGAGTAAGTACCTTATTTTTCATATAGGAATTACAGTCCCTGTATTTTTCAAAGCAAGAATGAAGAAGAATGTAGCATCTTTTTTGGTTTGTTGCCGGGGTACTCAGCTTTAATACTTGATGAAGCCTCCTAGTCTTTCTCTGCATCTCTCTTTAATATGTAATGCCGTTTTATTTTAAAACCTTCTGCAGAAAAATATATGAGCTTATATTCTTTTCCCTTTGGTGAACACAAGATTAGTCTCATTTTATGTCTAGGGGTATTTTTTTTTTCCTTTTTTAGCAATTTCTGCATATTTCAGAGGTGTGCTGTGTAGATGGGTATCCATCGAACTATCAAATGCTGACAACAGTACTTCAGTTTTACAAAGTTCTGATCTGTGCAATGATTTTGAATGGGTGCTTTTAGGAATAGAAATTCTAATAAAGTCAAAAAATACATTGTGGTGAACTATGCTAAATTAAAGGTGCTAAGTTTCACCAGCTGAACCATTCCAAGAGATGATTTAAAAATAATTAATTTGCTAAATCTCTGCACATTTTCATATTATTAGTGGAAATTTCAGTTGCTCTATTACTTGGAGCCCGCTGCGGCAATCCCAGTGCACTTTGACTTAAACAGATTAGGTTTTTTACAAATAATTTTATGGGTTTGAATTCGGTGCAGGAGATTAGAGAGTAAATGCAGTCTACAAAATTGTTATATATGAAAATTACCTGGGTGATAAAAATACTTTGAATATGCTCTGTGGAGTCAGTTTTAAAGAGACTGATGAGTTAAAATTTTGCTTGGAGTCTATAAAGTAGTTAAAGTACAGATGTTTCTTTTTCATTTTGTTGCATACTTCAAAGCTGTGACATTGCATACTTCAAAGATATCACAGGGCACTAAAAGTTATGAAGACGTGAAGTATACTTGAATAACAGCATTCCTATTCAAACTTCTCTCTCTCTCTCTTTTTTTTTTTTTTTGGTACCAGGGATTGAACTCAGGAGCACTCAACCACCAAGCCACATCCCCAGCCCTTTTCTGTATTTTATTTAGAGACAGGGTCTCACTGAGTTGCTAAGTGCCTCGCCATGGCTGAGGCTGGCTTTGAACTCGCGATCCTCCTGCCTCAGTCTCCCAAGTGCTGGGATTACAGGTGTCAAATGTTTTTTGAAAAAAAATATTTATACCCTTTAAGTATATGATTTATTAAAACAACAACAAAAAAGATAAAGTTACATCTTTAGGGTGAAATCCTTCATTTTCTATTTTACATAAGTCTTTTGTATTTGCAAAATGAGGGCCACCTACTTATCATCATTGCCTTTACTTGAAATTGTTTTGTTGTTTAATGTGGTACTACTTTTTGGCCCATTGACAGGATTGGCCAACAGCTATCATGAAAAACATGATATTTTTCTGACTTTCATTGTGAAAGATTGATTCATTATATTGTTGTTAAGGAGAATAAAGTATATAGAAGTAGGTTTATTATGGACAATTCTGGGAATAATTTGTTGAATAGACTACCCAAAGGGCAGCTTTGGACCTGAAATAACTATATATCAAAAATTATGTATTTGGTTCAAAATTTAAAAAGAACTTTTTTTTATTTTTTTTATTTTTTTATTTATTATTATTATTATTATTTTTTGGTACCGGGGATTGAACTCAGTGGCACTAGACCACTGGGCCACATCCCCAGCCCTTTTTTTTTTGTATTTTATTAGAGACAGGGTCTCACTGAGTTGCTAAGTGCCTCGCCATTGCTGAGGCTGGCTTTGAACTCGCGATCCTCCTGCCTCAGCCTCTCAAAGTGCTGGGATTACAGGCGTGTGCCACTGCGCCCGGCAGAACTTTTTTATTTTTAAATAACTAAAACATCCCCACGATCCGGTTTCTGAGCCATGATTGTGTGGCTTTGATCTGCCCTTGATCACAAGGGATGGGCTCCTTTTCGTTGTGGTTTTGCGACCCCAGTGTGACCCTCTGTCTTCGTCTGTACCAGAGATTTGGATGACGTATTTGGATTTGCAATGAAAATAAAGAATTCAGAGGCTTAGACCTCTGCAGTTGCTGATTCATTAGAGGAATCTGAAGTTTTCAGCTGGCCCAAAAATAACAAGTTAAAAATTCACATGTAGTAACTTATAGATTACAGGCATTTTGAAATGAGGCAAAATGTAGGAAGCATATGTCAGTCCAATGTGGTCATCTGTCTAAGAAGGAACAATTGAACTGGGGGTAAAAATAAAGAATGCAAAGGAAATAAAAGAGAGCCTTTTGGTTGGAGCCTGTGTTTGCCTGTCTGTTCTTCGAGTTGGTTTTCTAGGTTGCTCTTACCCTGGGTTGGTCCTCTGAGTACTGGTGGTGTGAAACCCTGGTAAATGTCTGAACGACTGAATCTCCTTACTTACTGTTCCATCTGTCTTCTCTAACTCTCTTTTGCCTGTATGAGTCTGAGCCATTGTGATTTCTTTCTTTCCTTTTCTTTCTTTCTTTTTTCTTTTTTTTATTTTTTGGTACCGGGGATTGAACTCAGGGGCATTCGGCCACTGGGCCCCATCCCCAGCCCTTTTTTTGTATTTTATTAGAGACAGGGTCTCACTGAGTTGCTAAGGGCCTCGCCACTGCTAAGGCTGGCTTTGAACTCACAATCCTCCTGCCTCAGCCTCCCAAGTGCTGGGATGACAGGTGTGCGCCACCGTGCCCGGCTCTGAGCCATTGTAATTTCTATGGTCATAACCCAAACTCTGCTTATGGACTCCATGATGTTTTTTTCCCATGTGGAATATCTTAGGGCCCATGATGTCCTTTAGACCCAAGTGGAAAAGAGCTATTTTTGAAAATAAGCCTTGCTGTCTTTTAACTGCTACTAGTTATATAAGTTCTCTGAGCCTGTTTCCTCCTTATTTGTATATGAAGATAATTGATATTACCTGTCTCATCAGATTATTATGAGAATTGAATGAGGTGATGCAGATGAAATATTTAGAATTTGCCTTTCATATAGTAAATGATCAATAAATCTATGACCCCATTCACTTACTGTTACTGAAGGGCTCATACTTTTCCAAAAAGAAAATCGCATCAATTAATTCTAAATTGGAGTAATAATGGACATGGTGTGTTACATGGATTCTAAATAAAGTGACCATGAATCATATTTAAACGTATATTTGTTTCAATGAAGAGTAAAAACCCCATAGTTTCCTCCATACCAGCTCACCACATAATCATGCTGTGGTGGAAATATATTTGTAAAAAGTAACCTCCTCATTTTTTTTTAGGTGAATCAATAGATGTGAGTGATTTCATTAGTTATGAACTATTTCAGGGGGAAATGTAATTGTGTGCGTCAGGTAATATAATTTAATGTGCGCAGACAAACTGAGACTAATTATGGGGTCAGATTTTCCCAAGAAATATTTATAAAACTAACTTTTACAGGTTGAAAATCAGCCCCACAAAGATTTGTACATTCTCTCCCTTTAGTGATGCGACCTCTTTTCACTTTTAGCATTTAAATTCTTTATGTAACTTTCCTGATGGCTCCCAATGAGAAATGATATTTTTCTACTTCGAACAGAAAACTTCCTCCTGTATGATTTTGAAAATTTCTTCTCTTGTATATTATGTGTTTTTTCTTCTTCAGCTTCATTATTACAGCATTTTGGTATCAGGTACTTATACATATGTCTATCATTTCCCTGGCCCCCTGGCCTATGTTTATATTTCTTTCTTTTTCTTTTTCTTTCTTCTTCTTCTTTTTTTTTTTTTTTTTTTTTTTTTGGTATTAGAGATTGAATCCAAGGGTATTTACCACTGAGCCACTTCTCCCTCCCTTTTTAATTTTTATTTAGAGACAGGGTCTCACTAAGTTGCTTAGTGTCTAGCAAAGGTGCTGAGGCTGGGCTTGAACTCATGATCCTCCTGCCTCAGCCTCCTGAGTTGCTGGGATTACAGGCATGTGCTATCCCACCGGGCTGTGTGTATTTCTATATGTAAATTAGGAAAATAAGTAAATATAGCAAAGGTTTTTAAGTGCTGGTTCCAAAAAATAATCAAAGGTAAGATGTGGATTTAGTAATAGGTAATGTTCCTTTCCAGAGCATTAATAGAAATAAGAATTAATAGAAATATTAATATTTATTTCCTGTGGCTCTCAGTGTTGGTGCAAAAATCGTGGCCACTCTGCTTTTGAAAATGAAATTTGTATGAGGTTTTGGGTCTATAGGCAAGAAACCAACTTTGTGATAGCTTTCGTTGTAGGCTTCCCAAGGACTAACTGGAAGTTATTTAAACTTTTCTGGGTATAGTAGAAGAAACCCCACCCCCAACCCCGCAGCTTTCAATTTCTTTTCTTTTCTTTTCTTTTTTTTTGGTACCGGGGATTGAACTCAGGGGCACTTGACCCCTGGGCCATATCCCCAGCCCTTTTTTGTATTTTATTAGAGACAGGGTCTCACTGAGTTGCTAAGTGCCTCACCATTGCTGAGACTGGCTTTGAACTCACAGTCCTCCTGCCTCAGCCTCCCAAGTGCTGGGATTACAGGCGTGCGCCACTACACCCAGCCTGCAGCTTTCAATTTCTAAGGAAATAAACAAACCCCTTCCACCATAGCCCTTTCTGTGGTTTGGAATTAAGCTCTTTGGAGCAGCATCAGACTTATAGTTCTGTTCTGGGCTTCTACAAGATAGGCATGAATGTTTTGAAAAATTAGCATGAAATGAATTTTTTTTTTTTTACGTCATAAATAACCATTACGTTTTATTCATTTCATGCTGCATTCTGCCTTTCAGAGTTGTATGCCAGACATGGAAATGGAATGATCTCACTTCCATCAGCCCATATCAAAATTAGGTCATTCTCCAAATTAGACAAAAATCACAATCAATAAATAGTCCTTAGTAGATTTTTCAGAGTATCTTAATTACAATCTTCAGATCTCAGATTTCTAGGTTGCAAACGGACCTTGGAGATAATTTTGTTCAGTACACTGGTGGAGAGTTGGGCACCTTGGAGGCTTCTCAAGGTCACAGAGCCCCAGGGAGTGATGGATCAAGAGAAAGAAGCCAGGACTCTTCATTTCTTGTACAACCTCCTTTTTTCATAGACCGTATTTCCTCCAAGTCAAATCAATAAAGTCCTCCCTGCTGACATTCCGAAATCCCTCAGATATTGAAGATGATGTCCTATAGGGGCTATTTTGGAGTATCACCCCAGAAGTCAAGATGACCAAAGAGAGTTTTCACTTGAACCTGCTCTGGGGTGTGGGCCGATGATTTTGCAACCTCCAACTTTTTTTTTTTTTATTCCTTTCTGTAAAATAATGGTGGGTTTCCAACACGTGGGTTTTTCTAGTTTTCTCTAGTGGCATGATGGATGAAAACAATCTGAGTAATTCTAGGGACCTGGGAGGGCAGCAAGAAAGAAGAAAGAGTTATTTCATTCTTATTCAGAGTGAACAGTGCATGTTGTTTTGTGTCTATAGGCAAAAGAAACAAACTTTGTGATAGCTTTGTGTGTTTTTTCTTCTTAAGTTTCATTATTACAGTGTGTTGGTATCAGGGACTTACACATCTGTTATTTCCCTGGCCACCCGGCATATATTTGTATTTCTTTCTTTTTCTCTTTCTTTCTTCTTTTTTTGGTACTAGAGATTGAATCCAGGGGTACTTTACCACTGAGCCATTTCCCCCTCCCTTTTTAATTTTTATTTAGAGACAGGGTCTCACTAAGTTGCTTAGGAAATCCAAATCTGTGGTTTCTAGAGCTAATAACAGTTGGTTCTTGGAAGAGGCTGAAAAACTTGATGGCGGTTACAACATTTGCCACACGCATGGGCTGTTGGCTCACCGGAGTGCATTGCTGGGTAAAGTTTAACCAAAAGCTCAAGAGATCTAGTATTTTAATCCTATGGAAGCTATTTTGTTCACGGGCATAAGAATACCTGGATTTGGAGTGTTTCTCCAAGGAGCAAGGCTTGGCCTTTTAAATGTTAGGGATCTCCTCCTGGGGTGGAGAACATTTACTAGACTGTAATCAAATAAAACAGAATGGGACAGGGAGGAGGTCTGTGACCTCTGCTCTTCTAGAACCATACATGACCAGCTAAAGCAGGCTCGCTCTGACAAATTGATCAAGAAACAAATGGGCTGGGTGCAGTGGCGCACGCCTGTCATCCCAGCACTTGGGAGGCTGAGGCAGGAGGATCGCGAGGTCAAAGCCAGCCTCTGCAATGGCGAGGCACTTAGCAACTCAGTGAGACCCTGTCCCTAATAAAATACCAAAAAGGGCTGGGGATGTGGCCCAGTGGTCGAGTGCCCCTGAGTTCAATCCCTGGTACCAAAAAAAGAAAAAGAGCAAAATGGATTCAGCTTTGGGAAGCCACCTGGTTATCACGACTGTCTCCTTCTTTCAGGGTTCTGTGGCCCAGTCTTTCTTCCAGCTGAATTTAATGGCATCTTATCGTGTCCACACACACACAAGCCCTGCCATTTTCTGCTTGGCAGATTCTTCCGAACGAGCTTAGCGTTAAATATGTGGTTCTGTGCCAAGCCCAAATTGACCCGGTGGCTCAGGGAAAGGAGAAACAGGTTTCAATGTAGCAATTTCTGATTCAAATCTTCCTTCCTCCACCTCTGATTTTTTTTTTTTTTTTTTTAGTAGTAAGACTTCAATATTTCTTCTATCCACACTTTTTTTTTTTTTTTTAAATAAAATATAGCAATGGCAATGGCTATCTTTTTTATATGATACAGAGGAATACCCACCCCCAGGCCCCGGCCACCTTTGGAATTTTAGAATTTTGCTACCAAAGGCACGGCTCCCTGTTCCCTGTATGTCTTGTCGTGTGACGGGGGGTGGGGGAGGGGTGGGGGTGGGGTGGGGGGGGGGGGAAGCGTGGGGGTGGGGGAGGGGTGGAGGGTGGGGGGGGGAGTATTGCTGTGCTAGGGCTTTCACAAGCCGAGGGATTTATAGAGTGAGGATTCCTTGTCTCATCCTTCTGGAGGGTAGAAAGCTGAGATCGCAGGAGGCTCCACGGCTTCTGCGGTGGGAGAATCTGTGCCATTCTTTCTTTTTTTTAATATTTATTTATTTGCTTTAGTTGTACACAATGCAATGCATTTATGTTTACGTGGTGCTGAGGATCGAACCTGGGCCGCGCACATGCGAGGCGAGCGCTCTGCCGCTGAGCCACAACCCCAGCCCATCTGCGTCATTTCTTTCCTCTGAGCTGTTGGTGCTTTCCTGGGGGTCTTTGGTGTCCCCTTGGCCTCTGTCACCCTCATCTCTGCTTTCACCTTCAAGTGACACTCCTCCTGGGTCATTTGCCCTTCTTAAAAGACATAAATCAAGCGGGGCACCAAGGTGCGCGCCTCTATTCCCAGCGGCTCAGGAGGCTGAGGCAGGAGGATCGCGAGGTCAAAGCCAGCCTCAGCAAAAGTGAGGCATTATGCAACTCAGGGAGACCCTGTCTCTAAATAAAATACAAAATAGGGCTGGGGATGTGCTCAGGGGTCGAGTGCCCCTGAGTTCGATCCCTGGTACCCGGCCACCTTTGGAATTTTAGAATTTTGCTACCAAAGGCACGGCTCCCTGTTCCCTGTATGTCTTGTCGTGTGACGGGGGGTGGGGGAGGGGTGGGGGTGGGGTGGGGGGGGGGAAGCGTGGGGGTGGGGGAGGGGTGGAGGGTGGGGGGGGAGTATTGCTGTGCTAGGGCTTTTCACAAGCCGAGGGATTTATAGAGTGAGGATTCCTTGTCTCATCCTTCTGGAGGGTAGAAAGCTGAGATCGCAGGAGGCTCCACGGCTTCTGCGGTGGGAGAATCTGTGCCATTCTTTCTTTTTTTTAATATTTATTTATTTGCTTTAGTTGTACACAATGCAATGCATTTATGTTTACGTGGTGCTGAGGATCGAACCTGGGCCGCGCACATGCGAGGCGAGCGCTCTGCCGCTGAGCCACAACCCCAGCCCATCTGCGTCATTTCTTTCCTCTGAGCTGTTGGTGCTTTCCTGGGGGTCTTTGGTGTCCCCTTGGCCTCTGTCACCCTCATCTCTGCTTTCACCTTCAAGTGACACTCCTCCTGGGTCATTTGCCCTTCTTAAAAGACATAAATCAAGCGGGGCACCAAGGTGCGCGCCTCTATTCCCAGGGCTCAGGAGGCTGAGGCAGGAGGATCGCGAGGTCAAAGCCAGCCTCAGCAAAAGTGAGGCATTATGCAACTCAGGGAGACCCTGTCTCTAAATAAAATACAAAATAGGGCTGGGGATGTGCTCAGGGGTCGAGTGCCCCTGAGTTCGATCCCTGGTACCCCCCCTCCAATAAAAAGGCATAAATCACACTGGATTGGGGGCTCACCTGCTCAAGTGCAACTTCATCTTCACTGTTTACATCTGTATTGATCCTATCTCCAGATTTCAAGTCTTTCTTCCTCCACCTCTGATTTTTTTTTAGTAAGGCTTCAATATTCCTCTATCCACTATTTTTTTTATTTTTTAGATTATTTATTTACTTATTCATAATGCACAAGTATATCATCTTTTTACATACAACTGCTTGTATACAAAGTATATAAGTACCATTCATATCTTTAATCATGCATTTAGGATAGTGATATCCATCTCATTCAACCACAATTTCCCCCCCTTTTCCTCCCCTGCTCCCTCCCTTGCCCTCCCTTTCCTTTGACCATTCTAGTGTTCCTCTAATCCTATGTACCCCCATCCAATCACACTGTGAACTAACCTCCTTATATCAGCGAAAACATTTGGTGTTTGGATTTTTGAAGCAGTATGGAGATTTCTTGGGGAAAATGGGAATGGAACCACCCTATGACCCAGCCATCCCACTCCTGGGTCTGTTCCCAGAAGACTTAGAAACAGCATATTACAGTGACACAGCCACTTCAATGTTTATAGCAGCACAATTCATAATAGCTAGGTTGTGGAACCAACCTAGATGTCCCTCAGTAGATGAGTGGATAAAGAAAATGGGGTATATATACAAAATGGAATTTTACTCAGCAATAAGAGAGAATAAAATAATGGCATTTGCAGGTAAATGGATGAAGTTGGAGAATATAATGCTAAGTGAAATTAGTCAATCTCAAATATCCACTATTTTTTTAAATTAAAAAATTTAAATATAGATATTTTTTAAATATAAATTTTTTAAATGATACATAAATGATCTTTGTTTTTTTTCTTTTGCTGTTTGTTTTCATATTTCCTCTTAGTTCCTTGATACCGATATGATATATTGAGAACGTCGTGATTTTGGATCTTTTTGTTCCTTGGTCCTTGCTCATCTTTAAACCTCAAATCACCTCGTCCTGTTTTCCTATTAATCTCAAAGTAGCAGAACAGAGAATACAACAAACACTGAGTAATCAGAGGTCGGTCTTAGTAAATTAGCAGTCGGGACTTATCTGATGACCAGCAATGATTTGAGTTGGTTTCTAAGAATCACCAAATAATGGAACCCAGCCTGATCATTGTTTATGTATTTTTGATTTACAGGAAACTTTCATTTACAACATCTTGTTTACACTAACATAGCTAATGTTTAAACTCAAAAGTGTTGAAATGCAGATATAGAAGTGTTAAAATGATAAAGGTTCCTTGGTTGGTGAATGATAACTATGTGGATTTGATTTCATGTAAGTTTTCAATTTCAAATCCAGAATTTTTCTACTCTGTCATCGTGCTGCTATTTAGGAAATGGGTGTGGGTGGGTGTTTGACCTCTAGTTAGAGACCCATGGAATTAGATGGTTGGCCCTTTAAGTGCAGGACTGTCCATATCATATACTTTCTCAGTTTTCTCACATCAAATGCTTCTGATTTGTGCTGTCCACAATAGTCATTGTGCACAAGGCATCATTTTATTGTGGTGCTGGGGACTGAACCCAGGGCCTTGTGCATGCAAGGCAAGCACTCTAACAACTGAGCTACACCCCCAGCCGCAACAAGGCAATATCTTGACATGCATAGTATAAAAAGAATTGTTTCATTTCTCTACATCATTGTTGTTGTGCAGAAGCCTCCGGTTTTCCTTTTTTTTTTTTTTTTTTTTTTTTTTTTTTTTTTTTGCAGGGGGTTGGTACTGGGGCTTGAACTCAGGGGCATTTGACCACTGGGCCACATCCCCAGCCCTTTTTTTGTACTTTATTAGAGACAGGGTCTCACTGCGTCGCTCAGTGCCTCGCCATTGCTGAGGCTGGCTTTGATTTCACGATCCTCCTGCCTCAGCCTCCAGAGCCGCTGGGATGACAGGCGTGCGCCACCAGTGCCTGGCTCCAGTTTCCCCTTTATATTACACATCAAATGAATCAGCAAAAGAAAGCACAGAGGTCTGAAACCACACCCATTTCCATGGCTAGGAGTCTGGGTGCAATATAGATCTCTGCGTAGCATCTCACCAAGCCTAAAGCAAAAGCCATGGAAGGCATTCCCCCCCCCCCCCCCCGCCCCTCCTGGAACCCTAGGGGACAATCTGTTTGCAGGATCATTTGATCTGTTTGATGACATTAAACTCCACAGGATTGTAGGGGTGAGGTCTGGCTCTCTGACTGGTTGTTAGCTGGAGGTCAGCCTTAACTCCGAGAATCCAGCAATTCCTGACTCCTGACCTTCTTCAGGACCAGAAGGGACATCTGGAGACCTCCCAGCTCTCTCTGGTCTCCTGACTCCCTCCTCTCTCCTGCTTCCCCTCCTGCCCCACCCCCACATACCTGGAAAGGGCTCTTTCGCTTGCAGGGGCTTATCTGATTATATTGGGCTGACTGGATTATCCAGGCCAATCTCTCTGTTTTAAATTCATCTGCTTAATAGCCTTTACTCCATCAGCTAAGTCACTCACAGAAGCTTCTAGACTTGTGTTTGATGCAATAGGCAGGGAATGGGAAATTGCAGGCGACAGCTTCAGGATTCTGCAGGGTATATCCTGGTTTAAAGCATTTTAGATTTGCCATGTAACCCCGCACTCATGAATTTTAGAATAGACAAAGTGCTTTCACGTTTGTTATGTTATCCTCAGGGCATTTTTATGGAATGGAAATAATCCTTCCTATTATACAGGTGAGGAAACAGAGACGCTGAGGGTAAAAGTTCTGAGATGCTCAGGAATTGTAATTTAAAACACACCCAGGGTTCCTCTTCAAGAACATCTTCTAGTCCTTACCCTAATAAAAGATGATAAGCATTTATTTTATTCTGCCTTCTGTTTTAGTTATTTATATAATTGACTTTTTCTTCCTTCATTTCTTCCTGATTTGTGCATCCTTTCATATCCCAGTGGTTTGGGGTCCCAGGAAGAACTTCTTTAGGGAAGTGCCAACATCTGAGCCAAATGCCTGGTTCTTGGTCAGTATTGTACGAATTTTGTTCGTTGTGGGGCTTAATGATCGATGAGACTCCGTCAGCATTGAGCACACCAGGCAACCACATCTTGGTGTCTAAATACCATTCTCCAAATGTTCTTTGAGTCTAGGGCTGGAGTAGAGAAATTAGGAAATGAGCCTGGGGTAACTTTGACACCAAAAAGTACAAATGTGCTTGGAAAATGAAGGGGACATGTCAAAAGTCATGGGCATGGCCAGGCACAGTGGCGCATGCCTGTGATCCCAGGGGCTTGGGAGGCTGAGGCAGGAGGATCGCAAGCTCAAAGCCAGCCTCAGCCATGGTGAGGCACTTAGCAACTCAGTGAGACCCTGTTTCTAATAAAATGCAAAAAAGGGCTGGGGATGTGGCCCAGGGGTCGAGTGCCCCTGAGTTCAATCCCTGGTACAAAAAAAAAAAAAAAAAAAAAAAAAACCCACAAAGACATGTGCATGGAATTGATTCAGTACTTATTTATTTATTTACCACATAAAAAATGCAAAATGCAATATCCACGAGCCCACACTGAGATAAAGATAGGTAGCGATAGACAGATGGAGATGGAGATAGAAACAGAGACACACAGGCAGAGGGGGAGAAGGGATAGCTACTCCTTGTGGAAAAAAAAAAATGTAATGAGTTAATATAGAAAGGATAAAGGAAGTACAATCTCACCAGGAAACTATGGTAATAATTACTGCAGACACGATTGGGGATGCGAACAGTCACGGATGACAGTTTGAGGACTAAAATGAACTTTTCTTACTCTCAAAGTCATCTCCCAATACTTATTTGTTGTAAATGGGGAGATCTCTACTTACATTGGAAAAGGCCAGCAGATACCACCTTTACCAGGGGATCGGGGTTGACATCACCAGAGAGGGGACTTACTGATATCGTGTTCCCCTGATATGATAGACTGAGAGGGGGACATCTGTTTTGTGATATTCTTGTGGAAAATGCTTAACCCCCATTCCATCCCCAGATAGCATCCCCTAAACCGAAACCCCATACCGAGAGAACCCTCTGAAATCTCACCTGTATTCTCCATTTTAACATGGAACCGGTAAGTTACAATAGTAAAAGCCTTGGTAAAATTCAAATAGAGTGCGTAGTTTGTTTGTTCTGATAATTGCACTGAGGTTACGTAAGATGTTACCCTTAGGGGGAGCTGGGTGAGGAACATACTATATGGGAGTTCTCTTTATTATTTTTCATTTTGGATTTGCATCCTCATCTGTCATTGGGTCTGTTAGTGTCCTTTTGGTTCCTGGACAGGCAGAGATAGTATCCTCTGTTAAAATTCATTGTCCAAATCCGTCAACATGTTGTGTTTGATGTCTAATGCAGTCACGAAAAGTGATCTCACCTCTCAAAGGGAATATCTCACTTTCTAAGAGAATCTGCTCGTTCAAAAATCAGTACATTAGAGGATGTGGGGAAAAAGGCACACTCATACATTGCTGGTGGGACTGCAAAATGGTGCAGCCATTGTGGAAAGCAGTATGGAGATTCCTTGGAAAACTGGGAATGGAACCTCCTTATGACCCAGCTATCCCACTCCTGGGTCTATTCCCAAAGGACTTAAAAACATCATACTACAGGGACACAGCCACATCAATGTTTATAGCAGCACAATTCATAATAGCTAGGTTGTGGAAGCAACCTAGATGCCGCTCAGTAGATGAGTGGATAAGGAAAATGTGGTATATATACACAATGGAATATTACACAGCACTAAAAGAGAATAAAATCATGGCATCACAGGTAAATGGATGAAGTTGGAGAACATAAGGCTTAGTGAAGTTAGCCAATCTCAAAAATCCAAATGCTGAATGTTTTCTCTGATATAAGAAGCATGATTCACAGTGGGGTTGGGTCCGGGAGCATAGTAGGATTAGAGGAACACTAGAAAGGTCAATGGGGAGGGAAGAGAAGGGAGGGAGCCAGGGGATATGAAGGGGAAAAAAAAAGATGGTAGAATGAGATGGATATCATTACCCTAAGTGCATGTTTGAAGACATGAATAGTATGAATATACTTTGTATACAAACAGTGATATGTAAAAAGTTGCTCTATATGTGTATTATGAATTGTAATGCATTCTACTGTCATATATACAACTTTGAATAAATTTTAAAAAAATATCAAGCACTATATCAAATACGTCTTTACTTTATGAAATACTTCCTATGCAATACATGAAAATTGTTGGCTACTTTAGCCTCGCTGGCACACGTAAGCCTGTAAAATCTGTGTCCTTCTACATGCCTGATAAATATCTGTGACACAGCTACTGCAATGATTTCATTTCTGAGCAGCGTGGTAGTTCAAAAGGGTTCCAGTGATCATTTCATATGAAATCGTATCTTAGGGAGAGAATAGCTGAAACAAACTAGCTCTCATGTTTGGCTTTTTATTTTATTTTATTTTTTTTCTTTTCTGATCTTAACTAACAGTCTCTTACAAACAGCCTATCACCAAGTAGATATTTCCGGTGCAGTTCCAGAGGGTGTTTGCATGGGGGTATTTCTATACTGATACCTTGAGAGTTACATACCCCTGGAGACCAATTTACAAAGGTTCGCAAGGTTCGTTTATATTTTCTTTCTCTTGACGCCTTTTTAATGAGGCCTCTCCGTAAGCGGCAAGCATGGGACTTTTCCTGGTGCAAACCTGTCTGCCGCCTCAGCCAGTTATTACAAATGCATCTGGGAAAAGATTTATAAATTAAATATTAGGAAAATGTACTTTAGGAAAAAAGAAGTAGTGAGAGGTATAATTTATAATTCTCTTCTGGGGGAAATCCATGCCAGTGGTTTAATAATGGAAGGCGTCGTCTGTGAACATGCAGCTATGGTTGAGGTTAATAAATAGAACTGTAGATGGACGGGTCTTCAGCGAACTTTTATCTTTGTATGTGGTTCATCAATTATGAAGACAGATATTTCCAAATTTTCCTTCAGTGACCCCTTGGAAACTTGGGACATAATAACAGACCTGATAATTTATTGATACATGTTATTATCTAATTCCTCCCCATGACAAAGATACTGTTTCCTGGCACTGAATGAAAACAACTTCACCATCGGATAAAACACAACACTGGGGGCTGGGGTTGTGGCTCAGTGGTAGAGCACTTGCCTGGCACGTGTGAGGCACTGGGTTCGATCCTCAGCACCGCGTAAAAATAAAACAAAGGTTTTGTGTCCATCTACAACTAAAATAAAATTAATTAACATTTTTTTAAAGCCATAATATTAGCAAATGTTACTGTCACCGTGGGTTTGAGCTAGAAGTGATTATAGAAGCTTCTTGGAGCAATCTCAACTCTATTGCCCAAGTTAACTCCAAATAAGTGTCTTAGGGTAAATCGGAGGCCAGGCCTCAGTATCCTGAATTTCCTGAGGTCTCATAACTTTTGAAATATGTTTATTTGCAAAGTTCAAAATGTATTCTCGCAAACTTTCTGTAAATAGCTTTTTTAAAAAATTTGCTCTCATTAATTATAAATGACGGTAAAATGCACTTTGACACACCATACCTAGATGGAGTATAACTTCTCATTCTCCTGGTTGTACATGATGTAGAATCCCATGGGTTGTATGGTCATATATGCACAGAGGGTAATAATGTCTGATTCGTTCTACTGTCCTTCCTACCCCCAGATCACCTCCCTTCCCTTCACTCCCCTCTGCCTAATCTAAGTAAATGGCTTTTAAAAACTGATGAGAAATACTGTGGTTAGAACATTAACCACCTCTGAATAGGAAGTATGCTTGTTCCTTGCATTGAGGGAGGGGGAAGAAAGTAGTTGCTAAAGGTCTTTTGTTAGAATGTGCTAGAAACGTCAGCTTACCATAGCCCTGGATGCTTCCTGGGTTTCATTTAACTTTGCCATGCTGGGCAAAGGAATCCCAGTTACTCTTTTTTGAGGGGTGGGGGGTTTACTGGTGATTGAACTCGGGCACTCAACCACTGAGCCACATCCCAGCCCTATTTTGTATTTTATTTAGAGACAGGGTCTCAATGAGTTGCTTGGCGCCTCGATTTTGCTGAGGCTGGCTTTGAACTCTTGATACTCCTGCCTCAGCCTCCTGAGCCACTGGGATTACAGGCGTGCACCACCATGACCAGCAGGAGTCCTAACTTTATAATCTCTAGTTTTTAGATAGGAAAGAGGTTAAAAATGCACGATAAAAGTAGAGGTAGTGAACCAACATGTTTTGTACACTTTGTATTAAAATTAATAGGCAGGCAGTCATCTGAAAAGGGCTTTTGGAGGTGATATTGCAACATCACATGTGAGACAGAGAGAAGGAAATGGAAGAAATGCAGGATGCTAGGCCAGAAAGTCCCCTCATATGACACTATCAGATAGAGCCACTGTTACCCATGTGTTATTTATTCAGCACTATTATGTGCACAGGGGGCAAACTTATTTGAAACATGTAGTCGTTCTCCTTGTTTGGAAGTGCACAAAGCCAGGCGTGGTGGTGGCGCACGTCTGTCATCCCAGCACTTGGGAGGCTGAGGCAGGAGGATCGCGTGTTCAAAGCCAGCCTCAGCCGTGGCTGAGGCACTTAGCAACTCAGTGAGACCCTGTCTCTAAATAAAATACAAAACAGGGCTGGGGATATGGCCCAGTGGTCGAGTGCCCCTGAGTTCAATCCTCGGTACCAAAAAATAGAAGTGCACAAAGCATGTTTTAAAGCACAGGTGGTAAATAAAACACGTGGTAGACATTGTTTTTTGTTGAAAGTCATCATGGAAAACTGTCATTTGGAAATGGAATGATCAAAAAAACACTTCTCTGAGCAGGACACATTATATTTGTGCTGGTTCAGGGTGGAGGGAGGAAAACACAATGCAAAGGGCTTTGTAGCCATGTGTTTTTAGTGAAGCATGATTGACCATTGAAGGAAAAAAAAAAAAAAAAAAAAACGAGAAAAGCAAAATTTATTTTTGCACATGAATGGTAGTTTTTCAGGTAGAGATATCTGCTCCTTGGCTAAGGTAGAATCTGACTCCTTGGAGGTCAGATTTGCCTGCATATGTTAAAATTATCTTTCTTTCTTTTTTTTTAATATTTATTTAGTTTTAGATGAACCCACAGTATCTTTGCTTATTTTTTATGTGGTGCTGAGGATCAAACCCAGTGCCTCTCACGTGGGAGGCAAGTGCTCTACCACTGAGCCACAGGCCCAGCCCTTAAGATCATTGTTAAACTTATTACAGGAAAATGAACAGTAGCTGTGTTTAGATACCCAGAATTTAAGAGGAATAAATAAGAGCTTTGGAATCATCTCATAAAACGCTATGAATTCAAGGGAATAAAACTATACTTGAAGGGCAAAACTCACACCGGAGACCACCGTGCAGCCAAGATATTTATTCAGCAGCCTTTATGGCTGGTCGGAGGTAGAAGAAGTACGGGGAGAGAGAAGTCAGGAAGAGGGGAGTGTGCGAGCTCTGGATGGAGGGTTCGTGCCTGGTCGTGCCAGCTGTGGTCTCTGGAGCTGTTGGCTGGGGCAGCTGCCTTCCGGCTGGAGATGGTGGGTCTGGTGCTGCCTCAGCGGCTGCCTCCTCTCAGCAGGGAGGAGCTGTTGTGTCTGAGCTCCGAGCAGGCAGGAGCCTTAAGTAGTGATTTCTGGTGGGGGGTGTACCAGAGTGACCTTTAATGCTATTGGCTCTTTGCCCAGGGAACAGAGTGACCTTTAAGCCTATTGGCTCCTGCCTGGGGAACAGAGCAACCTTTAAGCCGATTGGCTCCTGCCCAGGGAAAATGAAACCAGGTTGCTTCTCATGGAAATTTCCATGGGGGGAGGTGGCCCATTGGCCCAAGCCTATCTATCATTACTTATCGTGCAGGTTTTATTTAATTAAAAAAAGCAATTCCTTTTTTAAAAGTTCTGATTCATTTCCAGATAACTTCTTTAAAAAAAAAATGCTGTATAATTGTTGCATATAAAAATCTCAAAGACATAAGGAATGAATGCTTCACTATAAATTCATTACTTTGTGGTTGATATTTTTGGATTCGGTTTCAATCTTTTTTTTTTTTTAATTTCATTTTGACAAGAATGGTGAGGTTGTACTTCAATATGAATTTCAAAGACACAATCAAGCCTGTGTCATGATATCTATTATGTTCACTTAAAAGAAGTGGCACTCATAAATTTTCCAAATATATGCTATACAAAGTGCAGTTTTGCCAATATAAGAAGACAAAAGACCTTCACTGAACCTTGGGGGCATACTGGGAAGTCTGGGTGGATAGCGTGTCTTTCCTTCACTCTTCTGATGACATTTACAGTTGGAAGAGAATAGTGTTCTATCAGAGTTACAGTTTTTAGATAAAGATTGTTACAGAGGTATAATCATTCAAAAGATTTCCAAAAAAAAAAAAAAAAGATTTCCATCTTCTAACAATCTCTTGAAATTAATAAAGACAATGGCCTTCTATTCATCCAATTTCACCACACCAAGCAGTGGAAATAGAAAATGATATAAAATTAATCCCTTCTCTTGACACTTGTAAAATGGTAATCCTTTTTTTTTTAATCCTCTCAAAGGATATTTGAAGATAACTTATTTGAAGATAACTCTTTTACGGTGCCAGTTTCCCATTCTATCTCAAAACCTCGCATATTGTATAGCCTAGTTTCATTGTTGGTGGTCAAAATCAGACTCAATAGAGAACCAGGACTGGGATCTCCAGGGTTCTGAAGAAAAAGTGCCCACACTAAAACCCATCTCAGACTCGATTTCCACATTTTGGCTTTAGAATGTGTCTCCTTTACGGCGATATCAAAAGCCAAGGCTAGCGCCGCCCTCGTTCATGTGAATCAGCTCAGGGATAGATCCCGTCTTTCTCCTTTCATATTTAAAAAAGCCACAATCGCAGCTTCCTGACCGTGGACTCTTGATCAAGCGAAACTCACGTTACTTTCACTGATTTTTATATGAAAATGTCAGAACTCTTCTTAGGGCTCTTTGTTAGTTCTCTTGTGGCTTGCAACTGTGTGTGTTCAGAATGAACACCAGGCATCCATATATGACAAATTCCATGTCTATATTTCAACTAGATGAACATGGAAAACAATGTGGGCTCCAACTCTAGCCATCTTCTGTGGTTGTTATTTAATCAGCTTACCAACTGATATGCATGAATCATACTTATTCCTTCAGGATAAAAAGTTATATATGTGCATATATATGCATATGTATATGTACATATGCATGTTATATATATGTGAATTTAATAGTGAACTTACTTGTGTTAAATGTCAAATTAGTATGTGTGTATGTATATATACATACACATATATTTATAGCACTGAGGATTGAACCCAGAGGTACTTCACCCCTGAGCTATATCCCCAGTCATTTTTATTTTTAATTTTGAGACAGGGTCTTGCTAAGTTGCTTAGGACCTCACTAAATTGCTGAGGCTGGCCTGGAACTTGCAGTCCTCCCGCCTCAGCCTCCTTCCTGAGTTGCTGGGATTACAGGTAATCCAGCCACCACGTCAGCATTCTTCAAAAATACTGAGCTACTAATATAACCCATCAAAAGTATCTGCAATCTAATTAAGAAAATCCTAATTAATGCATTTGCTGTGGAGAAGGTAGAATATTCACATAGAACCTTTTCAAGTTCCAGCTTTGGATAATTACACCTGGCATACTTACATGTGTTTGTGAGTTTCATCTTGCATTATGATAGGGCCCTTACAAAACTGATACGCGTGTCCAGAACTGAGGGTCTGACGTCTGAGTCATAGACCTTCTGTATTCTCCTCACTGTACAGCAACATTTAACACAAGTGAGTTCACTGTCAAATAACTGACGCCACCTTAGTAACTGGCCCTTTGGTGCATTAATGCACCACATGTATGCACCTTGGTCATTGAACATGCAGATGAGTATTGCATACTAGTTATGATAAAAAAAAGTTCTGATCGGATTGTCTGGAGTTAAAGATACTCTCCGTGATATTGTGTGACGTGAAGCAGTTCACTGAATTTCTCTAGGTATGGCTTTGTTTCTGTATAAAAAGGATGATATGAGAACCTACTTCGGGCCGGGGGTGGGGGGGTTGTCGACTGAGACTATACCTTCAGAGTAGATAGTAAGCAATCAGTACATTTTAGCAGTTGAAAATTTGCAAGTCATTTTTATTCAAAAATTGTTTGCAATTCTATGTGACCACACATATGATCGCCGGTAAAGATGCTCTGCGTCAACGAAGCAATTGACTATTTGTTGTAACTGAAATGTTCAAAGGGCTAGAACTTTTCTCTCCTTTAGGCTCTTGCATCTCTACTTTAGCTGAACCAGGGTGGGTGATGACATTTTTGGAGAGATTGCTTCTTTTTCTTTTGGGGGGGTGGGTACCAGGGTTTGAACTCAGGGGCACTGGACCACTGAGCCATATCCCCAGCCCTATTCTGTATTTTATTTAGAGACAGGGTCTCCCTGAGTTGCTTAGGGCCTCGCTTTTTGCTGAGGCTGGCATGGAACTCACGATCCTCCTGCCTCAGCCTCCCAAGTGCTGGGATGACAGGCATGCACCACTGCGCCTGGCTTTCACATAGGTCTTTCAACCCACCTGTTAAAGTGCAACATTTTTTTTGCAGGGGGGAGGGTGGGGTGGGAGGCACAATTTAGTTATTAATTTGCTTTTTCTAAACCACCTAGCATGGTGCCCTTTAGTTAGCAGGTCCTCTGTAAATACATCTTAAAAAATTAAATAAGCATACTAGCCTAAAAAGGTAGTGAAATAAAATGGCTATTTTTAGATTATTGTGTTGCTGGGATCAAACTGAGGGCCTCTCTCATGCTAGGTAAACTCTTTACCACTGACCTGTAGCAATAACCCCTAAATAAGACTATTTTATAAGAATACGAACAAAAGAAAAGGCACCTCTATGCATTTAAGAAATATATAATATAGCCCATCTCTGTATGATATATCATAGTGCAAAATGCATTCCACTGTCATGTATAACAAATTCAAACAAATGACAAATACAAAAGAGGTATGATTAACACTAAAAAAAGAGAAATATGTAAAATTGTTCTCCCTAAAATCTTTCTTTTTTTCTTTTTTTTTTTAATTAGAGCTTTATAGTTTTGTATAGGAGTTGGGTTCATCCTGAGAAACTCATGCATGCATGGAAATCAATTTCATTTCATGATCTCCCCCTTTTCCCTCCTCTCTCCTCCCTCTCCCTTCTTCTTCCTCTAGTCTGATAGACTTCCTTTTGCTCATCTATTTATGTTATTTTTTTTTTTTTTACTGAAGCACAAAGGCAAAGTTCTCTGTGGTATATTTATATATGCATATAACATCATTTTTAAGAATTCAGTGTCCATTACTTTTGGTTAAGAATTCAAGTGATCAAATCTATTCTTGTGTGTCATCATTTAATTTGTATAGTATCATGGACTATTTGTGTCATCGAGATCAAAGAAAATGCTTGTAAGCAATTGACTGGAAACCCTAAACAAACGATTAACTGTAGGACAAATCAATAACAGTTTCAAAGCTGCTTTCTCCAGAATTATCACAGCTAGACCTTCAAAGAATAGTTTTCTTTTATTTAAAAATTTTCTAGAGCATAGAAAGAGAAGGAAATCTTCAAGCCACCATTATTATATCAATGCAAAGATCTACTAAGAATCACACCACAAAGAACATTTCAGATCAAATTTAATCATGAATGTAGGTTCAAGAATCCTGAATTAAATCAGCAAATTACTTTTTATAAATCGTTTTTTTGTAAATCTCTTTCTTTATTTCTTTGTTTATAAGTTTTCTTTTTTTAATTTTTAATTTGTTTTAATTAGTTATACATGACAGTAGGATGCATTTATGCACTATGGTATATCATACATAGATGGGATATAATTTCTCATTTTTCTGAGTGTGCAGGTTGCAGAATCACATTGGTCATGCAGTCACATGTATACATACAGTAATAATGTCTGTTTCATTCCACTATCTTTCCCATCCCCACATCCCCTCCCTCCCCCTCCCATCACTTCCCTCTACCTAATCTAAGGTAATGCTATTTTTCCCTACTGCTCTCCCCCACCTTACTGTGAATTAGCATCCGCATATTAGAGAAAACATTCGGCCTTTGGTTTTGTGGGATTGGCTTATTTTGCTTAGCATGATATTGTCCAACTCCAACCATTTATTGACAAATGCCATAATTTCACTCTTCTTTAAAGCTGAGTAATATTCCATTGAGTATATATACCACACTTTCTTTATCCATTCATCTATTGAGGGACACCTAGGTTGGATCCATAGTCTAGCTATTGTGAATTGAGCTGCTATAAACATTGATGTGGCTGCGTCACTATAGTATGCTGGTTTTAAGTCCTTTGGGTAGAAAAGGAAGGTCTTGGGTAGTGATAAACATGGAGTGACCTTTGTTGGAAACTCTTTCAGTATTTCACCACTGAGAAGCGGTTTCCTGTTTGTCTGGTCAGGCTTCCCAGTGCTGAAGTCTCAGGCAAGGGCAGGTTTTATCACTTGCTATTTTGGTACCTCAGGTGTTCTGATTTTCAGGGCCTCCCAGGAGTACCAGGTCGCGATCCATCCTCGGTGGAACGTGCCCCTCCGTGTGGCATTCAGCGAGGCCACCTCTGGGTTGCGTGGGCCTGCCTGTCCTCCACCTTCTCAGCACGAACATTCTCTCCAAGAGCCACTGTATTTTGTGAAGGTATCGATGGCGCTGCCTGGGGCATGTCTCCTCTTCATTTACCTCCATCAAACCCGTGCTTTCTGCGTAAGAGAACCACAATAGCCCGGGCCACCCCCTGATCTATATGCATGTTCTAGAACTGCAGTTCACGATCAGCATCCTAATAGTGCTGAGGTTCTTGGGGCTTAACCGGATGCGGGAAATTACCCGGGGTCTTTACGAAGTCATGATGTGTTCAGGGACAGGGATGAGAGGGGTCATTTCATAAGAACAATGAAGATAGATTAAACAGATCTCATTATGTTTTGGTGGCACGGAGAGTTTAAGAAGGGTTTTTTTTTGTTGTTGTTGTTTGTTTTTTGCTTGGTAAACTCTTCTTTGTAACCCAGGGCTTGGCTTTGATGGTCTGCTAATTTCTTTTGCCTTTTTCTCCTGAAATCATTTTCATTCCTTTCTCCTTTTATGAATAAAATGATTTGTACGGGTTCATAAACGTCCTGAGCGTTAAGATCGTCCATTTCTGTGCTGTTGCAATGGGCCTTATGTATCCCCACTTCCTCCTTGAAATCTGCTTTTTTTTTTTATTTTTAATTTTTATTTATTTGCTTTAGTTGGACACAATGCCTTTATTTCTACATGGTGCTGAGGATCGGACCCGGGCCGCGCACGTGCGAGGCGAGCGCTCTACCGCTGAGCCACAACCCCAGCCCCATGAAATCTGGGTTTTAATGTAGGTGGGGACTCTCTCATCAGCGTTCTAGGTCACAAGGCCCTGTTGTCTTTCAGTGTCCGCCCTTGAAACGCAGTAAGTGGGGTTGAAGGTGGTGTTTGCATACCACCAGCTACTTTGTTGCTTCCTGTAGAAGGTAAAGGGGGTGAGAAATATTTAGTCGATCATTTAACCATTTAATAGCAATGGATTGCGTGCTTTGGGGTTTTCAAGAGACATGTATGATACCTGAGATGTCGTGTCCTGGGCATAAGGAGAAAAGCGGAACATACGTACTAGGCAGAGAATGATTTTCTTCAATGAAGGAAAACTTTTTGTAAGTGATGGCTGACTCTCTCACAATGACCTTACTGTCTCACGGGGCACCTTTTCCTCCAGCAAGAGGAGGCTAATGAAATCCGAAGGTTGGTAGATGGTGCCACTTTATGTTTTAAGCCTGATTACATTTTTTTTTTCCGATTACTTTGTGAACTTGGAAGATTTACTTAATTGATCTATGCCATCAGTTACTCATATTTAAATTGGAGCTGATAAAAATATCTGCCTTATATGACATATAAAAAATGTGATCTAAGCAGGGCGCGGTGGCGCTCGCCTGTCATCCCAGCACTTGGGAGGCTGAGGCAGGAGGATCGCCAGTTCAAAGCCAGCCTCAGCCATGGCGAGGCACTGAGCAACTCAGGGAGACCCTGTCTCTAATAAAATACAAAAAAGGGCTGGGGATGGGGCCCCGTGGTCGAGTGCCCCCGAGTTCAATCCCCAGTACCAAAAAAGAAAAAAAAAAAAAAAAAAAAAAGATTTAAGCGCACAAAAATACTAGCTGGTAGGTGATGCTACCAGTTTGGGATTAGCAAATGGACCCAGCTAGGTATGGGCTGTTCTCCTTTAGTGGGTATGACATGTGCCAACCCTTCGTGTTTCCATATTTGAGATCTGGTTGCGCCTCTTGCTTCTTAAAGCCCAGTGTGATTTGTCATGTCAGGAAAATCAAGAGGCTTTGTCCTGCCCAAAGTTTGCTTCCTTTAACAGCGTCAGAGCTGGCAAGTAGCCTCCTCCCCTGAAGGCTAGAGGTGACTTGCAAAGAAGAGCTTTGTGACGTTTACCTCCAGTGTGACTT
Organism: Tamias sibiricus; assembly: GCA_025594165.1. Lineage (NCBI taxonomy): Eukaryota > Metazoa > Chordata > Mammalia > Rodentia > Sciuridae > Tamias > Tamias sibiricus. Next base: position 15,568,309 of record CM046675.1, read on the forward strand.
CCCCTCCACCCCCTGCAGGTACTTACCTGCAGAAGGAAGCACAGGTGCTTTTCCTAACCCATACTCTCCCATTTCTCCTCTTCCTCCTCCTCCCCGTCTGTGTGCTCAAGTTTAAAACGTTGAGACCGTCCAACAATCGCTGAAAATGGTGGTGTCTTGAGGAAGAGTCCAGTCCCTCAATCTCCTACACCCCCGACTCTGTTGCAAACCAAGCATTCATGACACCGACGTGGTTTCTGAAACTAACTTCCATCCCATCATCCCAATTGACTTGTGGATTCAGAAATACTGAGTTTGCATTAAGTCTTTTTTTCCCCCTTCACCCGAGGGTCCGGCCGTTCCTATTTCTTCATTAATAACCTGCCAACAGACTCCTGGGAGAAGTGATTGTAAAAAAAAACAACTACAAAAGTCAGTTTGAGCTTGCAAAACTAAACATCCACTTACCGTATAATCCATCCATTATGCTCTTTGGTGTTTACCCAGAGAAAGCGGAAAAGTATGTCAGCCCCAAAATCCACACGTAGATGTTTACGGCAGCTTTGTTTCATACATAATTGTAGCCGCCTGAAGCGCTTGGAGCAACGGAGCCGCGGGAAGAACTTCAGAAGCAAACTGGAGACAAACAGCTTTTTATTCTGATAACTTTTCTCTCTGGTTCTAACAACGACTAACACACGCCAAACACACCACTAAAATGGCGCTGACCCGATCAGCAATTTCGGCCAAGTCACTCGAGATCCCGCAACAAATCCCGTGAGACTACGGGTGGCGACAATGGCCAAATCTCCACGGCTCATAGTCAACTGCAATTCAAGTCAATCCCCAAACAGGGCTCCTGCACATAATCATCCAAACTTGAAAGCGACAACGATGTTCTTTAATAGGTGTTGGATAAATAGACGGTGGTTCATCCAGAGAGTGGAATATTATTTGGTGGTAAAAAAAAGAAATGAGCTCTCCAGATATGAACAAACGTAGAGAAAACTTACGCGCATATTTCTAAGTGGAAGAAGCCAGGCGGAAAAGCCTATATACTGTAGGATTCCAATGACGTGACATTCCAGAAAAGGAAAAACTATGGAGAGGGTAAAAAGTCAGTGGTTGCTACATGTTGCAGGGAAAGGTAGAGGAATCAACAGAGGCAGCCCAGAGGATTTTCAGGACAGTAAAATACTGGGTGATCTCATGGTGGTAGGTACATGTGCACACCACCAGGAAGGAACACTACTATAAACTGTGCACCTTGGGTGATAATGGTATGCCAGTGTGTGTTCACAGATTTTAAGAAATGAGCCAGGGGCTGGGGTTGTGGCTCAGCGGTGGAGCGCTGGCCTAGCACGTGCGCAGCCCTGGTTCGATCCTCAGCACCACCGAAAAATGAGGCATTGTGTACAACTAAAGCAAATAAATAAATATTAAAAAAAAAAAAAAAGAAATGAACCACCTGTGCGTATTTGATAATAGGGAAGGGGGCAGGCGTTTGTGGGACCAGGGGCTACATGGGAAATACTTATGCTTTCAACTCAGTATTACTATGAACCTACAGCTGCTCTAAGATAATGTCTCTTTAAAAAGAAAAAAAAATTATATATACATAAAAAGAGACTAGAACTGCCTCTTCAAAATGATATTTATAAATGCTAACGATGGCATGTGGTTTACAAAGCAAAAGTGCTTACAGCCCAGGTACTAAAATGAGTACTAAAGCATTAGCTAGAGTCGAATTTAGCCCTTTAGCCAATATTTACTCCCCGGCCTGATCCATCCTAGTGGACAGAGTCCAGCGTCAGCATGAGGCTGCAACTTGGCCATTGCATTTGTGTCTTTATTAACTGTTGATAAAGCTAAAATGAGAATCAGTAAAAAGATTGCCTCTGTAAAGCACATCTAGCGTTAGTGCAAACGGAAATCATCCAGCATTTCTTACCTTTAACAGACAGGAAGGACTACATTAAGAAGAAATAACATATAAAATGATGTATGGGACGTCTCACGGACAAAAGTAATCAATAACATTTTAAATCAGCATTGGTCTGCTTGGTGAAGAAAAGGTGTAATCCAAAGCGCATGATCTTTACATCACAATGTTTATAGAGTCCCAGGAAAGGAAAGATCTTGGAATAGATTTCAGTCTGGCTGCAGGGTTCAGGTAGAGATCAACAGGTGAGTTAACTGGTTATGTGGTTCACGTTTTAAAAAGAGAATTTCTAGAAATCAGATACCCCCAGTAATGGGAAATATCAACTGCTTTGAACACGACTGATTGTCCCATTATTGCAAATACCATCAATCGTGGAACCAAGAAGCTCCTGACACGAATCATGTACCAAATATTCCACGGGAAACAAGCTTGAATAGAAAACATCTCTCTTCCACTGTAACACAGCTCTCTGGATCCTAGAGCTTCCTCAGCACCACGTAAAAATAAACGCATTGTGTACAACTAAAAGCAAATAAATAAATATTAAAAAATAAAAGATTTCATAGTATAGCCAGGCGCGGTGGCGCACGCCTGTCATCCCAGCACTTGGGAGGCTGAGGCAGGAGGATCGCGAGTTCAAAGCCAGCCTCAGCCATGGCGAGGCACTTAGCAACTCAGTGAGACCCTGTCTTTAATAAAATACAAAAAAAAAAAAAAAAAAAAAAAAGGGCTGGGGATGTGGCCCAGTGGTCAAGTGCCCTGAGTTCAATCCTTGGTACAAAAAAAAAAAAAAAAAAAAAAAATAGATTTCATAGTTTTGAGGAATAAGCAGAGTTAATAAAAAGAATTTGAAATAGGCCACAAAGACAGGGTTGGGGGAGTTAGAGATGGACCCCAGGAGATGTTCGTGTTGTTGGAACTATATTCAACATTTGTTACTAAGCCGGAGACGGCATACACTGATCTCTCTTTTTTTTTTTTTTTTTAACTGGGGATTGACCTCAGGGCCACTCGACCACTGGGCCACATCCCCAGCCCTTTTTTGTATTTTATTAGAGACAGGGTCTCACTGAGGTGCTCAGTGCCTCGCCATGGCTGAGGCTGGCTTTGAACTCGCGATCCTCCTGCCTCAGCCTCCCAAGTGCTGGGATGACAGGCGTGCGCCACCGCGCCCAGCAAGACACCGATCTCTTTAAGTCCCTTCCAGCTCAGTGATGCAAAAAAAAAAAAAAAAAAAAAAAGCTGGCATTTTAGTGAAATGTAATATGGATTACATAATATAACATGGCAAATAGAGAAGTCTGCCTCGCAAAGATAAAGCACTTATATGTCAAATAGCATTGTGTGCGGAAATCGAAAATGCAATTGTGGACCAATTTTTAAAACTTCCACTAGCACATGTGACACGGTGTCGGGCAGAGGATGAGGAGAGGCAGAGGCTGTGAGGAGGAGGCACTCAGATAACCAATGGTCTGCTTGGACCAGATGAAGTCAGCCCATCTGGGAAGGAGCAATCACCTGCAGCTAAACATGAGTGTGGTTTTCGGGATCCTTTGTCTCTTCTTTCGTGCAAACATGCCCACATCCGCTCAGATAGATATTTCCCTGTGGCTTCAGACTATTGAATTTTCGTAGTTCCTGCACTTGTTGAATGTGATTTTGTTAGGAACAAGTTGGATAGTTTCCCAGCTGTAGATTCTACCTGAAGTCGGGGCCACTGGTAGGTAGCATGACCTCTGAAAGACAGTGTGGCCTGTAGAGGAGTTGTAGGGAATTTGCTGGAATTTGTTCCTTGTGTACTACAAGATCATCAGCAGGGCTGGGCGTGGTGGTGCATACCTGTAATCCCAGCAGCTCGAGGAGGCTGAGGCAGGAGGATTGCGAGGTCAGAGCCAGCCTCAGCGATTCAGCAAGGCTGTAAGCAACTCAGTGAGACCCTGTCTCTAGATCAAATGCAAAATAGGGCTGGGGATGTGGCTCAGTGGTTGAATGCCCCTGAGTTCAATCCTTGGTACTCCCCTCCCCCCAAAATAAAAGAGTACCAGGAGGGGTTTGGCCCCCTGCAGCTGGTGCTCAGTATCCTGCCTATCTGCTCAGACCATAGATATTCTTATAGACGCCTCACTCCTCCTTCCTGAAGATCTGGTCCTCAGGACTCCTTCCCTTGAACTACTTCTTTGCGTAAGTGAGCTTCAAATGAAGACAAATGACATTCTCTGGGAGTGTCCTTAACTAGTAACTCATAGGCAATGTATAAACACCCCCATTCTCCAGGGTAGGATGATAACCCTGTTCTTCACAGAGTTTCTCTGCAGGATTGCCTGCAATGGTGGCTACTTGAATATTTCAAACGTGTGTATATATATATATATATATATATATATATATATATATATATATATTTTTAGTTGTAGATGGACACAATATCTTTATTTATTTTTATGTGGTGCTGAGGCTTGAACCCAGTGTCTGACGCTTAACAGGCAAGCACTCTACCACTGAGCCCCAGCCCCAGCCCTCAACTGTTCTTTAGTGGATGTTGCATGAATCCATGTTGCATTGCTATATTAAAATGGGGGGGAAAAAGTGGTTGAATGAGACGGATATCATTATTCTCAATGCATGATTGAAGACTTGAATGCTGCGAATATACTTTGCATACAAACTGTTCTGTGTAAAAAGATGCTCTATGTGTATAGTATGAACTGTAATACATACTACTATAAATGAAAATTTTTAAAAAAATGGATGAGGCTGGGTAATTGATAAAGAAAAAAAAAAAGTTTTATGTAGTTCAGAGTTCTGGAGGTCCAAGAGTGTGTCACCTGCTTCTGCTTGGCCCCAGCGCGGGCCTCATGATGGGTGGTATCACCAGGGCAGACGCGGAGGTGGGAGACGGTGGTGAACTAGAAAGCCCGATCTGGTCTCACGTAACACCTTGTCCTCATGAGCAATGACTTAGTCCATGAGACCAGCATTCATCCACCCCGGGTCAGCACCTTCAGCAGCCTACCACCTCCTGACGGACGTTACTCGTGAAAGTACCATCACCCTTTTTTAAAAAAATTATTTATTTATCGTAATTTGCTATACATGCTTACAGAATGCAATTCATTTCATATCACACAGATAGAGAGCACAGTTTTTCAAGTCACTGGTTCTACACAAGAGTATTTTCACACCTTTTGTGGCTTCATACATGTACTTAGGGTAATGGTGTCTAACTCATTCCACCACCAAGCCTACCTTATTACCCCCTCCCTTTTCCTCCTTCCCCTTTGATCTTTTTAACATTCCTTCATTCCTCTCATCCACCGCCTCTCCATTATGAGTCAGTATCCTCATAATAAAGAAATCATTCGACCGTTGGTTTTTTGGGGATTGGCTAACTTCACTTAGCATTAACCCAAACAATAAATGGGCCAAGGAACTGCACAGACACTTCTCAGAAGAGGATATACAAGCGATCAATAAATATATGAAAAAAAATGTTCAACATCTCTAGCGATTAGAGAAATGCAAATCAAAACTACTCTAAGATTTCATCTTACTCCAAGCAGAATGGCAGCTATCAAAAATACAAACAACAATAAATGTTGGTGAGGATGTGGGGGAAAAGGCCCACCCACACATTGCTGGTGGGACTGCAAATTAGTGCAGCCAATCTGGAAAGCAGTATGGAGATTCCTTGGAAAACTTGGAATGGAACCACCATATGACCCAGCTATCCCACTCCTCAGTCTATACCCAAAGGACTTAAAAGCAGCATACTACAGGGACACAGCCACATCAATGTTTATAGCAGCTCAATTCACAATAGCTAGATTGTGGAACCAACCTAGATGCCCTTCAGTAGATGAATGGATAAAGAAACTGTGGTATCTATACACAATGGAGTATTACTCAGCACTAAAAGAGAATAAAATCATGGCATTCGCAGGTAAATGGATGGAGTTGGAGAAAATAATGATTAGTGAAGTTAGTCTATCCCAAAAATGCCATCATCACCTTTTAACGCCACTGCATCAAGGACTGAGCTTCCTCCATGATCTGTGTGGAGGCCACAGGCAGACCATACCTAGGCCTCCGCAGACGCCTCCCCTCCCCTGTGTCGCCGCCTCACTTCTGTGGCATTGCCTGTGGTACCCGGATGAGCTCTCCGTCTCAAAGTCTGCTCCAGTGACTGAGATTCCCCATCAGTAAAAAGGAAATGACCATCTTCCTCCAAAGATAGCCATGAGTAGGAGATCAATGAAAACTCAGGGGTTTAAGAAGAGTAAATATTTACTACTCAGTAGCCACATTTTACATGATCTTGGTGTGCACCCTGTTTTCAATGTGCACGTGTTTTTTTTTTTGTTGTTGTTGTTGTTGTTGTTGTTGTTTTGTTTTTTGTTTTCCCACCTCTGGGAAAATTCAAGCTAAGACATGCCCCTGACCAGCTGGTGGGTTAAAGCTGTCCAGTTTGCAGGACTCTCCCTGGCTTCCGGTACCTGGCTCACATCCTGCACCCAGACCAGCCCTCTCCCACCACCCTGACCTTGCCTGCCGAGCACCGCCTTCTAGGGCAGTGGGCACGTCGGGGAATGGCACTCCTGTCCTTCCAAAGTCTACCTCCGTGCATCAAGATAGCCCCAACACAGAGGTCGTTGGTACTCTCTCTTTTTTTTTTTTTTTTTTTTTTTTGGGGGGGGGGGTGCAGGAGGCTGAACCCAGGGCCTTGTGCATGTGGTGCAAGCCCTCTACCCACTGAGCTCGATCCCCAGCCCAAGCTGTTGGGAGTCTTGCGGCTGCGGAGTGATCATCTTGTCAGGGCTGTGCAGCCTCCCTCTCACCTCGCAGGGCCCCCTTTGGAGGTATGACTGCGATCGCCATTTTCCCAGTGGAAGACTGGAGTCCCGCAGCGATTAGGTGACGCCCTCAGCAGGACTCAAGGAAGCGGCGCCTGGGAGCCCCTGGGCTCCTCCCTTCCTTTTGGAGACTGCTATAAGTAATGTGAGATCCGAACAGGGTGTGCTGGATTCTGGGTTCCTTGCCACTCTCTCCTCCTTCCTCTTCGGCTACGTTTTATGGCCCACTTTCAGATCTCTGGAATTAAAATTTGAACAAAAAGGCAGAACAGGCCGTGCGCGGTGGTGCACGCCTGTAATCCCAGCACTTGGGAGGCTGAGGCAGGAGGATCAGGAGTTCAAAAGTGAGGCCCTCGGCAACTCAGTGAGACCCTGTCTCTAAATAAAATAGGGCTGGGGATGTGCCTCAGTGGTCGAGTGCCCCTGAGTTCAATCCCTGGTACCCCCCACCAAAGAAAAGATAAAGGCAGCATAAGATGTTGTAGCAGCCACATCAATGTTTATAGCAGCTCAATTCACAATAGCTAGACTATGGAACCAAGCTAGGTGTCCCTCAATAGATGAGTGGATAAAGAAAATGTGGCATATATATTCAGTGGAATATTACTCAGCTTTAAAGAAGAGTGAAATTAGGGCGTTTGCCAGTAAATGGTTGGAGTTGGAGAATATCATGCTAAGCGAAATAAGCCAATCCCACAAAACAAAAGCCAAATGTTTTCTCTAATATGTGGATGCTAATTTATAATAAGGTGGGGGGCACTAGGGGAAAATAGCATTAGATTAGGTAGAGGGAAGTGAAGGGAGGGGAGGGAGGGGATGTGGGGATGGGAAAGAGAGTGGAATGAGACAGACATTATTACTGTATGTGTATATGTGACTGCATGACCAATGTGATCCTGCAACATGGACACTTAGAAAAATGAGAAATTATGTCCCATCTATGTATGATAGATCACAGTGCATACATGCATTTGACTGTCATGTGTAACTAATTAAAACTAATTAAAAATTTAAAAAAAGATGCCACTGGGTGGCTCTTACACCAAATCTGAGAAGGGGTTTAGCCACGCCCACAGCATGGCCCTGGTTGCAATGCAGACGGTTTTTTTCAGTTCCGCTGTGCCTCTTCTCTTCCCACATCGGGGTTCTAATACCGGCTCTGTGAGGAATTCCCTTTGCTGCACTTTGTACATGTCTCCCGGTTAGAAACAGTGGTGGTTCAGGGCACCTGGGGTACGGTGTCCAACTCTGAGGCTTTGGATAACCTGGGAGGACCAAATTCCAGCCTGTCCAGACCTCCTTCCAGCTGCAAACAGATGCTGTCATCTTCACCATCCCTGACAAAGAAAGCCACCTTTCCAGTGATCGACTGTGAGCAGTTTGCCCTTGTCCTGAGTCTGTTTGGGTCACAATCAGGAACACAGGTGTGGTTCAAGAGTTGTATCTCAAGCTGCGATTCTCTACGCTGTTGCTGCTGGGGCGATTCCTCCTGTGTAGTGTGTAGGTGTTTCTGATCTGCATGGGACACAGGAATTTATCTCTGCCTCTTCCTGAACCTCTACATGTCCCCTCGATAGTTCCAGATTTGGGGGGAGTCGATTTAACTCTCTTTCAGAAAGTATAGAGATCTTTTGACCTAAAGGGACAGCTGTTGACATCATGGTTTTGCTCTCATGGCTGAGAGTGACATGGTGTCCCAGGATACTCTGTTGTGGGACGCTGGTGGAGAGACTCTCAGGTCATGGCATAAAACAGTTCCTAGAAATTAGTTTGTGCTTTTTTTTTTTTGGTATCGGGGAGTGAACTCAGGGGCACTCAACCACTGGGCCGCATCCCCAGCCCTTTTTTGTATTTTATTAGCGACAGGGTCTCACTGAGGTCCTCAGTGCCTCGCCATGGCTGAGGCTGGCTTTGACCTCATGATCCTCCTGCCTCAGCCTCCCAAGTGTTGGGATGACAGGCGTGCACCACCGTGCCCGGCTAGTTGTTCTTTTATCCGTGTTTACCACCGGTCCTGGGCTTCCAGAGCCGAATCTGAATTTCCATGCCAAACTGCACAAGCAGGATTGGCATCAGGGGCTCTCTTTTTCCACATCAGCTTTGGAATTTAGCATGTGAGGCAATGCCACTGTTTTTAGTAGCGTGAACTTGGAATGCACTCCAACAGCCATGAACTGATCAGCTGTAGAATAAATAATTGATTCATCTCCAAAGCCTCTGACTCCTGGTGGTGGAGTTCCTGACAAGCTTTTGTCTAGCTACCCTCTGGAAAACCTCAAAAGTTTTTGTCTTTTTTTATTATTGTTATTTTTTTTCCAAATGGACGCATTTTGACAAACAGACTCCTAAGAGCAGTCAAGTGTCAAATGCAAAGTTATGGTTGGTGCAGCTGCCTTGGGGATCCTACGCTCCATTTATTCATTACAGAAAGCTCAGATGCGCAAATGTGTGCTGCCGGTTTGTGTGCCTGTCAGTTTAGTGCACTTAATGAACATTGATCATGTTCATCCAGACGCGCTTCTTGGTGCTGCAGACAAGAAGTCAGTGGTTTCTGAATGACATAGTGCAGACTTTTTTTATTTTCTTGTCTTTTTTTTTTTTTTGGAGTTACTGGGGATTGAACTCAGGGGCACTCAACCACTGAGCCACAGCCCCAATCCTTTTTTCTTTCTTTATTATTATTTTTGCAAGTCACGTCTCTGTGCAATTTGGTGTTTTTTGCAGCAAATATAATTTGCTGGGCTGGGGTTGGGGCTCAGTGGTAGAGCACTTGCCTCGCGTGTGTGAGGCACTGGATTTGATTTTCAGCACCACATAAAAAATAATTAAATAAAATAAAGGGATTGTGTCCATCTATAACTAATAAAAATATTTTAAAATAAATAAATAAATCAGTTAATTAATAAATATGACTAAAATGTACCTTGCCATCCATGACCCCATAAAATGTTAATATTAAATTAACATATGTGTTAATATATGTTAATTAATATGTTGCTCTCATTTTCCTGTTATAAAGCCAGTATTTGTCTATTTAAAGTATAAAGTGGCCAGGTGCAGTGGTGCACACCTATAATCCCAGCGCTTGGGAGGCTGAGGCAGGAGGATGGCAAGTTCAAAGCCAGCCTCAGCCATGGCGAGGCACTTAGCAACTCAGTGAGACCCTGTCTCTAATAAATTTCAAAGAAAAAGGGGGGGCTGGGGATGTGGCTCAGTGGTCGAGTGCCCCTGAGTTCAATCCCTGGTACCAATAAATAAATAAATAAAGTATAAAGTGGTTTTGTTTGTTTGTTTGTTTGTTCTGGTTTGGTTTAGTTGGGTGTGGGCAGTGGTATCCAAGAGGGTATGTATACCAAGCACACACTATACCACTGAGTTCTTCCCAGCTCCAAGCAATAGTTTTAATTACTTAGATAATTATGAGACGGTTATGGGGACATGTTAAATTTAGTAGGTTTTTCGGTTCCCCCAAATCATTTTTGGCTTTTGAAAAACATCCTCTCAATTAGAACTCCTCCTACCGGGAACTTAGACCATTCATAATGTCTGCTGAGCCTGCTTATCAATTAACGCCAGATATATGGTTCTACATTACAGTGAGAAAAATACTTTTTTGTCTTTTTACCATTTGATGTTTTGCATCCTGTCCAAATTTTCGCAAAATAAATTGCTAGGCTTCTTATAATTGGGAAAAAAAAAGTATCTTTTAAATAAATGCATTTTTTTTTTGTTTGCTCTCTTGTGTTTGTTTGTTTGTTTGTTTGTTTGTTTGTTGTAGTAAATTAAAAAGCGAAACAGAGCTTGTTCAATTAGTTTGGCTCACTGGAGGTGCATTACGTGTAGCAATGGGTTACTCATAACTGTTGTGCTGGGAGAAGATTCTAATCAGATTTGGGGAAAAGATGAGTATATTTGCATTACCCTGTATGTGTTGCTAGTTCATTTTTATTTCTTTTGATTGAGGTTTCATGGGACACAGAAAAGCTGTGAAGACAGATGTGCTCAAATTATAGCCCAGATTCATCTCAATAGCTTGTGGGTTGTCCAACTTGCCGATGATGTTTGGAACTGAGCCGGGCTTGGTGGCGCATGCCTGAAATCCCACAACTCAAGAGGCTGAGGCAGGAGGATCACAAGTTGGAGACCAGCCTCAGCAACTTAGTGAGGCCCTAAGCAACGCGTAGTGAGATCCTGTCTCAAAGTAAAAGATAAAAAGGGCTGGGGATGTGGCTCAGTGGTGAAGTGGCCCTGGGTCTAATCCCTGGTACAACAACAACAACAACAAAAAGAGTTGAATCATAATGTCAAATGTATCACCTTGACGTTGACTTGCTCATCTTTTAAATGCTTTGAGCACTGTATTCAGAAGGCAGTGCAAACTGGCAGTACCACCCTTAGAAAAATGAATTATTTAACTGGCATGTTTGTAGCCTTTGGAAACATTAAGTATGTGTATAAATGAAATATGTTCCATTGTACTCCTTGCAGCTTTGTCTGTCACGGAAGAAAATCATGACACTGAAGAGAATCTAAGTTTCCCTAGAGGTTTGCTTCTGAAAGTTAGGGTCCAAAGCTGCAATGGAATATTAGGAACCCAATAAAAATGATGAGGCAGCCTGTATCATTTGGATATCAAGGAACGGAACGCATGTGCTCGTGAAAAAGGAATACATAGAACAATCATGCATTAATTAAAGAGATAGCTAAGATTGCGGTTAGCTGAGAGCCATAAAAGATATTCAAGTTTCACCTGAGAGTCATACATTCATCTAAGAATCTTTTTATGCCCGTGAACACTGTGTGACGCACCTGTAAGCTCGAGCTGTAAGCACTTGTGCTTGTTAAAGCAAAATGTATTTAACCGGGTGAGGGTTAGTGGCTGTGTGGTTGGAGTTAGAGTGGTTGAAGTTGTGTGGCTGGAGTTAGAGGAGAGTTGGAGTTGCGGTTGGAGTTGGAGAGGTTGTTGGAGCCGGAGAGAGAAGTTAGAAGAGAGAAGAATAAAAGAACTTTTTCATTTCCATCCTGCCTCTGAATTTTCTCCCGCGGCGTCGTAGCTGCAAGCGGCAGCAGCAGGTGGCTACACATATTGTGATGCTTTTTATTTAGTAAATTAAAAAAAAAAAATACATCCTTCATATATATGTGCATGTGTGTAAATGCAAAGAATAAGTTTGGGGAAGAGATTTCTTCCCCTATGGAGAATGGAATGTGCGACACCAAAAAGGGCTTTTTTTTTTTTTTTTTTTTTTTGCTATGAACATCTCCACTTTTCGACACTTTACAAATGATGCATTGAAATGATTCTGTGTGACGTATGCAACTGACTTTAAGAGACACAGCCAGGTACCAGGTAGAAGCAACCATCATGAAGCCAATCATCGGGTATTTTATTGAACACGCACCATATGTCAGTCACTGTATTTGTCACTGGGAATGCAACAGAGAGCAAAGAATCATCCTGGCCCTGAGCTCAGGGACATGGATATTCCTAGAAATTGTATACACATATCGGTTTATTGTATTATGTAGAAAAAGCAGAAAGAATTAGAAAAGTTTAATGATTGTGTGGTTGGCCAAATTTTCCTCAGGAAGGAATTCTTTCATTGACGTTTGAAGCCTGAATCAGACCAGAGGAAGCAAGAAGGGTTAGTGATGAAGTCAACACAATGGAAACCCCAAAGGAAGAGCTGTATGAATAACAGTAATATTGATTATGTCTGAGTTTAGGGGAAATCTTCACAAATAGATCGTAGTATTCTGCATCGAATTGGCTGCGGATAATCTGTAATGCCTTGCGGGTCTTAAACCATCCAGAAGGGTCAGTTTCTGTCCTCCTCATGAATGAGCCAACTGATTTTGACTGCATTCTTCCTTTGATTGTTCCTTTCTGATTCATTTACACCGACCCAGCCCAGTTGAACTTGAACTTGAACTCGCCATTACTGGCGGTACTTGGGTAACTGAGCGTGTGCTTTCGTGAAGGGTGTGTACCCAGACTCCCTCTGAAAGGGCTTTCCTGTCTCTCTTGCTCTCTCCCACCCTTGAATCCATGTGATTATGCATTTTCATGCATCCAATTAAATATTCATGCAACACTTTGTGGCAGATGTTGGGGAAAGCAAACACAGTCCTGACCTTACCAATGCACATTCTGTTGCAAGAAACAAAGAAGGAGCGACCACAGGCTGTGTTCCCTGTGATTGAAATGGCTGGGATGCTGAGACAGAGAAGGGAGGTCTACCTCCTGAGTTGCTATGTTCAGGGAAGGTTTCTCTGAGCTGAGCTTTCGGCATTACAGAAAGCCAAGGGCAGAAGTTGGGAAAGAAGCCCACGTGCAGAAGTCTTGAGCTGGGAGTACTTGAACTTGAACGTGGGATATTCCAGGACTTCAGCAAGGAGCCCGTGGATGGAAAACAACTTCAATAGAACCAGGATCCTTGCCCCAGGGTGTGGTGGCCCTTGGGGGGGGGGGCACAAGGACCTATTGAAGCCCTTCAGGAGACGGTGAAAGATGAGTCTGTCTTGCAATTTCTAGGGCTGGCCTTCTGTCTTGGGATTATGGAATCACAGGGGTGGAAGAAACCCTAAAGGAGATCTAACGAAACCATTTCCCCTCCTGCCTGCACTTCTTGGGGGTGGGGGTGTCTGAAGTGGTAGCTGAATTCCGCATCGCTAGTACACAGTGGTTGGTTTTGTTGTTTTCTACTTTAGACTGGTTTTCCAGTGGACCCAAAAGGCCTGTTGTTCATTTTCTCCACAAAGCTGACCTGGATATATTTGGGGTGCCACTGCTGTTCTCCCCCTATATGCTTTTAGTTCCTGTCCCCCACGTCCTCAACGAAAGCCCTCTTTACCCTCAAGAAATCTTGGCAATAGGAAGTATTTACAGCAGCCAATATTTTACATGGCGCTTCCTTAAACCCCAAAGCAGAGGAGACTCCCTCTCTCTAGAACCTCAAGGAAGAGCTTTTCTCCCACCATCCCCCGACCCCCCGGGAAATCTGTTCTTCTGCCTTTCCAAAATGTGTGAAGTGAGCGTTGAACCAGTTAGCCAAATCATGTAAGTCAAAGAGCTTCACAGAAAAGAAAAATGTCCTGAGTGGTATCCACGGCCGTGTGTCCTATTAAACACCGCTGACGCCATCACTCAGTTACGAGTTCAGCAAGACAGATTCATATGCCGATACACAGCAACTGGGCTGGGGATATAGCTCAGTCGGTAAAGTGTTTGCCTTGAAGGCATAAGGCCCTGGGTTCAATCCCCAGAAACACACACACACATACACACACAAACAAAAAAACTATAATGAAATATTAAACATCATATATATATATATATATATATATACATACATATATATATATATATATATACACACACACACACACACACACATATATATGGCTACATACAATTGGTAATAGTGTCACTGGAAGCCCGTCTCAACTAGAGCTCATCTTCCACCTAAATGATTGACCCATTTCTCACCTCTCCCAAGGAACACTGATGCTATACTGTACATATTATAGATGCAGATGAGAAAAAGATAGCCCTTGAGGTACCTCTGCTAGTCCTCTTAATAAAGCTTGAGAATAAAGGTTATGTAAAAAAAAGAAGAAGAAGAAAAAGAACAATATACATAAACATATGCTTATATTCAATCTCTTAAGAAATCCTAGGGAAAACTCTACCTATTGACTCTTATTTTCTTCCCTCAAAAGCGGGAGTACAACGATGATTTCCTCTGCCTTGTAATTAATTTCTGCTTGTCGACCTAAGCTATGCCTTTATTGACAAAGTAAAGAGTTAAGGCAATGGGAGAGACAATGCAGGTCAAAAACCCGTTTATATCTCTATTACAGGCAAAGGCTAGCCCCTTAGTAAATGTCTATTGAGTCAGGTGGAATTGAATTAGTTTGAATTGAATTGAATTGAATTGCTGAGAGAGAGAGAGAGAGAGCGAGAGCTGTGTGTAGATGCAGCCAATTATTACTGCTTCCTTTGACCAGTATTTTGAGCTGAATATTTCAACAATTATTCATTCAACCAGCATTTTATGGAGTGTGTGCCTATTAGAAGCCAGGCAGAAGCTCAGTTCAGCAAGATGAATTCACAGATTAAATAAAACATGGTGTCTAGTCCATAATGGCTCAAAATAGACACAGGAAGTACCTAAGCAAGAGTTACAAGAATCTCTCACAGGGATAAAAGAATACGATTAAGAGAGCAAAGGTGGTGTTTCGGTCAGCGTCATTGCTGTGACCCAAAGACCTCAGGAGTGTGATTAGAAAAGGCAAGGCTTCTTTTGGTCAACAGTTTCAGAGGTTCAGTGCCTGGTTGGCCTACTCCATAGCTCTGAGCCCAAGGTGAGGAGAACATCATGGTACCAGGGTGTGGTGGAGGAAAGCAGCTCAGGACATGGTGACCAGGAAGCAGAGAGAGTTCCCCTTAGAGGGACAAAACATAACCCCCACGAGAACACCCCCCACCCCAGGACCTACCTCCTCCTGCCACACCCTCCCTACTACCCACAGTCACCACCCAGTCAGCATCAGTAGCAGTTGGTTGATACACAGATGAGGAGGCTCTGGCTCTCACAATCTAACCCTTTCATCTCTGAAAGTTCCTCTACCATCTCACACATCAGCTTTGGGAGGAACACCTCTTCACCATAATAGGTGGCAAGTGGGATAGGAGGAGGGGAAGATAGATGGCGCTAATTAGACTCCTAAGGGAGGCCCTTAATATTCAGGTGAGACCGGAAATATCATTTCTATTCAGGGGAAAGATGTTACGGTATTCTCTCTCAGCGTTTTTTTGAAGTTTTGTATTATCCTATTGAATCCTTCTAGAATTACTGTCCATTGGTCTCTGGTATGATTTTTGGACAAGGAGGATTGGAAAGGAATTCTTCAGGGTCTCAGAACTTATTGAGAATGTTAATTGCAAAATATAATGCAATATGTATATGCTATGTATAGTGTATATACATAATAGAATATACATATGTATTAAATCTCACAGTCATTTTGTATGTGTGTGCGTGGGGACTGGGGATTGAACCCAGGGACTTGAGCATGCGAGGCAAGCACTCAGCCAACTGAGCTATATCCCCAGCCCCCTCACAGTCGTTTTAAATCTCTGTTCTCTAATTAAACGTCTCATGTGTCTTTGATTTTTAATCTCCTTCATGTATTTTCCCCTTTTGTAAATATGATTATAAACTGGTAGATTGTAAATAAATTGTGTATACTCAGTGGAGAATATTTCTTAGAAGTATTTCTTTTGGAATTGCCTAGATGATTTTTGAGATCTTTGTTCAAGTATGAAGTGGTGGACTAGAACCAGGTTACAGGACCTCATGTTAAATTGCATTTTTTTTTTTTTTTTTCCTCTTTTTGTACTTGAGATTGAACCTATGGGCAATTCACCACTAAGCCTCATCCTCAGTACCCCCACCATTTTATTTTTTATTTTGTGACAGGAACTTACTAGATTGCTTAGGGCCTCACTTAGTTGCTGAGGCTGTCCTCCTGCCTCAGCCTCCCGAGCCTCTGGGATTACAGGTGTGTGTCACCATGCTGGGCTTAAATTGTGTTTTTTAATCCTGTAATAGCACAAAATGTTAGTAATATTCATTTCCACCTTCTTTCTCCTTTAGACGAAGGAAGGTTATCTATGCAAATGTTCCAGTCAGGCAAGGTAAAATGTTTGCTCTGGTGAATTTCAGATAGATTGATCATGTTAGATGGTCAACATCTTGAGATTTTCCTCTGCTTTCTGCCTGTTTTCCTGCCTTTGGAACTTCTTAATTGACAAAGTGCTCAGACACAGTTAAGAATTGTGGATTAAGCCGGGCGCGGTGGCGCACGCCTGTAATCCCAGCACTTTGGGAAGCTGAGGCAGGAGGATCGCAAGTTCAAAGCCAGCCTCAGCAATAGCGAGGCACTTAGCAACTCAGTGAGACCCTGTCTCTAAATAAAATACAAAAAAAAAAAAAAAAAAAAAAAGGGCTGGGGATGTGGCCCAGTGGTCGAGTGCCCCTGAGTTCAATCCCTGGTACCACCAAAAAAAAAAAAAAAAAAAAAAAAAAAAATTGTGGATTAGCGGGGCACGGTTCTGCACACCTGTCATCCCAGCACTCAGGAGGCTGAGGCAGGAGGATCACAAGTTCAAAGCCAGCCTCTGCAATAGCGAGGCACTTAGCAACTCAGTGAGACCCTGCCTCTAATAAAATACAAAAAAGGGCTGGGAATGTGGCCCAGTGGTCGAGTGTCCCTGAGTTCAATCCCGGTACCAAAAAAAAAAAAAAAAAAAAAAAAAAAGAATTGTGGATTATTCCTCAGTCTCAGTTCTGGGGAGGAAAAGGGAGACTCTGAGAATTCAGTCTAATTGACAATTTCATGGTTTCTCCCCCCTCTTGAAAATCATTTAAGCATAAGAAAAATGAGATATATATCGAGAACTATATGTCTTGGAAGAAAAAAATTCCATAAAGAAACCCACAAAAAAGAATCTACTCCATTAAGTTTGCTTAAAATAAAATACTGTATAATAAAATAATGTCTATTAAAAGATCCAGTTATTTTACTTCCTTTTTCATAGTATGATGATTGACATATTCTTATTGCCATAACTGGGCATTTTATATAAAGCTCTTCAGATTATGAAATTTAAAGCATATCATTGTAAACAGTCAAATCTCAGATTTCTGAATCCACATATTTTGTTCCACTTAAATGCAATTTATAAAAATAATAAAAAAGATAAACTTTAACAGGAAAAGTTTTGAAATTTTTTCATATGCATAAGATTATCCCTGTACTGATTAAAATATAGATATCTAGGCCCTCTCCAGACATTAGATAGAAAGACCATGGCTTTGGCCAGGTGGGGTGGCGCATACCTATAATCCTAGCAATTTGGGAGGCTGAGGCAGGAGGATTGCAAGTTCAAAGCCAGCCTCAGCAACTTAATGAGGCCCTAAGCAACTCATTGAGACCCTGTCTCTAAATAAAAATATAAAAAAGGGCTGGGGATGTGGCTCAGTGGTTAAGCAACCCTTGGTTCAATACCCTGTACCAAAAGAAAAAAAAAAAAAAAAAAAGAAAATTCATGGTCTTGGATCTGAAAGATCCAAGATTCTTCAGCTGATGCTCAGCAGAAGAAGTTCAGTGGTCAGCGACTAGTGGGCCAAGGAGGTAGACCCAGGTCTATAGCCCTGTTCTCAGGGAGAAAATGCGGACAGTTGTGATTGGCTGATCTGATGAACTCTTGCTTGTGATTGGCTGAGCTGATGAACTCCTGCCTATGATTGGCCGATCTGATGATCTCCTGCCGCAGTTGTTTCTCAAGTTCGGATTCACAGAGAGGACCCAGTCGTGTCTTGAATCCCACCTTTTAGAGAGAAGCCACTAGCCAGATGGGACACTGAGCCAACAAGTGTAAACCAGGACAGTCCAGGGTAGATGGTGACAAGGGTCCCGCGATCCCTGAAAGATGTGAGATGTTTCTTACAACTGCGTATCTTGAAGGCTTGCTTAAGAGGTCCGGGGGCAGCGTGAAAAAATCTGCTGTGCATCTTGTCCCGAGGAAATTTCAGTCGTTCCAGAGAACCTCTGATTGGGGCATTAGGACACTAGGGTCTCAAAGGTGGACTGGAGACCAGGAATAGCCCACATCATCTGATTACTCCTTACACATGCAGAGTCTCAGGCTTTAGCAGGCTAGTGAATCAGAGTCAGGGGATGGAGCCAGGAAGTGTGTGTGTGTGTGTGTGTGTGTGTGTGTGTGTGTGAGAGAGAGAGAGAGAGAGAGAGAGAGAGAGAGATTCCAAAACAGAGGAGGAGGACTCGTCTGGTGGCTTGGAGTAGACAGCATTATGGAGAAGAACAATGAGACACAAATTTTGAGTCCAGCCCGTTTCTCTTGGAAGACTTGGGCAGGATCCTGTGTTTGCAATGCCTGAGGCGTTCAGCTCTGCATCGAGCACCAGGCGGTCAAGTTCACCTGCTCTTGACTCCAACACTCTGACTGTTTTCAAAGCATCCTCCTTTGGGAAAAAAATCTTTAGAAGTAAAAAAAAAAAAAATTTTTTTTTTCTTTTAGCTTTAGCTTTGAGAGTGTCAAAAGCAGGGCTAGCAGAAGCCTCTGGCCATAAGCAAATGAGATTAAGGAAGCAAGAAGAATTGCATGCCCGTTTTACAAACCCGAAAAGCAGTTTTCTGTACTTTCCTTAAACATTCCAGTGGCAGAGATGCTTTGGTTTGGTGGGATTGGCTTATTTTGCTTGGCATGATATTCTCCAACTCCAACCATTTACTGGCAAATGGCCCTAATTTCACTCTTCTTTAAAGCTGAGTAATATTCCATATTTTTTAATCCATTTATCTATTGAGGGACACCTAGGTTGGTTCCATAGTCTAGCTATTGTGAATTGAGCTGCTATAAACACTGATGTGGCTGCGTCACTATAGTATGCTGATTTTAAGTCCTTTGGGTATAAACCGAGGAGTGGGATAGCTGGGTCAAATGGCGGTTTAATTCAGGTGGTGTGAGATGGCGCCTCCTTGTGGGTCTTCATTTTATTAGATACAACCTGACTACATGCCGTGAGCAGGACATTCGTGAACTATTCATAATTCTCCAGCGTCCCCATCCCTCCGTTCACTTTGGATGTGTTAGTTAAGTCGGAGCAGGTGGGGCTGAGCGTCCTCACTGTTGCATCTACACGAGTGAGTTTCAGAATCCAGACGTGTGTCTGAAGGATTGGGTGGTTGCCCACCTTGGAATTAGAAGTCCTATATTTTTGTTTTTGTTATTGTCATTCAACTGTTCAGTCAATAGACATGAAAGGAGGTGAAGTGACTGTGCTTGACTAATAACTGGTTTGGGACTAGAACTGTCCCCTATGATATAGCATGTCACTGTGCATTCCACTTGAATCATCTTCAATTCATTGATCAAACGTTACTAGGAAAGACAGAATGAATCGCTGTGCTTTACATCTTGTAATTACCAAGTCAAAGAAGGAAGATCATTTGGATAGATTCAGGGCCCATCCCAAGAATCCCATTATTAAGAGGAATGGAATGTGATATGTGCTAATGTGAAAATGTGTGTGTGTGTGTGTGTGTGTGTGTGTGCATTTCAAAAACTAACATTTTCAAGAAAGGAATTTTATTATTTAAGCCTCCCCAGTCCATGAGATGTGATTGAATCAGCTCTGCTTGCAGTAGGACCCAAGAGAAATAAAACTATATTTCCCAATATTATCTTTCCCCCAAAGGGACTCTCCTTCATGAAGAAATATTCTAACAAACTGGTGATAAAGTGTAACCTTTGGGGGCCTCTTTTTCAATGTATCCTATTCTAGAGAGTAGCAGGTAATAAACAAGGTATTAGACGAGATTTTCAGTTGCAATTTAATTTCGATTCCTGCAGTGGACCCAACTGTAGTATTCATGGTTTCTGCAGGTGCAGGAAGCGAGAATTACTTAGCCCTGCAGTGTGGCTAATTGTTAGTAATTGTCCCTAAGAAGGGGCTTGGGAGCCTCTATCCGCACCTTCTCCAACACACTTTCTTCAGGGTCCTTGGCAGTATGCAGGGACAGCAGGGAACAGTGCCACCCTCGAGAAATCACCAGCAAGTGTGCCAAAGAGAGGGACATCACGCTTAAAGAAAAGCCTGGCATAAGGTGAGTTTTTATTGAAATAAAACCTCTAGAGAAACGTGATTTACAAACATTCTTATTCTTTATTTTCCTCTCTGATTGACGTTCGTTTGAAATGGGGTCTTGCCAGCACATACTTTTCTCTTCTCTTGCTTTGGTCGTCTTTTCGAGGACTAATATTCTAGAACGAATATTTATATGCTGTTTGGGACGATGACATTTAAAGCTGATATAACACAAGAAATGAACTGGGTTGTGTGAGTCTGAGACAAGGAGAATCCGGGCCTTAGCTCATACTGAGAATTCTCTGTCTACAAAGCATCTGTCTGGGTTTCCAGATTTCTTCAAACAGAAGCAAAATTACACAACCCTTCGTGCTCTTGCCTTCATGTTACATGGTTTAAATATTGAATCGTCGTAATCTTATCATTTACCTTCCCTCTCACATATAAAGGTTCATATCAGGAACTTTGTGAATTTTTCTTAGCAAGGGAACACATTATAATTTAGGACCTTGGTACTATTGCAGTTGGTTCGTGCCATTCAGTTACGCGCACCTTAAACTACTTGGATGGTTTAAACGGTGACATCTAAAGGGACATCGATGCTCTGCTACTGTGTTTGTGACAGCCAAGTGCCCGGATGTGACTTCTAGCGGATGCCAGATATAGCTGACATGAACCCTAAGTTAGCAAGCACTCTGAAGTGGTAAATGAGGACGCACTCTCTTTAAGTTCTAGTCCCATCTGGCCGGCTGCACTTTGTCTCTGACGATGTGTGTTAAAGGGAGAGAAGCCCACTGAGTCATTTTTAATAATTTACTCAGGAGAAGTGATTTACATAAAGTTCATAACTTATTCCTGAAAAATAATTTGCTTGGGAGGCTTCTGTGACACAGGACTTCTTTCGAGGAAAACTCAGGAAGCGTGGCAGGAGAAAATTATTTGCTTTGACAAACCTGTCCCTGCTGTATAATTTGTATAATTTTTTTTTTTTTTTTTTTTTTTTTTTTGTGTGTGTGTGTGTGTGTGTGTGGTACCGGGGATTGAACTCAGGAGCACTCGACCACTGGGCCACATCCCCAGCCCTTTTTTGTATTTTATTAGAGACAGGGTCTCACTGAGTTGCTAAGTGCCTCGCCATTGCTGAGGCTGGCCTTGATCTCACGATCCTCCAGCCTCAGCCTCCCAAGTGCTGGGATTACAGGCGTGCGCCACCATGCCTAGCCCCTGCTGTATAATTGCTGACTGGGCTCCCTTCTGGTTTCTAGTGGCCTGTGCAGGACATAGCAGGGACTGAACATCTCGGGGTCTCCTATCCCAGGCAGGGCGGCTGTCCTTGCAGGACAGGTGTCTTTCTTCCCACTCTTTTCTCTGACTCTTTTTTTTTTTTTTTTTTTTTTTTGCTTTTCCATATTTACTTTCAACTGTCCTTTCAGTGGCCTCTTAGCATTTCTTCTAAGGGGTCTGACAAAGTCTTCAAAAGTCCATGTTAGGCTTTTCATAGCAGAGAAGATCAATTGTTGAAAATCACAACTGGACCATAAGAAGGAAGAATACCACTTTGAGAAGTTGGAGAACACAGTGCTAAGTGAAGTTAGCCAATCCCATAAAGCCAAATGCTGAATGTTTTCTCTGATCTAAGGAGGCTGATTCACAGTGGGGTTGGGACAGGGAGCATAGGAAGATTAGAGGGACACTAGAATGGCCAATGGGGAGGGAGGGGAAGGGAGGGGGCAAAAGGGTTAAAAGAAAAAAAAGATGGTAGAACAAGATGGATATCCTTACCCTAAGTGCATGTATGAAGACACGAATGGTGTGACTATACTTTGTATACAACCAGAGATATGTAAAAATGTGCTCTATGTGTGTAATATGAAATGTAATGCATTCTGCTGTCATTTCTAACAACTTAGAATAAATGAAAAGGGAAAAAGAGAGAGAGTCAGAGAGAGAGTGTGTCAGAATCCTTTCAGCCTGAAAGGATGAAGCCCAGCTCTTAAATATGCATTTCTATGTCTGCCTAGCCATCTCACCGAGGGTGTCCCTGACCTGCTGGTGCACCTGTCCAGAGCCTAGACCAGTCCACTTGTGAAAGGGGTGACGAGCAGTGACTGCACATCCTGCACACAGACGCTGTTTCTCTTTTTCCATTCATTTAGTTACACAGTTTATTTATTTATCTATTTATTTTCTTACTGGGGATTGAAACCAGGGGCGCTTAAACCCTGAGCCACACCCCAGCCCTTTTTATTTATTTATTTATTTATTTTTTTATTTAGAGACAGGGTCTTGCTAAGTGGCTTCGGGGTCTGCCTACGTGGCTGAGGCTGGCTTTGAACTTGCAGCCCTCCTGCCTCCAGCGCCGCTGGGATTACAGGCGCCAGCCGCTTGCGTCCACCTGGTTAAACAATTGTAATTTTACTAACCGGCTTAATTTGCATTTAAGTTAATTCAATTTTGGGGGGGTTCATATTATTTCTTGTTATTTCTGTACACAAGGGAGAAGTAAATCGATTTCCATAGTGATAAACCAATAAGTGCAATTAAGTTCGAATTATCATTTTCTCAGGAAAACCCTGTTTTAGTGTCTTCTAGAATAGTTACAATCCCCTTATTTTGTGATTGTATAAGATTATTTATCTTTCCTTGGTAGTATTAGCATTTTGTGTGTATTTACATACTCCTTTTCAGTTTTTCTAAGTTTTTTTTTGTTGTTGTTGTTGCTTTGTTTTTTGTTTTTGTTTTTGTTTTTGTTTTTGTTTTTTGTACCGGGGATTGAACTCAGGGGCACTCGACCACTGGGTCACATCCCCAGCCCTTTTTTGTATTTTATTAGAGACAGGGTCTCACTGAGTTGCTAAGTGCCTCGCCATGGCTGAGGCTGGCTTTGAACTCACGATCCTCCTGCCTCAGCCTCCCAAGTGCTGGGATGACAGGTGTGCGCCACCGCGCCCGGCTTTTCAGTGATTTGATTAAAAGCCAAGATTTCATTTTGCTTTTTGATATCAGGGTGGTACCTCCTGCTGTTCGCTAGGGCATGTGTGTCTTGGGACAAAAGTAAGTTTATAGTTTATTAGGGGCAAAGGATCAGAATCTCCTGGGACTCAGGCATGGAGCAGCCTGTGCTAGGTTAGGAAAAAAAAAAAAAAAAAAGATCTGATTGGCTTCACAGCTTGAAGGTGACTGAGGGTGCCCTGAAGCTGCCTTGTGTCTCCATCTGATTGCTAATCCTGAAGGATCATGCTAAGCCAGATTCCCCAGCCCAGGGGTCAGAGGCTCAGATATCAGCTCTCTTAAAATGACGGCTCGGCATAAACAGAATTAACATAACTGGCAAATCTCCCTGGAGGGTCATGGTGGAGTGAGGCTGTTTGTGTGGCCTTGGTTTTGGTCTGAGGACTCTCTGGGTGTCCTGGGGGTCTCCTCTCTGCTAAGACATGCATGCATGTGCTAGCCCTCCGGGACAGACAGATGCCCAGTCTGGGCAATTCCTGATAACATCTGGATCCCCAAGGTGAAATGGAGGATGCAGAACATTTGATTGCATAACGTCAATGTTAACTTGCTGATCCTCTTTGGAAGGTGATATTTCAATCTGTAGACTATTTTTGTCCAAAAGAAATCAATGTTGTGCTGCCTGAATTTTTCTTTTATATAGTTAAGTGGGAGGTGTTTTCTTGTGGTTTTGTAGCTTTCTTTACTTGAGTTATCTCTAAAAGTTAGCATGGATTTTTCAGTAGAAGCTGGAAGAAAACTCAGATGGAATTGCTAGAGTCTTTACCCTTGGCGTTTCTTTCTGTGTGACTTGAATATCAGCATGTAACTTCTGTTCCTTGAGCCTGTTTGTCCTGAAGCCAGCACCTTTTTCATGCCATGCTGTTTGAGGGAAAGCAGATTTGATTGAAGCTTCAAAATCCATCTTTTCTCACTTCTTCCTCTTCTTCTGATACCCGGGGATACCCTTAATAATAACTTAAGATTCTGTACAGAAGTTGGAGTAGCCTACAATATGCGTGTGTGTCTCCTTTGTCTGGGTTGAATCATCCTTGAGGGCTAGGAACGGATCCTCCTTCTTTTCTGTCGCCGGTAGCACCCAGCGAAAACTCTCTGTTCCATGATCGGATGATAAACAAATGAATAAAACAAACAAACAAAAGAAGGGGGGGTGGCCCATGCCTGTCATCCCAGCAACTCTGGAGGCTGAGACAGGAGGATCGCATGTTCAAAGCCAGCCTTGGCAATTTAGCAAGGCCCTCAACAACTTAGAGAGACCTTGTCTCAAAATAAAAAAAAAAAAAAAAAAAAATACTGGGGATTGAACCCCATGGCACTTTACCACTTATTATTATTATTTTTTTTTTTAATTTGAGACAGGGTCTCCTTAAGTTGCTGAGGCTGGCCTCCAACTTCTGATCCTCCTGCCTCAACCTCCAGAGTCACTGGCCTTACAGGACATGCACCTCTGCACCCAGCTAACGAATGACAATTTTATTTCCTGTTCTCATTTTGGTTAGGTTCTTAAATCCTTAATTCCCTAATCCATCCACTCTGCTTAGTCAGATGAAGCTCACAATGCCCTGTGACCTTGGGGAGACCAGACTGAAGGGTAGCACTTAGCTGAGGTCCAGGGAGACTTTTTTTTTTTTCAGTGTTAAGTTCTTTTTCCTGCATATTTTCTCCTCTTGGGGAGAAGGTCCTTTGTGCTTGCTGTGACACGGTCCTGTTTTTCTTACTGTCCCCAACTAGACTGCCGTCCATATGTTACCATGAGCCTTTGAAACCCTGGTGCAAAGATAAACAAACGTGATGGTAATGTGACTTGAAGGCAGAGTCTGTTTTTCTCCCCCACAGCCTCCAGAGTTTTAGAGAAGAGTGTCGCCGTCCCATTTAGCGGGCGGGCCTCTTTTATTCGTACCATTTATTTTCCCCTTCTGTCCCTGAGCCCTCTCAAGGTCCTTCAGTGAGCACTCATCTTCTAGAAGCTTCTAGATCATCTTCTAGATCCCGAGGATCATCCCGATCTTCACCTTCACTCCTGAATTGAGTGCAAGATCTGATGTGGGAGCTTGTCCTGCTGTCAGGAAACACGCCACATTTACTCAGGTCTGATGCTGGAGGGGACCCTTCCGCATGTGTTTTTGCTTCATGTTATCAGCACTTTTATTTATTTATTTATTTATTTATTGGTACTAGGGATTGAACTCAGGGGCACTCGACCACTGGGCCACATCCCCAGCCATTTTTTTGTATTTTATTAGATACAGGGTCTCACTGAGTTGCTAGGTGCCTCGCCATGGCTGAGGCTGGCTTTGAACTCGCGATCCTCCTGCCTCAGCCTCCCAAGTGCTGGATTGACAGGCATGCACCACCGCGCCCAGCTTATTATCAGCATTTTGTGGGTTGAGTTCTTATCATCCGCCCCCCACCCCTGAAATGACAGTACTAACTACATCTGCAGGGAAGGGTGACAGCAGGTTGAGGAAGCTATTCCCTGCAATAGCAGAGAGCCAAGTTCAATCTGCCTTGCCAGTAAGCAAAGAAAGACGGTCTTCCTTGCTTCTTCCTTTCCTCTCCCACTACCCACCTCCAATTTCTCTTATTGGCAAGGGCCATACATTAGAAACTGGGGTAAATTGATAGCAAGGAAGAATTAGGGGGAAAGCAGTAGCAATAGCAAAAAACTTTTATACTATTCAGCTCAGAAGTGAATATTTTGTCCCTTGTTATAGACACAGATGTAAAAAGGCAAAAATGTGATAGTTTTTTTTTGTGTGTGGGGGGGATACTGAGGATTGAACTCAAAGGCACTTGACCACTGAGTCACATTCCCAGCCCTACTTTGTATTTAATTTAGAGACAGGGTTTCACTGAGTTGGTTGGGACATCCGTGATTTTCTGAGGCTGGCTTTGAGCTCTCAATCCTCCTGCCTCAGCCTCCCAAATTCCTGGGATTATAGGCATGAGCCACCACACCCAGCTTGTCATTAGTATTTCAAATGCATTAACCATTTCTGTCCCTCAGAATCCCATTTCAGTAGAGATATTATTATTATCATCTTAATTCTTTTTTAATATTTATTTTTTAGTAGTAGTTGGACAAAATACCTTTATTTTATATTTATGTTTATGTGGTGCTGAGGATCGAACCCAGGGCCTCGCACGTGCTAGGCAAGCGCTCTACCGCTAAGCCACGACCCCAGCCGTATCAGCTTAATTTTAAGAATGAATCTAGATGGTTATATATTCACATAAATGTAAGAAAGCTATATACTCATGCTTTTCCATGTTATTGTTCTGTGCTATTCTGTTTCTCAAAATGTTATAGTGATGGCGCATTTTTAAAAAGTGAAGTCGCTTTACGTTGTTGAAAATTCTGTAAGCCCTAGGAAAAAGTTTGCAAAATACACACACACACACACACACACACACACACACACATCTTTGATTTCTACTGGACCAGTCCGAGTTTCAGATCCCCTAATTTACTGCCTGGATTCTTGCATTCATCTCCTAGTTTTTCTGTCTAATCTCTTGCTTCTAAAGTTCATTTCCTGGATGCAGACATTTCTATAATGGGCTGAATTTTGTCCACAGGTCTTCCTTGAGTGCAAAAGGAAGACAGATTTTTTTTTTTAAATTTTAAAAAATATTTTATTTTTTATTTGTAGTTGGACACAATACCTTTATTTTATTTATCGAACCCAGGGCCATATGCATGCAAGGCAAGTGCTCCGCCCCTGAGCCACAACCCCAGCACACATCATAATTTACCTTTCAATTCAAGAGAAGGATGGAGGTATCTGCTTCTCATCCTTCCTTCATGCACTGCCTTCTGTAAGAATAATTCTTTCTTTTTATCCCCAGTCAACACATGATGTGACTCTCTACTGAGCATCTATTTCCATATTAGTTGTGCAAAGGCATATTTTTAGCTATACGCCTGCTTTCCCCACGTCAAAGGAACCCAATCCCAGTGCTCTGAACATAGTAAATTCTCCTTGCACGTCTGGTGTGCTGAAATGTTCCTCACCAATCATAAATCGTGATGCATTGCAATTATCTAGTGTCTTTAAGAATTAGTGTTGCCATAAAGAAGTAGTAATTATTTTTCTATTTATTATGAAATCCCTATCAAAGTAGCAGGAGTTGTAATTCCTCAAGAAACCTAAAAAGTCAGTGTTCACGATTAACTTCTAGTGTTTTAGAGTATTTTTATGTGTTTAAGTTATATATTTTTGTATGTTGCTTTATGGTCTGTCCCTACAATTACTATGTCTACAAAAGAAAATGCTTTCTTTGATTTATCTGTAATAACGAGACCTAGAATTTGAGAAAGACACTCTCATCAGATACGCTGTTTAATCTAAAAGGGATACAGTCTACATATTTCTGTTTTCAATATGAGAATTGAGCATATAAAGACTCAGTACATATTTTGGAATGAAGTTGAGTACTAGCCCATCAAGTTCTCTGTCATGAGTACTTTGACTGCTTTTCTCTCTCTCTCAATCCCTCAAGATCGCAGTCAAGTTCAAGTACTATTATTAGCCTCATTTCAAGAATGAGGGGATATATAAGCTAAGCTTTAGGCAAGCACATTGCCACAGGACACTTAATTCCTAACAGACGCAATCAGAACTTGGTTGCAGATGTGTCGACCCCAGAAGCAAATCTCCTTAACCACCAGGATTTACTTGGTCTCGAATAATTACCTGTATGGAAATGTTGCATGAAAATGGACAAAGAATCATGCTTGGTGGGCTCATGAGCAGTAACAAAGTAACATCACCAAGTGATCCCAGGTCGCGCAGGCTGGAGTTCGCCTCTCCAGGCTGATCACGGGAGGGGTAGGCTGATGGTGAGGTGGAGTTGCAGGGCTGGGTAAGAGGAGTAGGTCTCAATGAAGGGCAAAAATCACACCGGGGACGGCTGTGCAGCCAAGGGATTTATTAACTGGCCTTTATGGCTGGTTAAGGGTAGAAAAGGAATGGGGAGAGGGTCAGGGAGAGGGGAGTGTGCAAGCTCAGGAAGTGCGCAAGCTCAGGAAGTGTGCAAGCTCTGGTGGAAGAGTGTGCAAGCTCTGAATGGAAGGTGGGAGTCTGGTCGCCTGCCGGCTGCAGTCTCTGGAGCTATCGGCTGGGCAGCTGCCATCGGGCTGGAGACCGTGGGTAAGTGTGCAGTGGCTGCCTCTTCTCCATCTCCGTCATCTCTCCTCTCATCGTCTCTCTCTTCTCGTCATCTGGCTGGCTCTCCTCGGTGTCTGGCTCTCAAACTTCCAATGAACGGGAGTTTATATAGGGATTACTGGTGGGGGGTGTACCAGAGTGAACTTTAATATTATTGGCTCTTTGCCTGTGGGGGGGAGGGTGAACTTTAAGCCTATTGGCTCCTGCTTGTGGTGTGAGAGCAGCCTTCAAGCCTATTGGCTCCTGCCTGGGGATGATGAAACATCCTGCCCAGAGAACAGAGTGACCTTTTGGCCCTCTGCCTGTGGAACACAGTGAACTTTTGACCCTTTGCCTGTGGAACAGGGCAAACTTTTGGCGACCTTTAAGCCTATTGGTTCCTGCCCATCTATCACTCAAGTCTGGGACAGATAGTGGCACCGTCATTGATAATCTGAGTTAACAGAGAGCCACATTGCATACATTGCATAAGAAGCAGAGAATTGCATCAAAATGAATAAATATATTCATCTCCCAGTCAGGGGTAAGCAAGTGAGCATACAGGTGTAATAGACGATAAAGCAGGCCATTGGAACACCATTGTCTACTGTTGGAATGCCAGGGTCGTGTGTGCAATGACAGGGCTTCTCATTGCATGTTACACTCAACTTAAATGAACTTGAGAAGGATCTTCTTTGTACATAAAAAACAAATTAACAGCAAAAAGATCTCTCGGTCACATTTCAAACTTCTTCATAGACGGCCCTCTCTCAGCAGGATTGAACTCAGGGGTGCCTAACCACTGAGCCACATCCCCAGCCCCTTTTATATTTTACTTACAGGCAGGGGCTCACGGAGTTGCTTAGGGCCTCGCTAAATTGCTGAGGCTGGCTTTGACCTCTCGATCCTCCTGCCTCAGCCTCCCGAGCTGCTGGAATTACAGGTGTGTGTCACCACACCCAGCAAGCCCTTTCTCTTACAGAGTCACAAGGACCTGGGGTTGATGGTTCCCTGGGTGGATACAGAGCAAAGAGCACAATTTTCTATTTGCTGTAGTTGAGGCAGGTGTGTCATGATTATCCACTTAACAAATACCACTAAGCACCAACTCGTGATGAGATGAAGAATATACTACCTCCTCTGTGAAGTCTGCTCTGCTGGCCCTGGACTGGAGCCCAGATGTCCTCATCTGTGAACTGAGAGTGATCAAGTCTAATTTGTGTGTGGTATGCAGATGTAGTCAGAATGTGCAAGAGATCGCCATTTGAATGATGAAGTACATAAAAATACGAGGTGCTATTTTATCCCCAGGATGAAGGCACGAGAGGCGGACTTTCTATCTCCAGATGTTTTTCCTCTAAATCTCCAGCTTAGCCCCTGTTGCTATTTTTTATCACTCTAATTTTCACTTCCCAACAAAAGTTCACGGTTTTGAGACAGAACACATGGTACCTCTATAACTGTTTGATTAAAGGGGGATGCTGGAAGATAAGGAAAACCTCTAATTTTGTACATTTTGCCAAATTAGGTGGATGTTTGGGTCATCTCAGTTAAAACGTAACAGAAAACACTGTCATTTTCAGAATCAGTACTTGAATGATAACTCCATCAAGCAAGAATAGGTGAGACCATCGTTTATTGAGGGCTGTTTGAGTTGGTTCCATATTTGGGCCATTATGAAAAGTGGGTGCAATAAATATAGAAATGCACATATTTGTCCAAGATTTTGTGTGTGTGTGTGTGTGTGTGTGTGTGTGTGTGTGTGGTACCGGGGATTGAACTCAGGGGCACTCGACCACTGGGCCACATCCCCAGCCCTTTTTTGTATTTTATTAGAGACAGGGTCTCACTGAGTTGCTAAGTGCCTCACCATTGCTGAGGCTGGCTTTGAACTCGTGATCCTCCTGCCTCAGCCTCCCAAGTGCTGGGATGACAGGTGTGCGACTTCCATTCTCGTGGACCTATACCCAGAAGGAGGAACGCTGGGTCTTACAGTGGTTCCATTTTTAACTTTGTGGTATATTTGTAAAATGGAATATTATTCAGCCTTGGAAAGGGAATCCTCCTGCTTGGGACAAGCCTGGGTAAAGACGGAGGGCGCTGTGCTAAAAATGAGCTAATGCAGACCCAGGTAGACAAACTCACATGGGGTAGCCATGACAACCAAACACACACAGAGGTAGAGGATGGGGTGGCAGGGACCCTGCGTTGCAGGGAGCAGACATAGGGAAATCACTGTTGAGTGAGTGTAGATTTTTTTAGCCACGCAAGGTGAAATGGTTCTGGAGACCTGCTACCCTGATGCCCAAAATAGTCGACCGCATTTTATTGTGCCCCTTTTAATTAGTTTAGAGGTTGGGACGTGTGCTAACCATACTCACGACACAAAGCAAAAATAAATGAATCATTGACTAAATAAATAAATAAATAAATAAATTGATTAATTAATTAAAAAAAGCCATCGGACACTTCTGGAGGTGAGAGACGGGTGTTTTTACCTTGCTCACGAGATGCTTTCACAGGTCTGTGCATGTCTCCAAACTCATCCTATGGGATGCCTTGACA
Source organism: Tamias sibiricus (assembly GCA_025594165.1). Taxonomy (NCBI): domain Eukaryota; kingdom Metazoa; phylum Chordata; class Mammalia; order Rodentia; family Sciuridae; genus Tamias; species Tamias sibiricus. Next base: position 15,599,489 of record CM046675.1, read on the forward strand.
GGTGCCATGCTGTGCGTATAAATCATTCCACAATAAAACTGTGGAAAGCAAAGAAGGACCGGGAAGATGGACCTCTAGAGGGGAAGAAATAGGGCACAAGCCTACAGAGGAGAGTTCAGAGTAAAGCAGACAGCGGCTGGGGGTGGGGGGAGAATGCTAGCTACGATCCAAGAAAAGCGTCCTAATGTAAAGCCAGACTGTAGTGGATAGTAGAAAGTAGGAGAAGAAAAAGAAAACACCAAACTTCTTAGAGACTGACTTGGAAAAAAAAAAAAAAATAGGTTTGTCTCTGAGCATGTCCTCTGTGATTCGATTTTATTTTCTTCATATGTCAAGATACCAGGCAGGTGTGTGGAAGGGGACTGGGAGAAGAAGGGAGAGGTCGACTCTTTTTTGATGGGTGTGGCGGGGGAGGGTACCGGGGATTGAACTCAGGGGCACTCGACCACTGAGCCCCATCCCCAGCCCTATTTTGCATTTTATTTAGAGACAGGGTCTCACGGAGTTGCTTAGAGCCTCGCTTTTGCGGAGGCTGGCTTTGGACTCGTGATCCTCCCCGCCTCAGCCTCCAACAGTTGATTCTTGATATGGGACTCTTTAGAATGGGAGTTTGCCAGCCAGGTGGGTGTGGGGGCAGTGGGCAGTGGGCAGTGGGATCCCGTGGAGGTGTGAGGGTCTGTTCAGTCACATTTTGCCTCCCATCTAGGTTCCTGGTATTTGGAAAAGGGAGCCCAGGAGGCAAAGGCCACTCAGAGTTTTATTAAAGGAGACCAAACTATTTCCAAAGCTCAGGCTCCCTAGTCAAGCAGAGCTGGTGAACTTAGCTGGAAACCAAGACACCCCCGGGTTTGAATTGGAGATAACATGTCCCCAGGAAGCGTCCACCTGACTCCGTGAAACCAGCTGCTCAGAAAAATGTGGGCACCAAGAGAGAAAAGGCACATTCACACAGTGCTGGTGGCACTGCAAATCGGTGCGACCATTATGAAAAGCAGCATGGAGATTCCTCAGAAAACTGGGAATGGAACCACCATTTGACCCAGCTATCCTACTCCTTGGTTTCATACCCAAAGGACTTAAAACCAACAAAATATAGTGATGCAGCCACATTAATGTTTATAGCAGCTCAACTCACAGTAGCTAAACTATGGAACCAACCTAGGTGCCCTTCATCAGATGAATGGATAAAGAAAGTGTGGTGCATATATACACAATGGAATATTACTCAGCCTTAAAGAAGAATGAAATGAGGGCATTTGCAGGTAAATGGATGGATCTGAAGAATATTGTGCTAAATGAAATAAACCAATCCCCCAAAATCAAAGGCGGAATATTTTCTCTGATAAACAGATGCTGACCCATAATGGCGGGAATGAAGGGAAGAATGAAGGAACTTTGAATTGGGCAGAAGGAAGTGAGGGGAGAGGAGGGGCTATGGGGATGGGAAGGGCATTATTACCCTACGCACACGTATGAACACACTACTGGTGTGACTCTGCACCATGCACAGCTGGAGGAAGGAGAGGTTGTGCTCCATTTGTATACAACCTGTCAAAATGCATGTTGCTCTCATGTATAACTAATTAGAACAAATTTTAGAACATTTAAAAATTTAATTATGATAATAAAAATAATTTTAAAACATTTTAGAAAGAACCAATGATCCCTGCGGAAAGGCAGATTGTGTTCTCTCTGCCCACCCTGTGGAGGCTCAGAACCAGACCGAGGTCACCTCTCCAATTGTCAAGGAAGAAAAGGCAGGACACGCACGCCTGTCATCCCAGCACTTGGGAGGCTGAGGCAGGAGGATCGCGAGTTCAAAGCCAGCCTCAGCCAGAGCGAGACACTTGGCAACTCGGTGAGACCCTGTCTCTAAGAAAATACAAAAAAGGGCTGGGGATGTGGCCCAGTGGTTGAGGGCCCCTGAATTCAATCCCCGCTACAAAAAAAAAAAAAAAAAAAAAAAAAAAAAAAAAAGAAAGAAAAAGAAAAGAAAAGAAAGAAATTAACAGAGACTCTCTTTTCATACAAGGGGCCAAGAAGGAAGGCTAGGGAGGGGCCAAGTGTGACAGGGACTTGGCCTTCTCCATCCCTTTTCTACAGCCTGGAAGAAGAAACAGACATAGGAGAGAATGGATTTGGTTTTTCCCTTTGTGATTAATCAATTTTATTTATGAGACTAGAGAAGAAATATCATTAAGTAAGAAAATAGGAATGACCTTGAAACCAGGTATCCTATTATCCAGATATGGGCATAGTCGGAATTTAATTTTTATTAATGTAGATAATAGCTTACATGGGCCTTATGGCGACATTACTAGCCCTCTAAAATTTAATTAGATTTTTAGAGCTCTGTTAATGTCTTTTGTAGGATTATACAATCTAGGACATCACCAGCAAGCTCCATGCATTTTATTTTTATTATGATTTGAAATAAGAAGGAATGATTTGTTTGGTATAATAGAACCGCTTTGATTTGGGGGTCTTTTGAAAGAAATCAACTCCCGAGGGTTGAAATAAGTAGTTATTTTTGGTGCTATACTGCTTGTGTATATTTTTTGTATCTGTCTTACCTGCATTTATTAACTAACAGGAACTTACTTACCTATTCATTTTTACTTTTATTAAGGTTGCTCCTTTTCATAATTATTAGTCGATGGTAACCACATAAATGCGTTTTTCCTCACGGTGGTTTTCAAGTAATCATTTTGATGCAACTTCTTTCCTTGAATGTGTATATTTTGCTGGAACTTTTTTGGTTGTTGTTGTTCTGGTTAAATGTTCCGTTTTCAATGTCCTTTAATTACCATATCCTGATTATATATACAATATTCCTTCCCAGGTCCAGTAAACCCTTCACAATAATAGACAATTTTGTTCACCAATCTTCAGAGTCACCACAGCAATGCACTGGATTTATTTGTAAATCTTAACCCACCTTTTTTTTTTTTTTTTTGGTTTTTTTTTTTTTGTTTTGTTTTTGTTTTTTTTTTGTTTTTGTTTTTTTTGTTTTTGTTTTGTTTTGCCTAACAACCACAAATAAAATTGAGGGAGGAAATGGAATCTCTATTTCATGTAAGGCATACTTGTGCAAAGACAGAGATCCTATTGATTTGCATAGGCATTCTCTCTGGTTTTGTTTTTTTAAAACTCTTAATTTGGGGTAGCCTACCATCGGGCATCTGATTAGACGGCATTTATAGAGGCTGGGGAAGGACCCCCAGCCCTCCCTAGCACAAGAACTTGAAGCGTCAGCGTTGGACAGAGGGCAGATGGGATTTGGAACAGGAAAAATAAAATAGGATTGTTCTTGTTGCCCTTAGTGTGCTTTTCTGCAAAACCCGGATGTTGGGAGGACCTTCCTGGGCTCTGCGGAGCTCTAGCTGTTCCCAGGGCTCAGAGTTGCAGGGGCCCTTGGTGCTCCCCGTCGGCACGTGCAGAATTCACCCAGGCTTTGTGCACTGTCATCCTGTGTCCTTACATGCCTTCTGGTGGCTTTATCCAGAGGGATTCTGCTTGTGCAGGGACTTAGATTAGATCCTAGTAATTACGAAAATACCAATTGCTCCTCATCTATAATTACAGTACAGGCTTGTTATTCGCTTTTCCCTGGTTTATAACGTGGGAGCGGGAGCTCCGGGAAGATGCCTGAAACAAATGCATTTGCACGCTCGGCTCCGCGTTGTCCACTGAATTTTCGTCTTCGGCTTTAATGATCCTTAGGCTCCTATTCCCCCAGTGTCAATCGACTCTGTCTATGCATTTGATATGGTTGGACAGGTAGAGGGGCTAGAGGAGACAGGAGTAGCAGCTGGGCATGGTGGCGCACGCCTGTCATCCCAGCACTTGGGAGGCTGAGGCAGGAGGATCAGTGAGTTCAAAGCCAGCCTCAGCCATGGCGAGGCACTGAGCAACTCAGTGAGATCCTGTCTCTAATAAATTACAAAAAAGGGCTGGGGATGTGGCTCAGTGATCGAGTGCCCCTGAGTTTAATCCCCAGTACCCCCCCCCCCAAAAAAAGAGAGAGAAGGTAGGAGTAGCTAAGAAACAATCCTTAATCAAATCCCTTAATCAAGTAGGTAAAGGTAAAATGAAGTCCCAGCTTGTTACATAGCCTTGACCTCAAATAAACCTAAGATACTGTTCTCCAGCATCTCTAAAAAAAAAACCATTTTTTGCTATACTTGATCATGGCCGATATTCGTGGCTGTACATTACAATGAATTTTTAATTATTCTTCCTGATTAGGTCTTTGCAATTATTCATAATGTTCATCTGAGTGAACTAAAATGATATACACTGAGGTGAGTGTTAACAGATTGTAAGATTTGATGTGTTTTGAAAAGAAATAGTAATGATAAATGACAGTGACCTAATTTGTGGAACAATTTTCGTGCATAAAATAATCTTCTAGTTTGTAATTATGTGATTAACTCAAGGAGGCAAAAAAAAAAAAAAAATAGTCAATCAAGTCAGAATCATCAAGCTACGGAATCGAAAAGTATCTGCAACTTTTCAGTATAATTTCTTACCCGGAGTGAACTTTCATGTGAATTTCAAATACAAATATTTGTTAAACAAATTTTCAGGAGCAAGAGTTTCATTGTGTTACAGTTCCGCAGATCATAAAGGAAAATAGGCAAAATCTCCAAAAGTAATGAGAGCTGCTTTTTCTTTTTCTTTTTCTTCTTTTTTTTTTTTAGTGCTTATAAAGCAATTCCATTTAATCTCATCATCTCTTCTAAAAAGAGATGAATGAAGGAAAATGGCAAAATATAACCACATCCTGCATAAAGGTGAGGTAATTGGCTAGGTGTGGTAGAGCGCACCAGTAATTCCAGTGGCTGAGGAGGCTCAGGCAGGAGGATTGCAAGTTCAAGGTCAATCTCAGCAATTTAGCTAGACCCTGTCTTAAAATTTAAAAACAATCCAAAGAGCTAGGGATGTGGCTCAGTGGTAAAGTACCTCTGGGTTTAATCCTCAGTACCAAAACAAGGCAGGGGTGGGGGCGGGGCAGCAGATGAGCAACTGTCACTTGCTGGGACTAAATGGTTACATGCCATGTTCATGATCACATAGATTTTCCAGAGGTGGAACTCTGAAACTTGCTGCAGCCTTCCTGCACTTTTAACTATGAAAAAAAAAAAAAAAAAAAAAAAAAAAAAAAAAAAGATAAAACGGAAAAATAAAATCTAAGGGATGTGGGTGCTGAAAGGTTTTCAGTGCATTTGATTATGAGCTATATCGTGGAGATTTAAATGATGGCTTCATTCAAAATACATGAAAGAAATACATGTGTCTAACTTGAGGGGTAGTGATTTAGTCAGCTTTTTAATTGCTGTGGCCAAAAAGATCTGAAAAGAATGATTTGAAAGAAAGAAAACGTTTGTTTGGGGGGCTCATGATTTCTGAGATCTCAGTCCATAGTCAGCCAAGTCCATGGCTCTAAGCCCAAGATGAGGCAGAACATCATGGCGGAAAAGGAGGAAGGAGGAAATCAACTCAGGACATGACTCCAGAAAGCAGAGAGAGAGCTCTGCTCACCAGGGACAAAAAAAAATAATAATAATAAGCCCCAAAGTCACACTACCAATGATCTACCTCCTCCAGCCACACCCTATCACCCAGTTACCACCCAGATAATCGCTATCAGTGGATTAATGCACTGAGTAGGTCAAGTCTGTTGTAACCCAATGATTTCACCTTGAATTTTCTTTCTCACACATGAGCTTTTGAGGGATGCTTCCTCTCTAAGCCATAAGTTAGTATTTCAAAATAGCCCAAGGTACAATAAATAACGCAGATAATAGTTGGGTTCATATGCAACATCATTAGGATGATTGGTCTTGAAACCACAAAGTGATAGGAAACTATACTTATAAAATTCTAATTCAAATCCAGAAGCGGTTTGGAAATCACAGTTCCATGAAGTAAGTATGAAAAAAAATATCGATTTATGTGCATGCATTGTGTGCACCCTGTGATTCTTATAATGTTCTGAGAAGGTGGGTATAATCAGCCCCAGGTCACAGCCAAAGACTGTGTGGCTATAAGAAGATAGCTTCTAGCTGGGCACGGTGGCACATGCCTGTAATCCCAGCAGCTCAGGAGGCCGAGGCAGGAGGATTGTGAGTTCAAAGCCAGCCTCAGCAATGGCGAGGTGCTTAGCAACTCAGTGAGACCTTGTCTCTAAATAAAATACCAAAAAGGGCTGGGGATGTGGCCCAGTGGTCAAGTGCCCCCGAATCCAATCCCTGGTACTATTAAAAAAAACAAAACAAAACAAAAAAAGAAGTTAGCTTCTATATTGTTGCATGTCAAGAAAACAACTCCAAATCAAGTCCAGGTCTTTCTGAATCTAAAAATCTGTGGGCTTGCTCTCTATTCTGTGATCCTACCTCAGCTCCATGGTACCTTTCCTACCAACATGATGCTCCGTGCATATGCTATTACAGAATGGCTGAGCACCTGAGTGATCGGATAACTGTTGTTTGTTTCTTTGTCTTGGGAATTAAACTCAGAGGTGCTTAACCACTGAACCACACCCCAGCCCTTTTTATTTTTATTTTATTTTAAATTTTGAGACAGGGTCTTGCTCAGTTCCTTAGGACCTCGCTTAGTTGCTGAGGCTGGCTTTGAACTCGCGATCCTCCTGCCTCAGCCTCCTGAGCCACTTGGATTACAGATATGTGCCCGGGTACTCAGCTGGGTGATCATTTTTAAAACAAATATTTTTTGATCACATTTATCCTGGAGGGAGATCAAGATGCAGGTGTTAGATTTAGGAGGGTGAGGAGTGAGGGAGTAAGAGGGACCATTAGAAGTAGAGGCCATCCCACTCCTGGGTCTATTCCCAAAGGACTTAAAAACAGCATATTACAGTGACACAGCTATCTCAATGTTTGTAGCTGCGCAATTCACAATAGCTAGGTTGTGGAACCAACCTAGATGTCCCTCAGTAAATGAGTGGATTAAGAAAATGTGGTATATATACAAAATGGAATTTTACTCAGCAATAAAAGAAAATAAATTAATGGCATTTGCAGGTAAATGGATGAAGTTGGAAGACATAATGCTAAGTGAAGTTAGTCAGTCTCAAAAATCCAAGTACCAAATGTTCTCTCTTATATAAGGAGGCTATTTCAAAGTATTGTTGGATGGGGGTACATAGGAGGATTAGAGGAACACTAGAATGGTCAAGGGAAGGGAGGGCAAAGGAGGGAGCAAGAGGGGAGGGAGGGGGAGAAAAGAAAAAAAAAATTGGTTGAATGAGACGGATACTGTTTTCCTTAATGCATGATTGAAGACCTGAATTGTACGAATATACTTTGTATACAAACAGTTGTATGTAAAAAGATACTAAATATATGCACTGAGTTGTACATATTAAAAATTATTAAAAAAAAAAACTGTGGTATATATACATAATGGAATATTACTCAGCAATAAAAGAGAATAAAATTTAAAAATAAATAAATAAATGAAGTAGAGGGTGGGAATGAGAGTGACTTTGATTATCAGTAACTGAAAGCGTAGCAAAATCATTACATGCCAGCCACACATCATGTGCCACCAGCATTTGGGACAAAAATAAAGCCAGTAAGTACGGTGTGGAAGCCACTCATCACCTCTGGATGGCTCAGGAGAGACCCTATAATCTTGCTCAGTTGCTTTGGGACTCGCTCAGTTGCTGAGGCTGACTTTGAACTCGCGATCCTCCTGCCTCAGCCTCCTAAGCTGCTGGCATGACAGGGGGTAAGAGTTCTTCCCGCTGAACTTCACAAGGACAGCAGCAGACACCGAGGCAGGAGGCAGGAGGCAAATTTAATATGAGTGAGGAAGGGTTGTCACCGGCGCTCAGCTTTATCATCACCATTACTCTTCATCTGGCGTTATTGATTGTTCGAACGGCTAGGACAACACGGGTAATGAACTGTTGCAGCCTCCCTGGGTGAATGTCAGCCTTCCCGGTGATCACTGTGGGAAGGACAGCGTGTCTACTCCAGGTGTGGACAGCGAGTGGGAAGAAGGGACGCGGAGAGGGTCGTGGCTCCTCATCCCCTTCCTCTCTGGGGGAGACCGCTTTGCTTCTCTGCTTTAGTTTTTATCCCCAGAAATCTCCAGCAATCTCTTCCAATGCAGTGGGGGAAGACCAGGGGAATATCCCACTGGTAAAGTGTTAGTGTTTTCTCCACCATCGATGAAGAAGACCTCCAAAAAAGTATGGAAAATTAAATGCAGGGTTTCAATACATTGTGTCCGTGTCTCTTGCTTCTTCTAGGACCCATTCAATCTTTTGGCAGGGATGTCACTAATACGTGGCCCCACAGGGAGAAATAGACACAGAGGTGGGGGGGGCGGGTGATGGGTGCACAGGTTACGTGGCATTACCTGTTAGATTGATGGTGACGTACCTAGCCACTGGCCATCAAAAATTGGCTCCTCTTTTTCTTTCCTCCAGTCCCTTCAAAACTCATTGTCAGCCAGACATGGTGGCACACACCTGTAATCCCAGCAACTCAGGAGGCTGAGGCAGGAGGATCACAAGTTCAAGGCCAGCCTCTGCAACTTGACGAGGCTCTCGCCAACTTACCAAGACCCTGTCTCAAAATTAAAAATAAAATAAGGAATGAAGATGTAGCTCAGATTTAAGGCTCCCCTGGCTTCAATCCCTACCACAAGAAAAAGAATTTTTAAAAAATAATAATAATTAGGATCAACACCGATCTGTATTAAGTTCAGATTATATTTATTGGTGAGAAGCACCTGCTAGGTGATGAATATTTTTCTAGGCACCATGTTGATTATTTAGTTCACACAGAACTTGGTGAATAGGTATTTGTACATATCAATAGTTAACAGAGATTGTTAACCATAGTTAACTATTTCTGTAGCCAAATAAATATAAAGACAGAGCACATTGTCAAGGTTTAAAAAAAAAAAATCCAACAGGCGCGGTGGCTCATGCCTGTCATCCCAGTGGTTGGGAGGCTGAGGCAGGAGGATCGCGAGTTCAAAGCCAGCCTCAGCAATGACGAGGCACTTAGCAACTCAGTGAGACCCTGTCTCTAAATAAAAATACAAAAAAGGGCTGGGGATGTGGCCCAGTGGTCGAGGGCCCCTGAGTATCACAACTCTGTATAGCTAAAAGCATACAAAACTTGGAAATGGTCTCATCCTACACGTGTACTTTATGCTTTTTCACTTGTATAAAACCTGCTCACTCACAGGGGAGGAGACTCCCCAACCCACAATGGAGAAGGGTGAGGAGGAGGAGAAGGAGAACAATTGTTCTTTTTTTTTTTTTTTTTTTACTTTTTTTTTTAAATATATTTTTTAGTTGTCGGTGGACACAATACCTTTATTTTATTTATGTGGTGTTAAGGATCGAACCCAGGCCTCACACCTGCGAGACGAGCGCTCTACTGCTGAGCCCTAGCCCCAGCCCCAGAACCATAGTTCTTAATAGCGCAGCATTAGGTACCTGTTTCTCATGATTTTGAAAAATCTGTTCATGTACCTTTTTCTTTGGTACCAGGGATTGAACCCAGGGGCGCTTAACCACTGAGCTACATCCTCAGCCCTTTTTATTTTATTTCACTTTTAAAAATTTTGAGACAGGGTCTTGCTAAGTTGCTTAGAGCCTCACTCAGTTGCTGAGGCTGGTTTCGAACTCGCGATCCTCCTGCCTCAGCCTCCCAAGCTGCTGGGTTTACAGGCTGGAATTACAGGCGTGCACCGCTGCGCCCAGCTCATGTGCTTCTGACTGAGGTGAAATTCACCTAAGATAGAATTAGCCATTTAAAAATAAGCAATTCAGTGGCATGTTGCATATTCACAATGCTGTGCAACTACCACCTCTTTCTCTCCCTAAAACATTTTCATCACTGCAAAATAAAACCTCTGACTCAGGAAGCAATCCCTCACCGTCTCTCCTCCCCTGCTGACCTTCAACCTCTGCGACCACCACCCTGCTCTCTGTGTCTTTGGATCGACCCACCCTGGTGATCTCACGTAAATGGCTTCTGTCACTCGGCACAGTGTGATTGAGGTTCCTGCACATCGTAGCGGGTATCCACGCCTCGTTCCTTTTAATGAATGAGTACTAAGCATTCCGTGGCGTTCGATGCCCTATTTTGTTTGTGCACTCATTCATCGGTCTACGGACACTTGGGTCATCTCCACCTTTGGACTATTGTAAATGGTGCACCTGTGAACATTTTTTTCTTTTCTTTTCTTTTTTTTAAATAGTTTTTGGAGCGTCATCGTTTGAGCATATTGACACTAGTCATGAATTAAATGCTTTATATGTAGAAACTTTGAACCTTCTCGGAATTCTTTGACATATGTATGTTACTGTCTCTCTTCCATGGAGGTAGATCCTTGCGCATAGAGAGGTTGGGTCCCTTGGGTGGGACCAGGCCTTCATGGTGCTGGGCTTCAAACCCACACAGGCCAGGAGCAGGGTTTGCAGCAGACTCGATCTCCCTGTGTGTTGTGTGAACTTGATCCTTGACTCCAACCGCTGCTTCTTCACGGTCAGATACTGATTTTTCAAGTTTCTTCTTCAAATTCAGATTCCATCATTGGACACCGTTATTTCAGAAGTAATGTCTTCTTAAACTGTCATTTTCATCATCATCATCTTCACGATACCTGTGTTTTATTTCGCTTGGAAAAGTACTCTGGTGTGAGTTTTTAAGGTATTTGTTTCATCCTGTAATGAAAAAGTCATATAATTAAAAAAAAAAAAAAAAATTGGTCCCCAGCTTCACAGCCTGGAGTTTTATGGCAGTGATCTCTGTATTTAAATAAATATAAAGACATAGTACATTGTCAAGGTTAAAAAAAAAATTCCAGCCAGGTGCCCCTGGCACACGCCTGTCATCCCAGCAGCTCGGGAGGCTGAAGCAGGAGGATCGTGAGTTCAAAGCCAGCCTCAGCAATTTAGCGAGGCACTTAGCAACTCAGTGAGACCCTGTCTCTAAATAAAATACAAAATAGGGCTGGGGATGTGGCTCTGTGGTTTAGTATCCCTGAGTTCAATCCCCGGTACTCCATCCCCACAAAAAAGAAATCCAAATGGTAAAGAAATAGATAGAAATTCTTAGGACTTTTTAAAAAATATTGTTTTAGTTGTCAATGGACCTTCATTTGACTTATTCATAGGTGGTGCTGAGAGTCGAACCCAGGGCCTCTCACATGCTAGGCAAGAGCTCTTACCATGGACCCACAACCCCAGTCCTATGACTTTTAAAAAAAATAAATAAATAAATTGTTACCATCCCCAGGCCCTGTTCCAGGTGGGTTCTGACAACAACTGCGTGCAGTCTTATTTATTTCCCCCGGGCTCTGTTTTAGCTCATTTAGCAGGTGGGTAAGTAAGAGGTGACCCCTGAGTTTGGGGGTGGAGTAAAACCCCAGGTCTCTAGCTCCACGCTGCCTGCCAGGCTGAGTTCCACAGTTGATTCTCTTCACCTGCGTGCAGAACTGTCATGCCCCTCTGAATTCACTGAGCATGTTTTGGATCAATGCTGTTCTCTCCAGATAAGTTTACATTCCAAATCTGATAGGCAGTCTATTAACTATCTTTTTCTGTTGGGAAAGAGCAAACAACTCTACCCCTGGGCCATGCCGAGGATTTATAGGTTCTATTATCAGCTGGGAGAAGATTTTAACCACCATCCGCTTCACTTGAAAGTGTCTATGAGGAGCTGGGGTTATGGCTCAGCGGTAGGGCGCTCGCCTAGCCCGTGCGCGGCCCTGGGTTTGATCCTCAGCACCATGTAAAAATAAATAAATAAAATAAAGATATATTTTTTATAAGTGTATATGAAAGATTCCTGCTCAGACCAAATGTCTGCCTGCTGACATTATCCAAGTGACTGGGTTGCAGTTGTAGAACCAAAGTTTCATATTTATAGATTGATGTGAAGGGCCCCTTCACATCATGTGAGACGTTCTCCAAGTTCAACTACGGCCTTTACAACTCGAGTTTTTGTGCAATCCTTAGTTTGCGTATTGATTTGGGCAATTCTTGTTCAGTATGATTTATCAGAGAGCTGTGTCTGCATGTATTGTATTTGACCATATTTTAATCTGTTGCTATGAATTAAACCAAGTAGTAACATTATTTGCTATAAATGATTCTACCATTTTATACCAATATAAGTTGATATTGACCTATAGTATGAAATGTATTTATAAACTGACGTGTTTTTACTAACCCGGAGATACATATCTTCCTTGTATATCATAGTCCTATACAACAATAAGTCAAGCTAAGCTTTTTCAATACACTCTCCATGTTGGAATGGAAATCCCCAGTTACATGGTGTTTATAATAGAGTTTTGATGTGCTCTTGCAGTGCAAATTAATTAGGCATTATCTATTTATTCCCTGTATGAGATATCGATGGTGATCATTTGAGGTGGACACAATTGTTAAGACTGTGAAATTGAGGCAGGGGCTGTCAGCTCATAACTATTATAATCCTAACTACTTGGAGGCTGAGGTAGGAGGATCCCAAGTTTAAGGACAGCCTGGGCAACTTAGCAAAAAAAAATAAAAATAGAGGGGCTGGGTTGTGGCTCAGCGGTAGAGCGCTCACCTAGCACGTGAGCAGCCCTGGGTTTGATCCTCAGCACCATGTAAAAATAAATGCATTGTGTACAACTAAAGCAAATAAATAAATATTTTAAAAAGATAAAAATAGAAGGGGGAGTTTTGCTCACTGCTATAGCACCATTACCTGACATATACAAGGCCCTAGGTTTGATCAGCAGAATCAGAGAAACAAATCAAAGCAAACAAGCAACAACAACAAGAATCTATGCATTTTAGTTTTTTTGAACTTTTCAAAAATGAATGTTTTTCCCCCAGCAAGTCAGCACCCAGGACTGTTTGTGATTTCTTTTCTGAGGCATAAAGACAAACCAAATGGTGACCTTTGAAAAGGAAGATGATTTTATAATAAGGATGGATTCTTCTTGGCTTTCTTTTTAAATGGATTTTGTGATAGGCAAGGGAATGCAAATGAAGTCACAGTAATGTCCCCTAAGGGTCAAGCCTGGTGACTATAAAAGAAGGGTATTAATACACTTTGCCACCAAAACTCCCTAAGCACGTTTTCTGTGTGTCAGTGACTTCACACAACATTGTATCCATCATTCGTAGCCTAGATTGTGTGGGTCTTCCTTACCACCTAGCGTACTGTGCATGCCATCACGAGTGTGTGTGTGTGTGTGTGTGTGTGTGTGTGTGTGGCACTCTTCTTCAGCTGAAGCTAAGAAATGCCGGCCTCAGATTCCACCTATACATTTCAAATCGGATAAACGGATGCCCTGTGGTTATGGAAATTACACACACTTGATACCATGGCAAGTGGCTTGCCCTCTCAGCAAACTCCCCAATGAGGTTGGACCCTGTGTCGAGACAAAAGTGAGGTTAACAAATGGCTAAAATCTTTCCTAAGAAAGATCACAGGTGAGAAGGACTCTTGGCGAGATCCGAATGGCTGCACGATTTCATCCGTGCTTATTCCCCTCGCCTGATGTTATGAGTTGCATCCAACTGAAAAAAAAAAAAAGCAAGCACTTATTCAGAATCATTCACACATCAACACATACCAGGAAGTCTCTTAGGACAGTGGAAAGGAACGTGGAAAGTAGGAAAAGGCGCGGGCGCGGGAGTCACTTGGGGATGCCATTGTTATTCCGTCTGCGGTGACTCTCCAAAGCAAACTGTATTCCAGAACCGATTATCTAAGGCTATTTCCTGTTTGAAGGTGCAGAACTCTTCTCACGATGGGGCTGTTCATGCCTCTCACCTTGGTCTTTCCTTTGGATTTATTTTTGCAATGCCTGCTGTCAAGTAGCCAGAGGAGGGAACGGGGGACGCCCTCCGGGGTTGGCACGACAGCCAGTTCAAAGCTCTAAAAAGTGTTTAAGCCGCTGTTGGACGTCGGTGCCTATGACAGCAGGATAATGGAGTCCTGTCCTTTTGGGCTCTGTAACATCCACATCTAGATCCACTCGGCAACCAGTGACTGTAAAAAAGATGATGTGATTTTTATGAGTTGGCTTCAGTTTCTGAGCCGAGCATAACCCGTGTCTGGTAAGCTAGCCCTCTTCTTCCCTGTGATCTACAGAGGTCACGACTAAGTTGTGATTGGAGTCTCTTCTGCTAATCCTGGATCCTCGCCTTTCTCGACATCACGCTCGAGGGAGCTGCTGTGGTGTCTGTGTCCGAGAGGCAGCTGATGTGACCTTCTCTCCCTCGGTCACATTCTCCCCAGCCAGTCTCTGCTCAGGCAGGTATAGGGTTAAAGGACTTGGGCTTTTTCCTTTGATATCACCAAGACCATCAGAGGACTCGGGATCTTCTGTCCGATGTATAATTTATTGCCAGTGTCCCTCAAGACGGGGTTTCTTGGTATGCCCAGCTCAAACACTAACTCTGATCCCCACTGTTCCTCAAGTGTTTTAATCACCTTGTCACAGACAGTGTTCCCAAAGCCATTCTCGGAGTCATTCTGATCATTTCCATTAGGACAATCGCCTGTCAAGTCATTAGAGTTGAGCACGGGTGTCCTCGGATGCTCAGACATTAATCTCTTGACTGATTCACGATCCCATAAATGCTTGGTACCCCACCAGCAAGGCGAAGTCTGAAATCGTTGCCTCTCTCAGTGGCTCCCATATTAAGGAGTTAGAGGAAGACACGGGATCGTCAATGAAGATGTCTCTTACGATGCATGTGACCCTGTATCACCACCTCCACTTTCCTGGGAGTTGCAGAGATGACCGTTTTGCATGACTTAGATGTAAAGCAATTCTTCGTAACTATAAGCCGACTGAAGGACCTCTCAGAATGACAGATAAGCACAGTCCCCTCCACCCTGCCAAAAAGTATATAGATTCTTACTATTAAATAGATTGGACAACTCTATAGGAGATTCTTGGAGGGGTTGGGACATTGGTTCTGAAATGACGAGTCAGGAAATACTTATTGAGTGATGATTGTGTGTCTGGCCCCTGTGCTAGACACTGGAAAGGCAGCTTCCTCTGTTTAAAGGAAGGAATCCATTCCTGTAGCTTCTTCTAGTGGAGGTGGGTGTGACGTAATCTGAGGACTCTGCTTCCTGAAGGCTTGGACTGGGGAATAATATCCTTATCGACCTTAGTAAGCCATGTCCCAGAGGGTGACTAGTGGCATTCGTCTCTGCAGTCTCGTGGTTGGCTGCTCTAAACGTCTGGTTGTCTACCTTAGTCAGGCTCAAAGGAGATTCAGCATCACATTCAAAATAGCCGGTATCCATATCCAAAGCTCTTTGTACGATCTTGACTCTTTTTTTTTGTTTTTTTTTTTTTTTTTTGGTACTGGGGATTGAACTCAGGGGCACTCGACCACTGGGCCATATCCCCAGTCCTTTTTTTTTTTTTTTTTTTTTTTGTATTTTATTAGAAGCAGGGTCTCACTGAGTTACTAAGTGCCTCGCCATTGCTGAGGCTGGCTTTGAACTCGCGATCCTCCTGCCTCAGCCTCCCAAAGTGCTGGGATTACAGGCGTGCGCCACCGCGCCCGGCTGATCTTGACTCTTAAATGAATTAATTCCCTTTGCTTTTATGGATATATGTATTTTAAGTCCTCAAATGTTGAGAGTGATAGCAAAAGCTACCATATATGGACTATTAGACTGTTAACCTAGAACTCTGGTAAGAATTCACATCATCTCAATTAATTCTTACAGTCATCCTATGGGATTTGGGCTTACTATCCAGGTTTTATAGATTCAGGAAAAAAACAAAAAGGCTTAGGCAAGTTCAATGATCTGTCCAAAACCAGGCAGCTAGAGATCTGTCCCAGGACTTCCACCTGGGTGGCTGATTCTAGAACCTGAACCCTTTTTTTTTTTTTTTTTTTAATTTTTTTGTTGGGAGATACTGGGGATTGAACTCAGGGGCACTCAACCACTGAACCACATCCCCAGCCCTTTTTGATATTTTATTTAGAGACAGGATCTCACTGAGTTACTTAGCACCTTGTGCTTGCTGAGGCTGGCTTTGAACTCACCATCCTCCTGCCTTAGCCTCCTGAGCCGCTGGGATTACAAGCATGCACCCCCACCCCCCGCCCAGAACCTGAACTCTCAACCACTCTATTTAGCTGAATTACCAGCAAAAATTTGGTCTACTCTCTATTAATGAGAAAACAGAAACCCAAGCTGTTAAATGATTTGCTCATTTAATACACTCTTTATGTCCCAACTAGAGATTAAATCTTATGTCTTCCCTTTAATATAGTATCAATAATAACAAAAATGTCATTTTTTATAATGCTAAGTCCATACCAGCCACTCTCTCCTAATGCTTTTTTCCTATGGGTTCATTTCTTTTTTCTTTTTTTTTTTTTTTTTGTTTGTTTTTTTGTTTTTGTTGTACCAGAGATTGAACTCAGGGGCACTCGACCACTGGGCCACATCCCCAGCCCTTTTTTGTATTTTGTTTAGAGACAGGGTCTCACTGAGTTGCTAAGTGCCTCGCCATTGCTGAGGCCGGCTTTGAACTTGCGATCCTCCTGCCTCAGCCTCCCAAAGTGCTGGGATGACAGGCGTGCGCCACCGCACCCGGCTCCTATGGGTTCATTTCTACCATTGCCACCACCACTTGGAAGCATGTTCGCGTATCATCTCATCAACCAGGGGATGCGCCATGACCCTGTTTCACATCACATCCCAGTGCTGCAGAGCTGAGGAGGGTACGCTCCTAACTCAGCCAGGCTGTGCAGTCTCTTCAAGCGGAGAGCCATGCTGAGAGACATTTTTAGGGTTGTCACAACACTGGAGGGGGTGAAGGGTGGTATTTATGGAATCTGGTGGGCACAAGCCAAGGGTGTTACAGAAATCGTGGCGTATACAGGACAGCCCCTTCACCAGAGAATTAGCTGCCCCCAAAGGCTCATGGTGTCCTAGCCACAGTGCTCACTCTAGGCCACCAACAGAAGCTGGGAAGAGCCTATTGTATAATATATTCTCCCAAGTTAGGAAATCAAAACATAGTGTCCAGTGTACATGCTTGATTTAATGTGTTTTTTTTTTAATTTTTTTTTAATTTTTTATTAATCATGACTACAGTTCTGTCTTGGAAAGTTATTGTTCCCACACGTCCCTCGTGGTATAAAATCTAGCATTGTGCCCTGAGAGAATCTATGGGGGTGCATCCATTATTACAATGGAAGTACAAAATTGGTGTGTTTAGATTTAGGATGAAAGAATAGGCAACCCAGTTGGAGAAGATGATAAAAGTGATACTTTGATGACTCGTGATGATTTGGGCTTCAGTAAGGAAAAGTAGCCATATTGTTATTCAAAAATAAAATGTTATTTGGGGAATAAAAAAAAAAAAAGAAATGCAATTTTTCTTCCTGGTATTTTTCTTATCATTAAAACAAACCTATTTTACAGATTGAGTATGCCTTTTATCAGCAGCTCAATTACAGTTTGGGCAGCCAGTTTGGACAAAAATAAAAAGAGGAATAAAAATATTTTTATAACTACCTTGTATATTTCTCACAAGATTTCTAAGTGTAATTTTCCATGAATGTCATCCAAAAATCTTCAAGTGTGTGAATTTTGCATTTGGTTTCTGGCTAATCAGGATTGGGCCTAAGTCCAGTGTAGATATTATATAAGGAAGGAGGAACATTCTTTGGAAGCTAAAGGAAATTTCCATATTCCTTGTCCTAAGGTTTTGTGTGGTCCGTTATCACCCAGGTAATCAGATACATAGAAGACTGCCTGCAGCCGGGTGCGGTGGTGCACGCCTGTGATCCTAGCACTTGGTAGGCTGAGGCAGGAGGATCGTGAGTTCAAAGCCAGCCTCAGCCATGGCGAGCCACTTAGCAACTCAGTGAGACCCTGTCTCTAATAAAATACAAAAAAAGGGCTGGGGATGTGGCCCAGTGGTCAAGTGCCCCTGAGTTCAATCCCCGGTACCAAAAAAGAAAGAAAAAAAAACAGAAAGAAAGAAAAAAAAAGAAAAGACTGCCTGCCTACCAGGCCTCTCTTTTTCCTGTGTTTGCATTTAATAAACATATTGGTCTATTTGACAATGTGCTAGCTTTTGTGAAATGCAGTTTGCCTTCATAAAATGGGTGGGACAGAGAGAATTAATGTCCCTCACACAAATACAAATCTGGGAACCCAGATTTTTGGGGGTATGATAAAGCAGTTTCACAGTGGTATGATATTATAGCAGTTTGGTATGACATAGCAGTTTCAGAAAATGGTACAGTCGGGTGAGCTAAAATCATCTCTCTCCAGATGAGGTGGGTTTGAGCAGGCCAATGGAGATAAAAGACTAGATAGCAAGTAGGGAGACTGATACGGCGGAATGCAGATGAACTCTATGATGGGGGAGGGGGGCAGGCCCAAGCTTTGACTCAGATCATCTTCCAAGGGCAAGAGCAGGGTTCTGGAAAGAAGGCTCTTGTGCATTTGGATCCTGATTTTGCCACATCAGACCCGTGCGACTTGGAGAATATTTGACTTGTCAGCTTTCTCGTTTGCAAAATGAGTTTAATCGACTGGTTCTGATGATCCAATAGGAGAATTCCCATAAAGTACTCAGCTAATATCAGCTAATATCCCCTGCTGCTATCTGCCTCACACCTCAAAGTCTATGTCAAATTCCTGTGCAGTAACTCACAGCAATCTGCATATTTATCCACACATAGCCACACCCAGGGCCCCCGCAAGCATGCCTCACTCTCTGTGGCTGTGTTACGGAATTATGACGCCGGCCACACATGCGGTTTAAAGATTTTTGCTAACAACAGTTAAAAAAAAAGAAAGAAAGAAAAAGAAAAATCTGTAAGTGGCATTAATTTTAATAATTTTTTTTTTTTTTTTTTTTTTTTTTTTTTTTGGTACTGGGAATTGAACTCAGGGGCACTCGACCCCGGGGCCACATCCCCAGCCCCTTTTTGTATTTTCTTAGAGTCAGGGTCTCACTGAGCTGCTCAGTGCCTCGCCATTGCTGAGGCTGGCTTTGAACTCACGATCCTCCTGCCTCAATCCATTTTATTTAACCGGGTATTTTCAAAACAGTATCCTTGCAACAAGGAATCGATATAAAATTATTCATGGTATTTTAAAAAATGAAATCCTGCCAATTGAGACCACATGGGTGGAACTGTAGATCATAATGTCAAGTGCAATAATCCAGGCACAGAAACACAAGCACTGCATGATCCTTCTCCCAGGGGGAATCCAAAAAAACACTGACCTCATAGAAGTCCAGACTAGAATGGGAGGAAGAGGAAGGGTTGGGGAAGGCTGATCAGCTTGTGGGAGATTGCTCAGTTATGGTCAAGGAGGAGAAAGAAATTCCAGGGTGCTTCAGATAGCAGGTGAACTGTGCGCTTCCACAAGTTAGAAGAGAAGATTTGCAAAGTTTTCACCATTTAAGAAATGATAGAGTAGTCGGGCGGGGTGGCGCACGCCTGTAATCCCAGCACTTGGGAGGCTGAGGCAGGAGGATCGTGAGTTCAAAGCCAGCCTCAGCAATGGCGAGGCACTTAGCAACTCAGTGAGACCCTGTCTCTAATAAAATACAAAAAAAGGGCTGGGGATGTGGCCCAGTGGTTGAGTGCCCCTGGTTCAGTCCTCCAATCCCCGGTACCAAAAAGAAAAAGAAATGATAGATGTTTGAGGGGATAGATATGTTTAACTGATTTAAATATCACATAATGTATATATGTATCGAAATATCACATTTTGCACCCATTAGAAGGTACAATATTTTTAGGTTTTTCTGTATCCGTTTATAAATACATTAAGATAAATAAAATTATTCATGCACTATTTTTATATTGTTTTTTCTTATTTTCTTTGAAACTTGCTGCATATTTCACACTCACATTCTACCTTGGTTTTGCTTAGCCGCATGATGTTTCTGAGACTAACTGTATTTAGAACTATTCTCTTAGTCTGCAGCAAAGGAACAGAACTCGCTAGCCTTGTGTGTCTTTTTAACTTTAGATAATAAGAATGAAAAGCACCCTGTCCAAATACAAATGCCAAAAAGACAGAGTTATAACTGCAGAAGTAGAAGGCTGGTTTTTGTTTTCCTTGGCAAAACCACTCTTTAAGGCTACCGATAAAACTTTAAAGAAAGACTTTGCTTTTGAAATGGAAACACATCATACCAAATAAAAGGAAAATGCACCTCCTCTGTGCCTCGGGCCAAAATAAAAAGCTTATGTGAGGACCGACCAGTTCATATTATCAAAGTTCAAATGAACATAGGTCATCCTTACGGTACAGAAAAAAAAATTGGCATAAGGAACATTTTATGTGAAAGTATATTGTTAGATTAAGCAATAGGTATGTGGCTTATTGGTATTGTACTTGTCTAGCATGCATGAGGTCCTGGGTTCAATTCCTAGCAGTGCAAAAAAAAATAAAAAAGAATCTGGGCATAGCATGGTGGCGTATGTCTGTAATCCCGGTGGCTCAGGAGGCTGAGGCAGGAGGATCACGAGTTCAAAGCCAGCCTCAGCAACAGAGAGGCTCTAAGCAACTCAGTGAGACCCTGTCTCTAAAGAAAATACAAAATAGCCCTGGGATGTGGCTCAGTGGTCGGGTGACCCTGAGTTCAATCCATGGTAACAAAAAAAAAAAAAAAGGAAAAAAAAGAAAAATTCATTTATTTGAAAAGTATTTTAAAAATAGAAATCATTCTCTATTTGACTCCACTTCTGTGTATCTGATTCAATAGTATGGATGACATGCCGTGGACCTTAGTAGACTAGGAGAAGAACAAGTTCCCTTTATATGTGAAGCTGATTCTTTTGATCTGGAAACAAGACTTGCATGTCAGTCTTCACTTTTCTGAGCCTAAAAATGGAATGTCTCCAACCATTCACCCTCCTCTCCAATCTTCGTTGAAAACTTCTGTGCCCCCCAACTGCAGGCTGTAGTTCTGTCTGTCTCCACTCATGACATCAAGTTTGATTTCTGCATCGTGCTCGCAGTCATTTGCTTCTGTGGAACCACTGAGGACACCTTCATGTGCACTCTGCGGCCTGCGTACCGAGTGGAGGACCAGCATCCTGGTACATCAGTTTGATTTTCGTTTGTAAGTTTGTTTTTTATAGTCAGATTTTTTTTTTTGTCACTGTGACCCAAGGTGAGGCAGGGCATCATGGCAGAAGGGCGTGGCAGAGGAAAGCAGCCCAGGACATGGCCATCAGGAAGCAAAGAGAACTTGGCTCACTAGGGGCAAAATATAAACCTGAAGGCACCCCCCCCCCCCCCGCAGTGACCCACCTCCTCCAGCCACACCTACCTGCCTAGGGCCACCACCCATACCAGTGGATTAATGCACTGTTTAGGGTAAGGCTCTCATAACCTGTTGTAGGGAGAGACGAGGCAAGGCTTTGAAGACAGCAGGAAGCAGTTTTAGGTGGCTGCAGCCAGGTTCAGAGGGCACAGCTCTCACTGTAACCAATTACTCCCCTGTACCCCGAGTTCAGGTCGTTTCAGAACTTTATACCCAGCATGTCAGGGGAGGGGCTCAGAAGTTCACAGTCTGCAGAAGTTCACATAAAAGCAGCTTTTTAAACGTTCCCTGTTCTGGGCAAGTTAACCCTTCAAGGACCACACCTGAGAAGGGGAGAGCTTCTTCTCCCCTCTCTTTCCTCCCCTGCCAGCTGTGACCATGGAGCCCAGTTGGTCACTTCTCTTATCCTAGAAATGGAGACATCTCTGTGACGCTCCAGCTCAAGGCCAGAGGCCTTGTTAAAGAATCTGTCCTTGTTATTATCACACTTTGCATTTGCAAACACCCTTCTAGAAACTACTCTACTGGATACATGTTTGTGAAAAACAAGTAAAGGGGCGTCCAGCACCTGGAGTGCTGAGTTCTTCCAGGCCAGTGGCCAAGGAATAGAGCAACAGGAAAATAGGAAGTTTACCTACATTGAACTCTTCTGTAGAGACTCTTTTGCTGACAGTCCTAAAATCAGCCATGGTGGAGATTTCTGGAGAAGCCTAGTTTAAGATTTTCTGGGGAGGAGGGGGTGCCACTAGAAAACTTCATTTTACCTCTGAACTTTCTTGCATTCTTTCACCCGTGAGGTTTTGGAGGATACCTCACATCTACACCATACCCAATTTCAAGGTTATAATGAAGAGTACTTGTGTTTGGGAAAGAATACCCCATCCAGTTACTAATATTAAAAGTTAAATTCAGCACCCAAGCTCCTGCTGAGACATTAACAATAAGTTTCCAAATTGTGCACTGTATTGGGGGCTTTGTTCTAGGACTGCCAAAGACACACACGCTAAAGCCATTTAATAAATACAGGGTACTTACTGTTGAATAGTCATAAATGAAATGGATGCCATCATTTTCCCTTCTCGCCTACCCAAAAGGTTAACCATCCAAGAAATAATACATTCAAGTTATAACTTCTTCTCCAGATGACCACATAAACTACTTCGCTGCTCCTGAAAGGGGAGTTCTTAATTATTCCTGAAATAGCTTCTATAATTAAGAACTTGTCTAATGGGAGGAGGGAGATGACGGATCTACAGTGAAGGTCAAAATGCACGGGATGCACTGTGCTGTGTGTTTTGTTGAGTGTTATTAACTTCAAAGAATCTTTTAACTGCATAAAGGTGTGTTGGAATTGGGACTCTTTATCTTAGATGTAGATATTTTATTTATTTTTATTTTTTTGGTACCGGGGATTGAACTCAGGGGCACTCGACCCCTGGGCCACATCTCCAGCCCTTTTTGTATTTTATTAGAGACAGGGTCTCACTGAGTTGCTAAGTGCCTCGCCATGGCTGAGGCTGGCTTTGAACTCGTGATCCTCCTGCCTCAGCCTCCCAAGTGCTGGGATGACAGGTGTGCGCCACCGCACCCGGCAGATGTAGATATTTTTAAGCAGTTATTTTGCACCATATTGTTATCACTTCTTCTTCCCTAAACGTTGACAGTATGCAACCAGCAGCGTTTGAAAGCTGTGAACTGTAAGTAAGGTCAACCTAGAATTCCATCAGAAAAATAAAAGTAAGCTGGGTGCACACCTATGATCCCACTGACTCGGGAGGCTGAGGCAGGAGGATTGCAAGTTCGAGGCCAGCCTCAGCAACGTAGCAAGGCCCTAAGCAACTTTGCAAGACCCTGTCTCAAAATAAAAAATAAAAAGGGCTGGAGATGTGGCTCTGTGGTTAAGTGTTCATGAGTTCAATCTGTAGTACCAAGAAAGAAAAAAAAAAAGTAAAAATAAATAAAATTGTGTGTGGGAGGGGTTGGAGGAGAGGGTTTAGAAATAAGCTATTGTGTTAGCTCAATCTATTTCATATTTGGGACCATGAAGTTTGGAATTGAACAGAGCTGCTAGCAGTAGTCATTTGGTGCCTGAGGTTTCGGCCTCATTTTGTCTTGTGACTCAGTTGGTTATTTAAGGTTCAAGTTAGGGACTCAAGTGCCGTTTAAGACAAGGAGGATTTTTGCTATCTGTTTTTTTCTTGTCTTCCATCTTAGTGTTTTTCTTCCCCCATCATCAAGTATATTTTCGCCCATGAGCTACGAAAACTCTGTGGCCCTCATGCTTTTAATCGCTCATGGTCTAACAAGGAAGATAAAGCATGATTGCTAGGTCTTAGAAAGGCTGCGGGGGCGCACACCTGTCATCCCAGCACTTTGGGAGGCTGAGGCAGGAGGATCTCGAGTTCAAAGCCAGCCTCAGCAATGGCGAGGCACTTAGCAACTCAGTGAGATCCTGTCTCTAATAAAATACAAAAAAGTGCTGGAGATGTGGCCCAGTGGTCGAGTGCCCTTGAGTTCAATCCCTGGTACCAAAAAAAAAAAAAAAAAAAATAGGCCCAGGATCATAAAGAGGGAGATGAGGGTTCTGCATGTAAAGTGTCTATGGGTTGTTCCAATACGCTGAACATAGATTTCCTACCGAAAGCCCTACGGTTTTTCAACCCACAGATCATTGGCAAAAATATGACATACTCATTAAGGTCTCCACTGGGGTAATTTCCAAGTTCACTTCGTGAGATATTCAGGAATCCAAAATTCTCTGCTTGTTGGCGCCCTTCAAGTGTTCCGTTACATGTGAATTATGCCAAACCTAGCTCACCACGGAAGAAAAGTATTCTATCCATGCGCCTCATTATTTTATTTCATTTCATTTCGACCAACTTGGCAAAGCCAAAGAATTCACAGTGAGTTCTTTCTTTGACCAATCATTTCCAAAATGTGACTCTGGGAAATGGTTGCATTGAGAAGTCGTCTTTTGGGTTTGCCACGAAACTAGAATCTTCTACCTCCCCTGACTGGAGTCATCTGCCCCTCTCATCAGCTGGGTGGCTTAAAGGAATGTTGTAGAAATAAAGAGAAGACAGGTCTTGTGCATGGGAGGGGTGACTCCGAAGAGGGAAGGGAGAAGAGAGACGGAAGAGAAAACTGCATGTATCCAAACTGTCAGTCAACTCCACGTGGGTTGAGATGACCTAGGAACCCATTACAAGGATTTGTTCTTGTGTCCCTACGTCCATCCCAAAGAGACTTTGTTGCACCGAGTCTCAGATTGAACTGGGAAATTGCATTTATTACCAAGGACTGTGGATCACCCTGAAAGACTTGGCCCAAGATGAGAGGCAAGTTCTGTCCTAGAGAGAGCGGAGGTGTCCTAAATTCCATTTTCCGATTCTTTCTCAAGGCAGGAGATCATTTGGGGACTGAGGTTATTTTGTGACAGTCACATGGATCAAATCTCCTTCCCTGATATATACTCCAGCTGGAAATGGCTTCCCTATGAAGGCTTTGGTGACCTTTGCTATGCTTTGGATATGATTTTTAGTGTGTCCCCCAAAGGGAGGGTCCCCACAGCGTGGTTCTCAGAGTGATGAGGGTAAGAGTCGATACAGTCCCGTGTGGTGGCGCATGCCAATGGCTCGGGAGGCTGAGGCAGGAGGATCGTGAGTTCACAGCCAGCCTCAGTAATTTAGCGAGGCCCTCAGCAACTCAGTGAGACCCCGTCTCTAAGTAAAAAATAAAAAAAGGGCTGGGGATGTGGCTTAGCACCCCAATACCAATAAAATAAAACAAAACAAAACAAAACAAAAAGATGTGAAGAAAGCTTTACAAAGTCAGAGGTCATTAGGTCATGGGGTGAAGCCTTTGGAAGGGATTAATAGCTTTTGCTTAGGGCCCCTTTCTCTCTCTGGCTTCCCATGACACCACCTGTTCTCTCCCGTTTTACCACCTACTGCCATAAGTTCCTCTCCAGGGTTTGCTTTTGAGCCTGCAAAACCGTGAGCTCAATCAACCTCTGTTCTTTATAAACACCCAATCTCTAGCGTTTCATCATAGCAACAGAAAATGGACTAAAATAACCTCATAGGCCTTCTCATTTAGATTGTGGACAAGATGAGACTCGGAAGAAGAAAGAAATACGTTTTTTCGTAAATTTCCTAAAACTTTATCAACTGCATAATGAGCCCAGGGTTTCTGTTCAGGATGATTAAAAAGTTCTGAAGATGGATGATAGTGACGTGCAGGCTCTTAATGCCACTGAATTATAAACTAAATAGTAAATAATTTGGTATTTTACCCTATATATTATGCGGTATAGCTATTTTTGTGGTTACATATTTATTTTAATATTTTTAATTGTAGATGGACACAATACATTTGTCTATTTATCTTTATGTGGTGCTGAGGATCGAACCTAGGGCCTCACACACCAGCGCTCTAACACTGAGCCACAACCCCAGCCCTCCCTTTATTTTATTTATTTATTTTTATGGGGTGCTGAGGATCTAACCCAGTGCCTCCCTCACACATGCTAGACAAGTGCTCTACCACAGAGCCACAAACCCAGCCCTGCGGTCGATATTCTAACACTGCACCAACATAGATAGCACATGTGTGATCAAAGAACCGCTTGGTGTTTAGATTGTTTTAGTGATCAACCTTGAGGATTGAATGCTTTTCAATCAAAGAAAAAAGTGACGTCATGCAATTTATCTTCTCATGTTGGGGGTTTTAACAAAGATCTGAAAAATGTGAGTGATGCTCCCTTTGGTCTCTTAAGTAAAAATAAGAAAAAAGCCGGGCGCGGTGGCGCCCGCCTGTCATCCCAGCACTTGGGAGGCTGAGGCAGGAGGATCGCGAGGTTCACAGCCAGCCTCAGCCATGGCAAGGCACTCAGCAACTCGTGAGACCCCGTCTCTAAGTAAAAAATAAAAAAAGGGCTGGGGATGTGGCTTAGCACCCCAATACCAATAAAATAAAACAAAACAAAACAAAACAAAAAGATGTGAAGAAAGCTTTACAAAGTCAGAGGTCATTAGGTCATGGGGTGAAGCCTTTGGAAGGGATTAATAGCTTTTGCTTAGGGCCCCTTTCTCTCTCTGGCTTCCCATGACACCACCTGTTCTCTCCCGTTTTACCACCTACTGCCATAAGTTCCTCTCCAGGGTTTGCTTTTGAGCCTGCAAAACCGTGAGCTCAATCAACCTCTGTTCTTTATAAACACCCAATCTCTAGCGTTTCATCATAGCAACAGAAAATGGACTAAAATAACCTCATAGGCCTTCTCATTTAGATTGTGGACAAGATGAGACTCGGAAGAAGAAAGAAATACGTTTTTTCGTAAATTTCCTAAAACTTTATCAACTGCATAATGAGCCCAGGGTTTCTGTTCAGGATGATTAAAAAGTTCTGAAGATGGATGATAGTGACGTGCAGGCTCTTAATGCCACTGAATTATAAACTAAATAGTAAATAATTTGGTATTTTTACCCTATATATTATGCGGTATAGCTATTTTTGTGGTTACATATTTATTTTAATATTTTTAATTGTAGATGGACACAATACATTTGTCTATTTATCTTTATGTGGTGCTGAGGATCGAACCTAGGGCCTCACACACCAGCGCTCTACCACTGAGCCACAACCCCAGCCCTCCCTTTATTTTATTTATTTATTTTTATGGGGTGCTGAGGATCTAACCCAGTGCCTCCCTCACACATGCTAGACAAGTGCTCTACCACAGAGCCACAAACCCAGCCCTGCGGTCGATATTCTAACACTGCACCAACATAGATAGCACATGTGTGATCAAAGAACCGCTTGGTGTTTAGATTGTTTTAGTGATCAACCTTGAGGATTGAATGCTTTTCAATCAAAGAAAAAAAGTGACGTCATGCAATTTATCTTCTCATGTTGGGGGTTTTAACAAAGATCTGAAAAATGTGAGTGATGCTCCCTTTGGTCTCTTAAGTAAAAATAAGAAAAAAGCCGGGCGCGGTGGCGCCCGCCTGTCATCCCAGCACTTGGGAGGCTGAGGCAGGAGGATCGCGAGGTCAAAGCCAGCCTCAGCCATGGCAAGGCACTGAGCAACTCCGTGAGACCCTGTCTCTAAGAAAATACAAAAAAGGGCTGGGGATGTGGCCCAGGGGTCGAGTGCCCCTGAGTTCAATCCCCAGTACCAAAGAAGAAGAAGAAGAAGAAGGAAGAGGAGGAGGAGGAGGTGGGGAGGGGAAGGAGGAGAGGAAAGAGGAAGAAAAGAGCCAGGCAGGTGTTAAACGTGAACACTCTCCATTATGTCCTCAAGCTTGAAATCCCCCAGTTGCTGGATTGGATCTCCGGGTGTCTGAGTGCTTTTCTGACGTGGGCTTCTATAGGTGGCCAGTTTGCTGAAATAATCTCTATGACATTTTGATACAGGAGGTTCCCCTCTAACCTTGGAGCATGGGCGATTCATAATTGGGAAGTGTGGGGGGAAGGTTTCGCTGTGGCCATTTGAAAGCCGACTTGGGGCATTCTTTCGGATTGAGTCACGGGCACGGTCAAAAGCCTCAGGTGCAGGAGTCGCTTATAACTGGCTATCTGTGAAAGACACCGGGCAATTCAGTCTGCCGCGTGCACACCGGTGCTCCTCAGCCAACACCTCAGAAGCCACCAGAGCCCCGGGAGGGCCTCCCCAATCTTGCTGCAGCCATTATTACCACAGGCGTATCCTGATCATTTAAAATGGGCATTCCTGTTAGGATGGGTTATTCTGTGGACCGAGGAAGGCTGTTGTTAGGATCCTAAGAATGTCACTTTGAGGAGCTGATGTAAAACGGTGAAATGCTTGTCCAGCAAATCTATGCTGCAGGTCCTGAATAGTTGGGGCTGTATTGTGTTTTTGAGCAACGTATGTATACATGCGACCAAACGAGCAATTGCTGCCGTTGCTCCTCTTGGATCTCTGTCTTCTCCCTCAATCCACAGCATTTGGGTGGAGCGATGAGACGGCAACCCTTCAAGGCATTACAGGACAAGCCTGGGAGCTCAGAAGGAAAGACATAGTCACGGAAGAGGAGGGAGGGCCAGAATTTTTTTTTTTTTTTTAAAGTGTGTTTTTATAAACAACTAAAATGACTCCTTCTTTCTGCTTGCGACTGTGGCTGGTGTTAACAGAGAAGCAAGTTGCTGTGGTCTCTCTGAGCAGTGTGTTTGGTGCGGGCGGGTCCTAGCAGTAACTGGACACTTACTTTAAAGACGTTTGTTTATGCGCTGGGCGCGGTGGCGCTTGGGAGGCTGAGGCAGGAGGATCGCGAGTTCAAAGCCAGCCTCAGCCATGGCGAGGCACTTAGCAACTCAGTGAGACCCTGTCTCTAAGAAAAGACAAAAAAAGGGCTGGGGATGTGGCTCAGTGGTCGAGTGCCCCTGAGTTCAATCCCTAGTACCACGAAGAAAAAAAAAAAAAAAAGACGTTTATGCATTTGGATGGGTATGGCTGGATGGTACCGACAGATATTCCTTTTAAAGTTCTATTAATCAAGGCAAAACCCTACCAAAAATGAACATCAAGAGTAGACAAAATAGCACTTATACATTCATTGTTTTAATAATTAGAAGGGTCAACTGTTTTCCTCCTACCTGTTAGGTTTAACATGTGAGCAGTTGAGGTCTCTCTCTCTCTCTCTCTCTCTCTCTCTCTCTCTCTCTCTCTTAAAAACAAGTCCTGAATTTCCATTTCTTGCTTTAATTTTTTTTTTCCATTTCCAGCTGCCAAAGCACTCAGTCACTGATCTAATTTTAGCATTCACATATGGAGTAGATGCCAGTCTGATTTAAAAAAAAATCTTACAGTATCACTAATACATATTTTCCCCATTCGATGATGTGTTAAAGTTATTTTTTTTTTGGGGGGGGGAGGAAAAATCCTGGTCAAGCCCCGGCTACCCAAAAATACCAAGGATATAAATATTGATAAGAGTCCTAAATTGGTGCAGTTTTATGGATACACTTACCTTCTGCATTCTAAATTTAGTTTTCAGCCAGATTCCTCATTAGTTCTTTCTGTTGCTTGGCCTGTATGTAGGTCCAAGGACAGGATAACTCTGAAGGTTGATTATGTTTGCCCTTGGAGGGTTAGAACTGTGCTTCCCAGCCATCCTCAACATATTTTTTTAGGTAGGTCATAGCAGAATCGAAGTATATGTTTCAGGTGCATTTAAGCCGGGTAGCCACAACGTGGTTTCCATTGTGGAATAGACTTGTGTCCATATCCCAACATTTCTACATACGTCCCTGTGTGTACTTGTGGTATGTGATTGACTTGATGGCTCTGGACCTCTGTTTCCTCAATGCAGAGAGCGAAATCTGCTCTGCAATTATAATACAGAATAATATATGTGAAGGTTCCTGTAGGATGCTGGGTAAAAGGTACTTGACAACCTCTATTTTTATTTAATATCAGTGACTACTTAATAAATAAATGAACGTCCTATATACGGGTAGAGATTCAAGCAAAACAGTCATGTTTTCAAATCTAGACCTGATGTAACGGAGATGGACCTGAACTTGACCCTCGGGTGTCTGGTCTTTTCCTGTGCGTAGAGACTGTGCCCATGAATGCCAACTCGACCTTTCCTGTGTCTTTCACCCACACGTCACCTCATTAGACTTTTCAAAAGAGATTGATGAAGGAGGTAATATAATCTATATTTTATAGGCAACTCAAAGCCCAAAGTGACTTAGATCACACAGCAAATGGAGACAAAGTCACACCCAGAGCCAGTCCTTCCTAGCTCCTGGTTGAGAGGCACCTGGCGTAAACTCTGCTGCTCGTAACAGAGTCCCTTCTTTTATAAGGAAACCAAAGCACAATGAATTCTGTAAATCAGGCTGAATTTGACATTTACCCTTTCAGACAATTTGGGCACTTTGATTTTTTTATTATTATTATTAAATGAGATTAACCAAAAGAAAAGAATTAAGAATAAAGAGAGAGAAACAAAAGCATTCTAACCCAGTGAAATTCTTATATTCTAGCCTGTTAGGAAGATATATTGGGGAGTTGAGGGCTGGTTTGCAGGGAGTTTCCTGAGCCCCATGAAATTGCATGTTTTATATTGTATGGTACAGGGCAGAGTACAGATCAGATATTGATTCTGTGACAACTATTCTAAAAAAAAAGTAGAAAAAGAAAAGAATGTCACCAAGCACATGAGATAAGCACAGTGTTAGACCAGAGTCCTAGTTTGTCATTTAAGGCACGGGAGATATCTCATTTAAGAAATGGAGACTTTCAAGGTAGGCTCTTCTGACTGAGATCTATGGAAAGGACTCAGTCTGTTAAGAATCTATCTACAGCTTTATTTCTGTTTCTATAGTATGCCCTCTGAGTTGGAAGACTGTAAGCTAAGTGATGTTAAGACTCTGTCAGGGGTTCATGGACCTCCTCTGGGACCTAGGCATGTTCTCTCTTCCCTCTCTGCCCTCCTTAATATCCTGGCTCTAATTGTCATGCCTCACCGTGCACCATTTCAAGATGGCGGCCATTGCTCCAGGACTCACATCAGAATGGATCACAGGAAAAAGTGGGGCAAGAGAATGCACCATTGGGCTCTCTCTTATTGCTATCATTTTCTAAAGAAGGGAAAATTTCCCAGAGCTATGCCTCCCATGTAAGACTTTTTTTTTTATGGCTTATTGGCCAAAACTACCTCTCATGGCTCTTCCTAGCTTAAAGGACTCAAAGCACATGAATAGCTGGCCAGGAGAACGGAGCTTGCTCTAACTGACCCAGTCTGATGAAAATTCATCACCATAGCTGAGTTCATTGCTCAGTATTCTCTTGTTAGAGGGGAGATTGGCATTCACCCACCATGCCTGTCTCTCTTTCCTGGGACAATTTCCCACGAATCCACATAATTTCAGTTTTACTCTTTTTACTCAATTGTGAAACACCTTGTCATTCCTAAAATATCCCAGTGAGTTGAGTAATAACCATTTACTTAGTTCTTTGCCTCTTAAATATGGCAATTACTTCTAATAGTCTACTTTTAACGTTGGAAGTATTCAGATAAAGAAAACAGTGAGTGATTTGAATAAGTGACAGAGTCAGGTAAAACCTGAAAGTGATCCTTTGACTTTCTGACAAGTGGCTGTGGGTGAGTATGATATCTCCTTCTTTAACCTACACCCACTTTTATGGACTTTTCGTCTGCTTCGGCCTCCACGTTTTAGGATAACTTTAAACAGTGAAAGCACACTAGATAATTCTCACCTCTACTTTGCTTGAGTGGATCTATTGTATAGTTAGCAGAATATTCTAACACTGGGTCAATTAAGGAACTCATTTGGGGATTCCTCAAACTCTCCAATCTGTTATTTGGAGGTTATGACCATTTTTTTTTCAACTTTTTTTTTTTTCTTTTCCATTTAAGTTATAGAAGCTGCTGGTACATTCTGTGTGAATGCAAACAACAAACCTTCCTTTCTCTTGATCTGTTTTTGCATATCTGTGAGTGATGGGCCCAGTAGGCACATCCAATGTTAGCATTCCTGACACGTGTTAGAATCTACTCCCTCGTGTCTTTGGGGAAAAAAATTTAGGCAGCTTCCCACTCATCTGAAGTCTGCTTAGCAACCTAGCAGGGAAGAGGTGCAAGATTGTATTAATGTTTACATGTGGGATGAAGTTGTTGACTGAAAAAATCTTTGAAAGA
This sequence comes from Tamias sibiricus, assembly GCA_025594165.1. NCBI lineage: Eukaryota > Metazoa > Chordata > Mammalia > Rodentia > Sciuridae > Tamias > Tamias sibiricus. The sequence goes on from CM046675.1 coordinate 15,631,528, forward strand.
AATGCTTTTATACATTTATTCCCTGGTATAAATGTATATCATGGGAGTGGTTTTGCCTTTCAAAGTACTTTAGAATTGCTTTCATGATAAGGTGTCTATTGCTTATTTTTTATAAAACATGATTATTGGGTAGTTTTTCCATTTTCATTTTCAGCTGTACTTTCTCTATTGATAAAATAGTACAGCTTATTATTTTTTTTTTTTTTTTTTTTTTTTAGTTTTGTTTTGCTTCCTTATCTTCAAACTCCTGTGCATGCCAGAGCCAGGTTGTAAATGCTCCTTTGTTGCCACCTGAAGCGATGGCCGCTTGGAGCAACGAAGCCGCGGGAAGAAGTTCAGAGGCAAACTGGAAACCAACAGCTTTTTATTCTGATAACTTTTTTCTCTGGCTCTAACAACGACTAACACGCGCCACACACACCACCACCAAAATGGCGCTGACCCGATCAGCAATCTCGGCCAAGTCACTCGAGATCCCGGGCCAAGTCCCGCGAGATTCCAGGCCAAGTCCCGTGAGACTACGGAAGGCAGCTATGCCCAAAACTCCATGGCCCATAGTCAACCGCAATTTAAGCCATCTCCCCAAACAGGGCTCCTGCACTCCTTTAACGTCACATCTAGTCTCATTTCTGATCTACTCTGAATACAGTGACTTTTTCTGGAAGTCTTACTCTGCTGCCAAAAGAGACCAATAGATACGTGTGCCCCTGTAATTTATTTCTCCCTCTTATATTCTTTTGAAGAACTCTACTCTGATGACTTTACCCATAAGAATGAAAGTTATGGGAGCCAGGCGTGGTGGCGCTGCCTGTAATCCCAGCACTCAGGAGGCTGAGGCAGGAGGATCACGAGTTCAAAGCTAGCCTCAGCCATGGCGAGGCACTTAGCAACTCAGTGAGACCCTGTCTCTAAATAAAATGCAAAAAAGGGCTGGGGATGTGGCCCAGTGGTCGAGTGCCCCTGAGTTCAATCCCCAGTACCAAAAAAAAAAAAAAAAAAGAACGAAAGTTATGGGTAAAGTTCTGCACACTTGAGGTTGTGACAAAAGCAGATTGGCCTACCTCTTTTCTGAATATGGCATGTGTAGATTCGTGTCTATTTGTACAGCTTCCCGCGTAGAGCTGAGGAAAGTTAAAAAAAAAAAAAAAATCTATCAGTGAATCAATGGACGGGACTTTTTGAGGCACCTGGTAGGGGGAAAGTTGGAATTTGATGCTTTGAAAAATCCACAAAGGTGAAAGTTCACCCCCACTTCCCACCCCACTCCCAGGAACTTCAGGTTTTGCAGGGCAAAGGGTAACAGATGGGTCTGGAAAGCTAATCTCTCATGTAAGACTCTCTGTACGTTAATAATTTGAATTAATTTTTCCTGCGTAAATGTGGCCCCGTATTAAAAGGTATAGGAATTCCTAGCAGTGACGGATCATTGGGCATCAAAGAGACAAAAATAAAATAAAATAAAATAAGTCAGAGCACATTAGGTTGGGGAGAGGTATCTAGTAGCTCCCCTGCTTACTGATAAGTAAACAGAAGTGTGAAAGTCCTGCTGACTGATTTTCAAGGAGGTAAAGATTGATATTCATAGAATCAGGATTTGTTAGTTGAGACTGATAGACTAGATTCATTTAGTGAGAAATGCAGAAAAAAATCCAAATAGGAAAATTTGAAGGGGTGCATGGATTAATGAATATATAAATTTGACAGATGTATTTATTAAAATAAAAAAATCACAGCTGTATGGTGAGGAGAGGATTAAGGAAGATGATAGAGGGTAGCTTTGTGCTTCCTTCTCTCTTTATTTTCCCTGAAATAACGCTTTGCATTGTGTACAACTAAAGCAAATAAATAAATATTTTTAAAAAAGATGTTACTATAAAAAAAAAAAAAGAAAGAAAGAACAGCATGTTCTAAAGTAGAGCAGTCATTCCCACCCCCCCAAGATGTGAATGACATCTGTGTTTCCCTTTTTAATGAGGAAAAAATGGTCATTTCCCTTTTGAAATACTTCATTCTGGGAATAATGCTCCTTTAATTTCGTGACTGCCCTTTAAATGTGAAACGTGTCCATCATCTGGCTTTGTTGAACTGGATGCCATCTGTCCCTCCAGAGGTGCCCTGGTTCATGATATTCCAAAATCAAATGAAGGTGGTGTGGGATACCAGACCATCTCGCACCTAAGTGTTGGAAGCATTAGTAGGTCATGGTGTCAGAATCATTTCCAATAAACTTTTTCATTAACCTTACTTGCGCCTTTTATTAGAGCCGTGGGTTTTACCTTCTGAGGACATTTATAAATGCCTCATTCTAGACAAATCCCATGCAATGCCCATATGATAGCTCAGATATGGCATGGATTATATTCTCTGAGCAATGTCGACAGCAAGAATCTGACAGATGGAAGTATTTCTTCAGAGACTTGGAATTTAAACAAGGGAAGGTATTTTGAGGTCAAAGTTCCTTCCCAGCTTTCCCACACATGAATTATGGGCAAGTTTTTTTTTTTTTGTTTTTTTTGTTTTTTTTTTGTACCAGGGATTGAACTCAGGGGCACTGGACCACTGGGCCACATCCCCAGCCCTTTTTTGTGTTTTTATTAGAGACAGGGTCTCACTGAGTTGCTAAGTGCCTCGCCATGGCTGAGGCTGGCTTTGAACTCGCGATCCTCCTGCCTCAGCCTCCCAAGTGCTGGGATGACAGGCGTACGCCACTGCGCCCGGCTGCAAGTTTTATTTTAAAGCGTGAGAATGTTTTGGAGATGGAAGAGTACAAGAAAGGTGGATCACGTGATTCGAGTGAATTACCTTTGGAGAAAATGTTGAAAAAAAAAAAAAAAAAAAAGCAAAGAAAGGACAACGTAGGATCTGGGTGATGGAAGAAATAAACCAAATAGAAATGAGTTAACAGTATCCACTTACAGAGGAAATTCAGGGTTTTCCTCAGAAATGCCTATGACAATAGAATCCTCCAATTCCTCTATAAAGACTATGTAGGAAGTATTGTAGAATTTTTGAGGTGAAGCCAAAGTATAAAATTGCCCATTTTGATCTGTTAACTTTCCTCCTGTGTTCATCCCATAATTACACAAGTCACTGGTGTTTACGCCCTTCACGAGACAAACATTTGTGCAGGGAGAGAAGAAAGGAGTTAGATCCTTAATCCATGATTCAATTGAACTCAAAGAATTGCATAGTCAAGTTCTTGGGAAACCCACATGACATTGGGTGTCTAATCATGATCCATAACGTTTCCTAGACATTGGTTAAGTTCCCTTTAGTTCACTAATTCAAAAAATGTTTATCGAGACCTTTTTTTTTTTTTTCTTTTTAATGGGAAATATTTTGGTGAACAAGGCAAACAAATATTTTTGGACTTCTAGAAAATGTACAAAGCAAGTCGGGCCATTTGCGCCAGCAAGCAAGGACACTGTCAAAGGGATAGGGGACCTGATAACAGGACACAAGGCAGTTGAACAGGGGCACTCACCTATAATGGGACTATCTGAGCATCACTAAAAATAATGTCTGCAGGGCTGGGCGGTGGCTCAGTGGCAGAGCGCTTGCCTAGCATGTGTGAGGCACTGGGTTCAATCCTCAGCACCACATAAAAATAAACAAAATAAAGGCATCTGTCCATCTACAACTACAAAATTTTTTTTTTTTTTTTTAAAAAAAAAAACACATATGCAAATGGTTTAAAAAAATATCAGATAGGCAATCAAGTCTCCTCAAGTGTAACAGGGAAAATGAGTTCACAATAACCTGAGCCATGGATTCTGCTTATTTTCACTTACTGATGGGCTGGATGAGCCGTTGGGTGGAGACCCACTTTTCATATGTGGTGCAGCTGGACACGCAAACCCAGGGAGGGTGCATTCTCAGTCACTGCTCTCCACAGGGACATTCCGTGTCCTCCGGCTCCTGGGGACACCCGGCTACATGTTTTTCCTGTGGTAGGGGAAAACGGCATGGAACTCATTTATTATTGTCTTATCTTTTTTTCTGGAAGGCTCATCTGTGAATCTCTCCAGTAAAGAATGTCAGGGATTGTAAGATCAAGGTAGAGAGCTTCTAACTAAAAAAAAAAAAAAAAAAAAAAAAAAAAAGTAGCCATCACATCCCACAGCCATCCTTATCTATCCAGTTTGAAGGGCAGGTCCTGACAGCCTCTGTGAGTATGTGCATGTGCATGTGCGTGTGCGTGTGTGTGCGTGTGTATTTCCCCAACCTCAGCCTTCCAAAAACTGGTTCTCTCAAGATAAGGATGAAGGATGTGGCTTAGATGCAATCTCAAAGCAGCAATCCCCTCTCTTGGACTCACCAGAATCTGGGTGGACATTTATTTGTGACAATACTGGTTTGATTTGAAATATATCTTTATCCAAGTAAACACTATCAGTGCTGCTTAAGGAAAAATGTAGAAAGGCATAGTTTGCCCGAGAACCTTACCACCACGACAGAGGACGGACAGTAAGAGGTGCTTTATGATTTCTCATGTCTCATGTGTCCCTGATTTATGTGGGACATGATATTATATATTTCCACACCTAAGAATGTGCCCTGGGACTTGTGTGTGTGTGTGTGTGTGTGTGTGTGTGTGTGGTTTAGCTATATCAAATCAGCATGTCACTGTGTTAGCAAATAGAATCCTATAACCCCATTCACAGTCAAAATTGAGATTGAGGTTAGAGACCGGGCACACATACTATTTTTTTTTTTTTCCAGTGACACGTATTTTTGAAAAACAAGTTATCTGGAATACATGTGCTTGGTAATGCAAATAAATATCCTTGGAAATGTCATTTAACACCTGAAATCGGCAGGAACCGATTTCACCTGTGGCTTCCGCCGCCCTCCTTGGCGGGGAGGCGACCTGAGATGTTGAGTGGCTAAAGTGGCGCCCTGCCGGGTAGCCGCATCGGGACCCCAGGATGATGGAGTGATCTCTTGCCCGAAGCGGGGGCATTGCCCACGTTCCCCACCCCCGCTCACAGCCGTGCACTCCGGCCAAAGCAGAACATGCTTCCCCCTGAGCTTGCGAGACGCGAGGTCCCCTGTGCTGTCGGTCCCCAAGCCTTTTACATCTTCTAGCAAATTCTTGACTGCAGCTGCTGGGTTCATCCCTTACCAATCGCTCCCTCGTGAAAATTCTCCCAGATTTCCCTGCTGCTTGAGTACCAGAGGACCCTGGTTAGTCTCCCTGCCTGCAATCTGACACCCCCAGCTCCATTTCCAACAGATTTTTCTTATTTTTTTTTTTTTCTAAAATGCACATCTGATCGTGAAACGACAGTGTTACTCTTGGACACCGTTCCATCACAGGGCACACAACTTCTCCACATTGTCTGCACTATACCAGCCTCTCCTCCTTCTCTGCAATCCCACCCACCCCCCTTGGCTGTAGCCATAGTGAACTTATTTTAGATGCATCAAAGTGACACTTTCCAATCATGTAGCCACCTGGCATTACTTTCCCTTAAATGAACTAGAGTAGAGTGAGATTAAAATCCAAGTTCCAAAGTCACGGTACCCTATGTCAGATGCCCAACCAACACTCATGGCTGGTGGCTACTATATTGCTGAGCAGAGAGTTCAGAATACATCCATGACTGTACCCATCATTGCAGATAAAATTCACTTGGGCAGTGATGCTTGAAATATCCGTGCTGTCCTTCATTTTGGTCCTACTCACAAGCCAGGAAGTTAGTAAGGTGACTGAGTCCCCTCCTTCTGCTAAGAGAGTATCACCATACTTAAACTGGTATTTCTTACCCATCTTTGTTTGGGCATTTAGCTTAGTACCTACCTCTCATCAAGCACTCAATAAACTTTAAGCTAATCAATGGATCCATTAAAATGTTTATTTTGTTTGAAACCATCATGCATACCCTAAAACAATAAATACATCTATGATTTTCTTTGAATTTCAGTTGCTTTTAAAATTCTGACTTCCATGAATAACTAAGAAGCAATGTCTTTATGCACTGAATGTATTGTTAGCAAGGCCTGTTTATATTAAAAAAATATTTCCCCCCCATCATACAATGGCAATGATGATCATTTCAATAAGAATAATGGAAAAATAAGGCAATCTCATATCCAATTAGGGAGAAAACTGCATTTAGCACAATCTGGTTTTGTACCAAGCCACGTGAGAAGCTCATTATTGAATATAATTAGAACAAATCAACTGTTTTCATTTTTCTATTTTGCCTTCTAACCCTTGAATACATGAATACATAATTCTACAATTGCCCCCATAGCTCAGATAGCTTCTATTTTTAGTTTCAGCATTAATATTTCATCATAGGTATCCAACATGAACAGTATAATTATTTTAAATGGCTACACAATATTCTGCCCTGTTTTACCGCAGTGTAATTTACTTAGAAATACCCCAATTACTCTTTGGACAGTTGGCTTATTTTCAGTGCTTTGTGTTTTAAGTAATAATGCATTGAATGTCTTCATATAAATTTTTTATTATGGAGAAGGATTTAATTAGTCCTATGCTAAATTGCTTAATTATAAAAATCTACAAGTTTGTGGTATTTGGAATATTTTAAAAATATTTTCCCATGCTAAAGTGGGTCTTGTCATCTCTTCACATTATTTTGATTTAGCAGGTACCAAATGTATAAGAGAATTTGAAAGTTGAGTTTGTGGTAGGAAATATTATTTATCAAAACACTTTTTATGACCACTGTTGTGTTGGAAAAGAAGTGAGTTCAAAAGAAAAGAGGGTGCCATTTGTTTTGGTTTTTTTTTTTCAATTTTTTTAAACCATTATTAGAGTTTAATTGCCACTCTATGACCATGGGCTTGATAACTACACAGCATTTTCTTTTCTTTTTTTTAAGTACTTTTTAAAAAAATTTCTAAGTTGATGTGTATGACCACAGAATGCATTACAATTCATATTACACATATAGAGCACATTTTTACTTATCTCTGGTTGTATACAAAGTATATTCACACCATTGGTGACTTCATACATGCACTTAGGGTAATGATAGCCATCTCATTCTACCATCTTTTTTTTTCTTCTTCACCTTTTTGCCCCCTCCCTTCCCCCTCCCTCCCCATTGGCCATCCTAGTGTTCCTCTAATCCTCCTATGCTCCCCGTCCCAACCCCACCGTGAATCGGCCTCCTTATATCAGAGAAAACATTCAGCATTTGGATTTTGGGGGGATGGGCTAACTTCACTTAGCATGATATTCTCCAACTCCATCCATTCACCTGTGGATGCCATGATTTCATTCTCTTTTAGTGCTGAGTAATATTCCATTGTGTATCTATACCACATTTTCTTTATCCACTCATCTACTGAGGGGCATCTAGGTTGGTCCCATAGTTTAGCTATTGTAGATTCTTAACCACATTGCCAAGCTCTTATTGGCCATGGTTAACAGCTCCCCTTATCCACTTGAGTCTCTAGGGGTTCCCACGCAGGAAGGCAAGGCTGTGGCATTATGGTCACATCTTGTGTGGGCCAGGATCTGAGGGTCTTCAGAACAAGGGCATAGCATGTATTTCCCTCTCAGCTTTGACAAAAGCAATAGCCTGATTCTCTTTTGCCCTGGAGATGTTTTCTATTATGCTGTATTAAAAAACAGGACAAATGGTGACGTCCTCCTACAAACATTCCATCCCATCTCTCCCCTGTATCAGTTTCTTCCTACGCATGAACTCTCTACTTCCTTCAGATTTCTTTTCTTTTGGGTTGATGCTCATCATTCAAACAGTTTTTACGACGCATAATATTTGTCCATCTTTCTGAGATGCGCTGTGATGTTTTGATTCGTGGGTGCGTTGGGTAGGACCCATTTAGGGTAACTAGCTTATCCCTCATGGTCAACTTTAATCATTCATTGATAGTGAGTCCATTCCAATTCCTCTCTTCTATTTCGAGATCTGTCATGCATTATTAAACACGTTCACCCGGCTGAGTCATAGATCCCTGCCGTCCAACCTTGGCACTGTCCCCACAGACAAGCCTGTCTCTCTTCTCCCTTCCCCCTCCATCCCTCTCCACCCTTGCCTTTCAATTTTTTGCTCTCAATTTCAATGAGCTTTTATTTCTTGGGTTCCACTTAGGACCGAGCGTATGTGCCATCCGTCTTTCTGAGTCTGGTTTATTTCAGTTACCATTACGTCTCCACAAACGACAGGATCCCATGCTTTTGATGGCTGAGTAGTATTCCAGGTTTTATTCACACCATATTTCTTTTATCCATTCATCCTCCGATGGATACTAAGGCGTATCCCATATGTGTCATGGTTTAGATATGAGGGGTCCCCCAAAAGCTCATGTGTGGGACAAAGCAGGAAAATTTAGAGGTGAAATGATTGGGATTATGAGGGCCTTCACCTAATCAGTGCGTTAATCCGCGGATGCAGATGAACTAACCACAGTTGTGGGCAGGTAAGGTGTGGCTTGGTTTAAGGAGGTGGGTTACAAGGGGTGTGCGTGCTTTGGGTGTTTATACTTTGTCCCTGGTGAGCAAAGCGCCCTCTCTCTCCCCTGCCCCGCCCCCCCCCCTCTCTCTCTCCCCCCCCCTCCTGATTTCCATGATCTGAGCTGCTCTCCTCCACCACGCCCTCCCGCCATGATGTTCTGCCTCACCTTGGGCCCCAACTGTGTAGCGGACCAACTGTGGATGGAGACCTCTGAAACCTGGGGCCTCGAATCCATGTTCCTTCCTCTGAATTTGTTCCTGTCCGGTCCTTGAGTCATCGTAGGGGAAAAGCAGACTAAAACAATATCCGAACTGTTGTGAATCCTCCGGCATTAACATGGGAGTCCGAGTGTCTTTTTGACAGTGTTGCTTTGATTTCCTTTGAGTACTTATCCACGTAGTGGGATTTCTGGATCCGATGCAGATTTCTGCTTGCAGTTTCTTAAGGGACCTCCAGGCCATTCTCTGTGGTGGCTGCAATCATTCACATTCCCACCAACAGTGGTGGAGAGTTCCTCCCTCCTGACAACCTGGCCAGCATTCACATTTTTTTAATTTTTTTTTCTTCTTTGATAAGAGCTGTTGTCACTAGAGTGTGGTGGCATATCATTGTGGTTCGGGATTTTTTTTTCATTTCCCTAATGATCTGATATCTATTTTATTCCTTGTGTAACTGCCACGGTTAAAGCTCTTGGCAGCAGAGGATCCATTGCTCTGCCTAATAATAACGATGGATGATAATGCAAAAATGGTAATTGCTGTAATACGACGAACGCTGTGTGTTGAGGGCTGTGCCCTGGGTATTGCTGTAAGTATTTAGAGCAAGTAAACACTCTACAAGAGTCAACTGATCTATTCCTCCAACTGCACTATGGCGTATTTTCTAATTTTTGTCCCCATTTCAGACACGAGAAAATCGAGTCACAAACAGCAGAGGGAACTTGTCTACAACCACCCTGTTCTTTGGTCTGAGCAGTCTCGTGCTTCTAGCTGTCTCCTCTTAACCTTTGTATCATACACAACGGACCGAGAGGTTTTGATTGTAATATTTCAAGTAGTTCACGGGTGAAATTCCGAAACACCAGGTACAAAATATATTAAAGGTGTTCCTAAAGCCTCATGTGTCGTGTCAGCTTTGGGATGTTCGCGGGATCCTCCTAAAATCTGAGACGCGGAGCAGCCCGAGAATCCGTCTAAATGGACTCCAGACAGTCGTATGGACTCTTCTCCCTTGGGGCTCGTGACGGGTGGACCAGGAGCTCCGGTGGGACTGGCCAGCTGGTATTCTGCAGGGTGTGGGGCCGCCAGCTTCAGGGTCTCCTTGGGCAAACTGCTGCTGGTATTGGGAGCCTAAGTTTTCTCAAATGCTGGACGGTGCTCATGAAACAGTAGCAGGGTACATTGAGTCCAGCAGAGCTAAGGCAGCTAGTTCTGGTTCCGACTCTGGCTTTCCCACTGCAGGCTCGTGAGTGAAACTTCTTGGTTTCCCCAAGCTGCAGAGTGGTCTTCTCCTCGGTAGGGCTGCTGACTGCAGCTGCCGCAATCTACCGTCGCTGTAAAACATAAAAGGGGATGGATATACGGAGTGTACATGTAGCACATCCACACAATGGCCTACTGTTAGGAACACAAAGAAACAAGCCAGCCGAGTATCTTCCGGCATGGATGAACCTCCGGCACATTAAGCTACAACAGATGAACGCATAAAGAAAATGTGGTCTGGGTACACAATGGAATATTACTCAACCGTGAAGAAGAATGGAATTATTGCATTTCTTTCTGATAAGATGCTAACACACAACAAGGGAGGGGGGCATGGAGGGGACGAATAGAAGTACTTTGGATTAGACAAAGGGGAAGGAAGGGAAGGTAGTGGGGATGGGAGTTGGACAGACCGTAGAATGAACGGGACATGACTTTCCCGTGTTCACACCAGTGTAACTCCACATCGTGTAACAACCATGAGAAAGGAAAGTTATACTCCATGTATGTGTGCAACGTCCGAATACACAATACTGTCATGTGTAACTAAAAAGGAAAAAATATATATATAAGCTAAGTGAAAGAACCCGGATGCAGGGCATGGTCCCATTCATATGGTATGTCGAGAGAAGGCCGGCGGATAGAGAAAGTAGATGAACCGTTGCCTCGGGCTCGAGATGGGCACACAGGATCTCTTTGGAGAGATGGAACTATTCTAAAATGGGATTGTGGTCATGCCTCTTCCATTCTGTAAATACACTAAAATTCATGGAATCCGACACTCACAACACATGCATTTTATACGGTGTAAATTATACTTCAAGAAACATCGAAATAGAGAAACCTAAGAATGGTTCGTAGAGCCAGTGATTATCAGTGTCTTCTTTTGGTTGTTTTGCTCATCTTCGTGATCTGTGTAGCTGAGTCTTTAGCATCAGCGGGACTTAATAATGCATGACTCTGGGGGCACACGCTGTGACCCTGCACTTGACAGGGTTTCAACGTTCTGTCCACCGTTCGGAGGAAGGCCCACTTTCAGATTTCAGAATGACACCGCTGGAAGGAAGAATGGATAGAACAGAACCCCCCAAAACTAGTTCTGGGGTTATTTTGACAGCCTGACAAATCTGGGCCAAAACCAAAAAAAAAAAAAAAAAAAAAAAGATGAAATTTAACAAAAATACATATACATTTTGGCACAGGCTAGTTTTCTCAGGCAGGCAAAAGAGGGGGAAAGCAGCTGGCTTCTCAAATGGTTCTTGCCCTTATTAAAAAATGTATATGCCTGTTAGAAAGGAATTCCCAGAAAAAGCCTACAAGAGGACCCAGGCCAAAAACTGACGGTTCAGCTGTAGATAGTACCTTAGGATTTTGGTAGATGCTGGAGGACTGCTCATTGGGAGAGTCCACACTTTTTGTTCCTATAATAATTATCATGTGAATAATGAAAAGATTCAAGGATCACAATATGGCGATCTCGGTCATAAGTATTTTATATACATTATCTACTTGAGTATTTATGGCAACTCTACCCATAGAGAAATTTTTAGCCCCTTTGCAGAACTGAGTTCCACTGAATTTTATTCAAATAGCTAGCAGAGTCGTGGACCTAGATATGAAATGGGTAGTTTGGAATACAGGCCTCCCTTGGCAACGGTGAGACGTGCCTATGGTCTACCTTTCAAAGTCCTTAAGGACAGCCGGGCGCCGCCTGTAACCCCAGCACTTGGGAGGCTGAGGCAGGAGGATCGCAAGTTCAAAGCCAGCCTCAGCCATGGCGAGGCACTTAGCTCAGTGAGACCCTGTCTCTAATAAAATACAAAAAAAAAGGGCTCCGGATGTGGCCCAGTGGTCGAGTGCCCCTGAGTTCAATCCCCAGTACCAAAAAAAAAAAAAAAAAAAAAAAAAAAAGTTCCTTCAGGACAGAACCAACTTCTTGAACTGCAGCAAAGTCGAAATGCAAAAAAAAAGCAAAGTGATAACACAGCCGTGGGAAGGTAGGGGTGGTACTGATGATTTTACCAAAAGCCAGGATGGGCTTATTTTAGCTCTCATCCTCTGGGAGGGAACGCATCTCCATCACTGTGTTGTAAACTGTGCTACATTTAATGAGCTGTGTGGAAATGCTGAGCTGTCAAAGGCTGTGGCCTCTGGAGCCAGAAGGCAGAAAGTCAGGGGGACAGCTGCTTAATCAAAGGCTCTTACTGGGCCAGAAAACATACAGGAGATGTCGCTAGACCATATCGGCTCTCTTGAAATGGCTCTGAAACCATATCCCTCAGGCACTGGTACGGAGGCGGGTTATCAACCGTCAGATGTTTTATAGACAGAAAAATGCTCCAACTTCAAAGATCCTTCTAGATGGTTTCCATTTTGCATTCCATGATCTAAAGATGAGGCGACGACAGGTCATCATGTGCTCGTGAAAGATAGAAAAGATGCTGCCTCGACGCAAAATGCTTTTTATTTCTAACAAAGAAGGAAAATGCCGGGGTGTGAAGTCCAAAAAAAAAAAAATAGTCCATAATGGATGTTTTCTTGTTGGAGAGGCTCACACGCGGATCGGAGTTAGTCTTGAGAGGCCGTGTGGACCCAGCGATCCCGGGGTTAGAAATCCACTTTGCAGTTCTTTTCTAATGTAGATGCCTGTTCCAAAAGCAGCCCCCGAAATAATTTTTTTTTTTTTTTTAAATAATGAGTGAAATATGTGAGTTCCCTGTTCTATAGGTCTCTGTTCTTATTGAGCTCTTAATGCAATTGAATGTTTTATTTTCAACCACATCAAATCCTGATCACAACTTTTACCAAAGTCCAAAGTCTTTTTCTCTCTGTCTTTTCTCTCCACATCAATGAAAGAAGTTTATTTAGCTACATAAGTTTTTTTTTTTTTTTTTTTTTTTTTGTGGTACCGGGGATTGAACTCAGGGGCACTCGACCACTGGGCCACATCCCCAGCCCTTTTTTGTATTTTATTTAGAGACAGGGTCTCACTGAGTTGCTAAGTGCCTCGCCACGGCTGAGGCTGGCTTTGAACTCGCGATCTTCCTGCCTCAGCCTCCCAAAGTGCTGGGATGACAGGCGTGAGCCACCGCGCCCGGCTGCTACATAAGTTTTAAATTTTGTGCTTCCCCAGTTGGGCTTCTTAATCTCACTTATTCTCTCCATCTTCTCATTACTTTGACAACTCTCTATGACTGCAAAGCCCCCGTAATTACTAATAACTAATAATAAGTAACAATAATAATAATTATTATTATTTTTATGCCAGATTTCCTTGTCTCATTTTCTTTTAGAAAATGCCAAAATTAATGACTATTTTTAAGTTAGTACACAATTAATTGTACCTACGGTGGTGTCATTTTCTTGGTCTTTTCATCTTTTTTTTTTTTTTTTTTTTTTTTTTTTGACCCAAGAAATGAGTCACCTTTAGAACTTTCCCATTTAATTAAAAACTTTTCAAATTTAAACTTGACCTACTACCCAAACTAAAAGTCCTCAAAAAATTCTGAGCAAATTTGATCCAGCAATGTTTAAACATAATTTGGTACTGCAACCCAGTGAGATTAATCCAAGTTACGGGAGGTTGGTTTAACACTGAAAGATCAGTTAATGTAACCATTGCATCTGCAGGTAAAGAGAAAAAATTCACATGTCACATCAATAGATGCAGAAAAGCTTCTGATAAAATTCAACCCTTACTCATGATAACAATCCTCGGTAAGTAAAGCATAAGTATGGACACTCCCTCACCTGATGAATATCTGCAAAACCTCTACGGCACACAGCACACTTAATAGTGAGAAATCATAGCTTTCCCAAAAGATCAGGAGCAAAGCAAAGATGTCCCCTCTCACTATTTCTTCTCAGTGTGATACTGGAGGATATGCAACAAAATAAGAAAAGGGAAAAAAAAATGCACAGGCCTATCCCATGATTATCTATGGAAGAAATTCAAAATAATCAACAGAAAACCTCCTGACACCAACAGGCAGCAGTTATAATAGGGTTGCAGGACACAAGATGCACATGGACAAGAAAGTCCCTTTCCTGTGTATTCACAATGACCAAATGGAATTTGAAATGAAAAAAACCCAACACTAGTTTTATGTGTACCCCAAAATGATATATGTAGGTATGAATCTAACAAAGCACGTGCAAAGATGTATATGAGAAAACTAAAAAACTCATTAAAATAAGTCATAGAGCTACATATATGGAAAGGTGTCCCATGTTCATGGATAGGAAGACAGTACAGTCCAGATGTCACTTTTCCTACATTTGATCTTCAAAGATTGAATGCGATCCCAATCTGAATGCCAGAAAGTCGTGTTGTGGATAGGGACACAGTGAGTCTGAAGTTTATGTGACCCAAGACTTCAGTTCAGTATCAAAGGAGAAGAACAAAGTCAGAGGACTGTCACTTAGTCAGCCTCAAGTCGGGAATGAAGCTAGTGTGGCATTGGTGAAAGAACAGACAGAGACCACTGAAGCAGAATAAAGAGCCCCCCAAAACAGACCCACATAAATACAGTCAGCTGATTTTTGACACAGGAGTGAACTCAATCCAATGGAGCTCCTCTCTCTCTCTTTCTCTCTCTCTCATATCAGGGATTGAACCCATGGGTGCTCAACCACTGAGCCACATCCCCAGCCCTTTATTTTAATATTTTATTTTGATACATCATCTCGCTAAGTTGCTTAGGGCCTCACTAGGTTGCTGAGGCTGGCCTCAAACTTGCAATCCTCCAGTCTCAGCCTCCCTAGCTGTGGGGATCACAGGCATGTGCCGCCGCACCTGGCACCAAAACAGCCTGTCATCACATGCTTTGGTTGGTACCCAAACAATTTGACAACGTGTGTCCATACAAAGTTGCACATGCAACTATTTTCATAACTGCCCCACATTGGAAGAAACCAAGGTTTCCTTTCGTCAGTGAAAAGATAAACCTTGATCTCTCTGGACCTTGGAATAATATCCATCACTGACAAGAAAGGAGCTGTGAAGTCATGACAATGACACAGGGCAAATTTAAATGCATATTACTGAGGAGAGACACCAATCAGAAAAGGCTATCATGTTGTATGATTCCAACGATAGAACATTCTGGAAAAGGCAGACAGAACAAAGGAGATGGTGAGGTCAGGGGTGGCGGGGAAGGAGGACCGAGGAGATGGAGCACAGAGGATTTTTAGGGCAGTAAAAGCCCTCTGCATGATGGCACATGCATGTCATTATACCGTGGTCCAAACCCACAGAACGCACAGCAGCCGGGCTGACCCTGGTGTTCACACTGGATGCCGAAATCCAGGTCCCGACGGAGCGTCAATGCAGGTTCATCATCCCTAACAAATGTGCCACTCTGGTCGGGGACGTTGGTGTTGGGGAAGGCCGTGTTTGTGGGGTCAAGGTATCTATAGGAAATCTCTGCCCCTTTTTTTGTCCATTTTGCTGGAACCTGAAACTACTGTTAAAAAATAAGACATACAAGTAACAGTCAGTGTTGGCGAGGATGTGGGGAAAAGGCACAGTCACACATTGCTGGTGGCACTGCAAAATAGTGCAGCCAATATGGAAAGCAGTATGGACAGTCCTTGGAAAACTGGGAATGGAACCACCTTATGACCCAGCTGTCCCACTCCTGGGTCCATACCCAAAGGATTTAAAAACAGCATACTACAGGGACACAGCCACATCAATGTTTATAGCAGCACAATTCACAATAGCTAAACTGTGGAACCAACCTAGATGCCCTTCAGTAGATGAATGGATAAAGAAAATGTGGTATATATACTCAATGGAATATTACTCAGCTTTAAAGAAGAATGAAATTATGGCATTTGCAGGTAAATGGATGGAGTTAGAGAGTATCATGCTAAGGGAAATAAGCCAATGCCCCCAAAACCAAGGGCCTAATGTTTTCTCTGGATGCTGACCCATAGTAGAGAGGTGGGAAGAAAGAAGGAATTTTGGATTGCGCGGAGGGGAGAGGTGAGGCTGTGGGGATAGAAAAAAAAATTAAAAATAAAGTAAAATGTCAAAAAAAATTTTTTTAAATAAGTTTCGTTAGTGTCTGCCAACAGCTGCTAACTCCAGGTAAAGCTCCATCTATGCTTACACACAGATTTTCACTTCTATCACGTGCTTGTAGAAATTCATGAAGGAAAGATCAGTGTGTTGACATCTTTCTGTGTAACAGGCACCTCGTAATTTATTCTGCACAATCTGTCCCCTAATGGTTTTGCTATTTGAGTTGGGATCCAACTTTTCTTAATGTCTAATGGATAGTCATATAATAGGGAAATGAAATTTCGATCAATCTGCCATCAATCACATGGTATCTGATGGCGGTAGCTCTCAACAGTCAGGTTGTGTCTCTAAATCCTTAAGCTATAAAAGAATGTACTTGAAAGGTCTGCTCTCACAATACCCATCTGAAGGTAAAAGCTTAACAAACCTTTCACTGGTGAAGATGAACTTCACTTTCAATCCCTCCAGCTCTGTTAACCTCCTAACCTAATAAGACTGCGTGTTAGCGTTCCATCGCTGTAACAAAACACCCGAGATAATCAATTTATAAAGAAAAAAAAAGTTTTGCTCCAGTTCTTGATTTTAGAGGTTCCAGTCCATCAGGTGGACCTATTGTTTTTAGGCCCCTGATGGAGGTGACAGATGGTCACAGCAGGGAGCAAAACGTCCACAAGAAGCAAAACGGAAGAGGAAGGCACCAAAACTCAGAGTCCCTTTGGGGAGCACACTGCGGAGGAGTTGCTGAGGGAGGAAATAGCTGAACCTGTAGCAGTGCAGAAACAAAGAAAGAAAGAGCCAGGACATCCTCGCGTACCTTCCGAGGGCATGACCCCAATGACCACACCAGGCACCACCTACTAAGGGTCGGCCGCACCCTGTGGTACCCCCCTGGGGATCGAGCATTTAACACACGAAGCTTGGAGACCATTAGAGCAGATGGTGAGTCTCACCCTGTTGCTAGACCGCATCGCTTTGTGGTTAGTGACTGGCCACAAGGACTTTAAATGGCCAGGACTTGCCGGCCTGGGGTGCTATGCCTTGGGCTTCTTGGGGCTGCAGTAACTCCCGGAAGCACCAGTTCCTCGTGGGGACCCTGGGAGCTATTCCTGTGGAGTTGGTAAAGGAGATGTTGGCTCCCAAGGGACCTGAAGCTTTTAAGCCGCTTCTTGTCTCTTTGACCTTGAACTGTCCCCAAGGGAGCAGATGGCTTTCCAGAAAGCCGTGCAGACGGCGTCCAAGCCATCCCCAGAGGGAAACTGCGGCTGCCTTCCCGAGCCACCTTTTCCCCTGTACCTTGATGTCAGAGGTGGCGTAGGAGAGTCTCAGGAGGGTGAGGGTCAGTGGGATCTAAGCAGGACCTACTCAACTTGGCCCTAGAACCTGGCGGTCCAACTAGTGAGACTTTGGGATTTTGAATAAGGTGCTAGGGAAGTAGAGCACTGCGCACCCCACGGACTTCATCATGATCCCTGATGAGAGTGAACAGGGATCTAACTCCATGTTTGTGGACGATCCTAATGTTTATTGCCGGGCGTGGGGGCGCACGCCTATCATCCCAGCAGCTCAGGAGGCTGAGGCAGGAGGATGGCGAGTCCAAAGCCAGCCTCAGCAACTCAGGGAGGCCCTAAGCAATTCAGTGAGACCCTGTCTCTAAATAAAATACAGAATAGGACTGGGGATGTGGCTCAGTGGTCGAGTGCCCCTGAGTTCAATCCCCAGTACTAAATATAAATACACACACACACACACACGTAGGTATAATATATACACACACATATATATTTGCATGTATAATACATATAATATGTGTTATATCATATATATTTGGGACTATAGGTTTTCCCCCCAAATCAAGTGGGTCACATTTTTCTCTTAATGGAGGGAAAAAAGTGACCATTTGAAATGTTACTGTGTTTAAAATTTTCTTCAAAGTGGTTTTCTGGAAACTCTAAGACAATACAAAATAACATTTTGAAGGTTGTTTAAAATATATATGTATATATTTTTATATATATATATGTAAATTAAGTGATGAGACCATTTCTTCATGTAAACCAGATAAAAGTGTGTAGTCTGGTTCAGATGATGGACTTTAAAATACCTGCTGCCTTCTCCCCAGTGCTTTTCCTCCATCAGCATTTGCAGCGTCCCGAGGAAGACTCAGAGGATAGTTTGTGAAAACACTTCCCTCTGTATCTTGGGGGGGTCCTGCACAGTGTGGTTTGCTAGTGGCGAGCAGGTGAGTGGTGCAAAGTCCAACGTGAGCCTAGTTCTGGCTTGCCGAAGCGTGTCACGGCTGAGCTCGACTTCTTTCTCTGCTCAGTCGATGATGAAGGCTTATCTGGGTGGGAGGTTAATGGCTCAAACTCCTTTTTTTTTTTTTTTTTTTTTTTTTTTGTGGTACCGGGGATTGAATTCAGGGGCACTCGACCACTGGGCCACATCCCCAGCCCCTTTTTTTTGCATTTTATTTAGAGACAGGGTCTCACTGAGTTGCTAAGTGCCTCGCCATTGCTGAGGCTGGCTTTGAACTCGCGATCCTCCTGCCTCAGCCTCCCAAAGTGCTGGGATTACAGGCGTGCACCACCGCGCCCGGCTTCAAACTCTTTTTTTGAATTATTTTTATACGTACATGACAGTCGAGTATACTTGGACATATCGTACGTACATGGAGCGTGACTTATTCTACATCAGGGTCCCTTTCTTGTGGTGGCACGTGATGTGGGGTTTCACTGGTCGTATTCATGTATGAACCCGGGACACTTAGGACCAATTCATTCTCCTGTCTTTCCTATTCCCACCCACTCTCCCTTCTCTTCATTCCTCTTTGTCTAATCCAATGAACTTCCATTCTTCCCTCCCCCCTCTTATTGTGTGGTAGCATCCATGTATCAGAGAGATTTGGGGGATTGGCTAATTTCACTTAGCATGATAGTCTCCGGTTCCATCCATTTAATGGCAAATGCCATAATTTCATTCTTCTTTATGTCTGAGTAATATTCCATTGTGTATATATACCACTTCCCCCCCCCCTCATTCATCCGGTGAAGGACACCTAGGTTGGTTCCATATCTTAGCTATTATGAGTTGAGCTGCTATTATAAGCAAGGACGTGGCTGTGTCAGTGTAGTGTTCTGATTGTATATCCTTTCTCAACCTAAGAAAGCAAAAAAAGAAAAGCCACATTTTGTGTGTCCACCAAACTGCTTCCCTCCCTTCCTACCATGCAACCAACTTACCAGCCAACAAACCACCCATCTGCCCTAGTAGATCATTTATTGCCAGTGGATTTAGAGATAAAAATATGTATTCCTTGTCTTCAGGAAGGACACGGTGAATCTTATTACCCTAGGATGCTACCGGAACTTTCAAACACTCTGCTGCAGTTCATTTTCTTCATACCAAGATAAAAATGTATGTACATGCGTGTCCATTTATAATTCAAATTCATATAAACACGTAAAAATATGTTAGTATTTATAAATCACCCCCTTCCCCCCGCCACACACACTTTTCTTTATCATCTAAGAGATTCTGAGACTTCAGGAAAGTTTAAAAGCCCTTGGCTAGATGCGGCACCAAGATTGATCTCTCTCTTCCTGGGCTTTTGTAATTTCAGGAATATGTGAGGAAACTCTCTTTTATCCCTCCCTTTCATTTTTCCAACCTACTGTGGTATTTGCTACATACATCAAGTTGGAAAGAAACCATTTCTGCATTTGGTAGCGAATTAATTCTTGCCAGAACAAATGACCCATCCCAGTAAGTCTTATCCGTTCATGAAAATACATTTAGACAGTTCCACGATGACTCATTGAATTTTAAGATGGAAAAAAAAAAAGCATGCGTGGCGAACGTGTGGCTCAGCCCAGAAGAACACAGTTCTGATTTCTCTCTTTCCCTTTCCGTGTGCATCTTGCCGACGTGACACCTTCACGGCGATTGAACTATCTCTAATTACTCGTGGGACAAGGTCACGTCCTTGGGCATGGATAAAAGTGCACCTTTTATAATCCCCGTAACCTTCAAAAACAACGATTGGTAAAATAGATACACTGTTTGGATATGGAAGCCAAACAAGTCGCAACCTAAGTTCGTGTCTTCTAGGAAAATGCACGAAGCTTTGAACTTTGGGAGCTTGTAGAGAGGCATTCAACCTCTGTGCGGGAATACATTAAAATTCCCTTCAGTTGAAATGAGTGCTTGCAAATAAGAAAAGTAACTGACATAATGTTATTTAAATAGAACGTAGGCTCCGTGTTTAATAATGAATAGTCTGGAATCCTAGATAAAAAGGAGTGATAAATTATACAAGACAATCCAGACCATACGTCTTCCTGTCGTTCTAGAGAGACATTGGTTTCCATCAGGAAATTTCCCGGCATCCAGCTGTGCTTAGTTATTTTTTTTGCAAATTATTTCTTTTGTCCTGGGAGTTTTTAGGTGGAGATATTTTCTACCTTCTTACCTCTGGATGTATTTTAGTTTGGGGTAGAATACTGAAACATCAGTTTAAAAGCTTATTGGGAAGTGTTTGCCAATCTGAATAGCAGAAGAAACTTGATTTAAAAATATATATATTAAGCCGGGCGCGGTGGCGCACGCCTGTAATCCCAGCACTTTGGGAGGCTGAGACAGGAGGATCGCGAGTTCAAAGCCAGCCTCCGCAATGGCGAGGCACTTAGCAACTCAGTGAGAGCCTGTCTCTAATAAAATACAAAAAAGGGCTGGGGATGTGGCCCAGTGGTCGAGTGCCCCTGAGTTCAATCCCCAGTACCAAAAAAAAAAAAAAATATATATATATATATATATATATATATTAGCCAGGCACTGTGGCACATACCTGTCATCCTAGTGGCTCAGGAGGCTGAGGCAGGAGGATCTCAAATTCAAAGCCAGCCTCAGCAAAAGCAAGGTGCTAAGCAACTCAGTGAGACCCTGTCTCTAAATAAGATGCAAAATAGGGCTGGAGAGGTGACCCAGCGGTGGAGTGCCCCTGAGTTTAATCTCTGGTACCCAAAAACACAAAACAAAAAAAAAAGAAGAAGAAAGAAGAAGAAAAGAAAAATGTGTATATTCTGCTGGGCTCTTTTTCTCTCTGGTAGATGAAATGGAAAACCACAGCTGGTCTGAACAGAAACACGGAAATTGTTTCCCAAGTACAGTTGTGAGGAATGAATGAAGTTCGAGAGTAACTCCCTTTGATTTACTGTAAGGTGGTTTCATAGGTTCTCCATTCCAAAGCTGGTCAAAGCCGCTGTCAGTCACTCACAGGAATCCCTGTCTCCATCTCGTTCCGTGTGAAGGATGTTTATTTATTGAGGGTTTAACACTTGTGCTGACAGTCAGCCACATACTGCGTCTTGAGGCGCATGGTAAGTTTCAGTCTGATTTCTTTCCTTTCTCTTTCTACACTCCTCCTCTCCCACCTCCCACGTACGCTGTCTTCTTTTTACTTAAGGAATACTGGGACGGCTCCAATCCACCTTGCCTATATGACCTTGACTATCGAGAGAGAGAGAGAGAGAGAGAGAGAGAGAGAGAGTGTGTGTGTGTGTGTTGGACGTAGAAAATAGACAGCCAGTTCTACCTGGGTGTGTCTCTCAACACCAGTAACCTCCGGGGCAAGTGGTAAGAAACTTGGAAGCACTATTATCAGGTCCCGTGATCTTTTTCCTTGGTAGAGGCTGCTGAAATAACTGGGTTGGAATTACCTTCGCAAGGGAAGCCAGAGCCCTCAGTGCACAGGTGCAGAGACCAGAATATTTTCAACTCTATTTATAGAAAAGAAAAGAAAAACAACAACAACAACAGAAAACGGAGAGCTCCCGCATCAGGGGTTTACGAACACATTCTCATCCGAGCAGAACCTTCTGCCTTGGCTGGCTGTACCTCCTCCTGGGGACCCCTGAACCTCAGTCCTGATGATTCCAAGCCAAGCCATCTTGCCCTTGCTCCTGGGTTTTTTTTTTGTTTGTTTGTTTGTTTCATTAAGTACCACCTGGGCATCTCCACGCATGCTCAGCTACCTATCTAGGTTACCCACGATAATCTCTAAGGGTGGCACGGATGACTCTCTGTGAACGTCCTGGTTAGAGGATTGCGGGGATCTCTTGGTGGTGCACCCAAGGGTGGCATGCTCATGACGACGTATTTTCAATGCATCATTTTCCAGAGTTGAGATTTCAAAAAATCCACACTGTAGCCTGCTGGGCTAGAAATCTCACACACCCTGCAGAACTCCCCCACAGTGTTCTATTTGTGCTCCGAGTGGCGTTGTTGAGGGACGTGGAGGGGGAACGCTTGAACCGCAGGGTGTTGGTGCGTCACGAGCACCAACATTCTGTCTACCTCACACACATTCTTAAATGTCGTTTACGGGACGCGTCTCCTGCTCAGACGTGGTCCCAAACGGAGGACGCGATCGACTTTGAAATCACTGATGTCAAAGCTAAGATGTGATTTTCCTAGTATCCAGATTTCCAGTGAAAGAAAAAAAAATAGGGGGCAAAAAGTCAAGGCTTCTATGAGGGTGGGGTTGTCTACCTGAAGGTAAGGACTAGACCTCTAAACCTAACTGAATCTGCTATGCAGTAAAAGGAGTGGAGAGGTTATGTTTAATATATTTCTTCCCTCCACACACACACACCATGCCTCTTAACATGTAGAAGACACTCAGAAATGGTCTGCAGAAAAAATCAGCTCATCATGGTATTTAAAAACCTACCCACATGGGTCAGTTTACTATTACCAATGGAGCAACAGAATTCTTTTTTTCTTTCTTTCTTTCTTTCTTTTTGGAACCCAGGGGCATTTATCCACTGAGCCACATCTCCAGCCCTTTTATTTTATTTTATTTACAGACAGGATCTCTCTGAGTTTGCTTAGGGCCTCACTAAGTTGCTGAGGCTGGCTTTGAACTCACCAACCTCCTGCCTCAGCCTCCCGAGCTGCTGGGATGACAGGCGTACGCCATCGCCCCTGGCACCAGAGGAGTTCTAAAAGTCGCAGAACTGAATTAGAAATGAATAATTATACCAAAAAATTATGCCAGCATGTTCTCTTTATCAGATGCCTTACTCTCCAAAGGGTCAACAAATGACATGAAAAGCAATTTAAAAAAACACATGTATACAGAAATGCGTAGCAAAACAGTAAGGGGTGAGTGTGTGGGTGATTGCTTTTGTATGCTTGTAAGATTTTTCTGAGTGTGTAAGCACATTCACAACAAAATGCTAGGGAAAACAGAAGCTGTTGCCTCTGTCTGATGAGTTGTTATTATAAATATGTCATAGAACCTTGTAGGCTACAAACACCTTTTCACGTTTTGTATTATTTCATTTGAACCGTTCTGTCCAACCTGGCTTACTTGCATGTGGCTAAGATCTGGACTGCATTCCTAGCATCTGTGATCTTGAATGTTCTGCATGATGGAAATTCTCTGAAGATGCCTCCATTCCCTTATTTAAAATCCTTTTGCAAGAAGTTCTCCTCCCCTTGCAGAAGCAGACTGTCCACCTTGGTTTCAGAGCACTCTGGTACTTCAAGGTGCTGTCTGCTCTGATTATGTCTGAGTTTTCATGAGCTTTTATTTAGTCCCTCAAACATATACTGTGAACTTTTCACAGATTGCCCCACGTCCTTCATAACTTTCTCTGTCATGAACCTACGGGGCTGTGGAACTATTCCTGGAACAGCAGGGTGAGTTGGATTAGAAATATAAGAAATAAGGGAAGTAAAGACAAACGAGGAGAAATAGATTAAGCGGGACTCAGGGATTCAATTAGCCCTGATGGGGTCTGATTTGTCTAACAAGGAGCAAGGCTCTGAGGGTTTATTTTATAGGTTTTAAATATCAAAGGGATTCACTGTGCAAAGTCTTCTTAGAGGCAAACAGATGAAGTTTGTGAGCAAAACACTTTAGTTGGGGTTTATCAGTTTGTGCCCATCTCTTCTGCCTCTGAGAAGCTGGGATTTGAATTCAAGGCTTTTTTTCCCCTTAATTAATTAATTAATTTACTCTAATTAGGTATATATAACAGCAGAGTGCATTTTGATTCACTGTACACAATTGTAGCACAGTTTCTCATTTCTCTGGTTGCACACGATGTAGCGTCACACCCTCTGTGCCGTCACACGTGCACCTAGGGTAATGATGTCCATCTCATGCCACCATCTTTCCTGCCCCCCCATTCCCCCTCCCCATCTCTCCCTCCCCTTTGCCCAATCAAAACTCCTCCATGTTCCTCATGCCCCGCCCCCCTCATTATAGATCAGCATCCACTTATCAGAGAGAACATTCAGCCTTTGGGTTTTGGGGATGGGCTAACTCCCTTTAGCATGATAGTCTCCAACTCCACCCATTTAGTTCCAGGACAGGCACAGAATTCTCCCTGTCAATAGGAGTCACTTACAAATGAGCCCTCGTTGCTTTTTTTTTTTTTTTTGTGGTACCAAGGATTGAACTCAGGGGCACTCAACCACTAGGCAACATCCCCAGCCCTTTTTTTGTATTTTATTTAGAGACAGGGTCTCACTGAGTTGCTAAGTGCCTCGCCATTGCTGAGGCTGGCCCCTCGTTGCTTTTGCATGGAAGGATTCCCAGGAGAGGCATCTCACTGTCCGGGGTTACATAGTTCAAAGCAATGATTCTCTCGCAGCTCCCAATATTTCTCTCTGTAAATCAGAAAATGTGACAATTAAGGCCATGAAGTATTGTTTCGACTGTGGTTGGCTTTTGCAATGTATCTGTGCACCCCTTGAAGTTTATTCAGTAAAGACTGGATTGATATTTCCTGGATGGTAGGAAATATTGCCTTCTGGATTCTTAGAACAGCATGCAGTAGGTGCTCAGTAAACACGGTTTGGATTCGATATGAGAGGTGGCTCAGATGCTTTGTGAATGTTTTCTGCTCTTACATCAAAGCACATATTTTAGAGCATTAGGGAATTATTCCTTTTAAATGTCTGAAGTTTCAGAGAGATTTTAGGTTTCCATAGTGGGTCAGATTGTTGGGTGGATTTGTCCTAGAGGTTTGTCTCGGATCTCTCAAAGCTCTCTGAAGACATCGGAACTGAGAGGTCACCTCCAGTTGAGAACTAGGAATCTCCTCCAGGGTTCCATACTGACAGAAAAAGAAAGCTTCTTCACAGCAAAGGAAGCAATTAACAGCATGAAGGGAGAGCCTACAGAATGGGAGAAAATCTATACCACCTGCACCTCAGACAGAGCATCAATCTCCGGTAGGTACAAAGAACTCAAGAAACTTAACACCAAAAAGTTAAGAAATCCAATCAATAAATGGGCAAAGGAAATCAACAAACACTTCACGGAAGAAACATATGAATGGTCCAACAAACTATGAAAAAAGGTTCAACATTTCTAGCGATTAGAGAAATGCAAATCAAAACCACACTGAGATTCCATCTCACTCCATTCAAAATGGCAATTACCAAGGATACGAGTAACAGTCAATGTTGGTGAGGATGTGGGGGAAAAGGTACACTCACACATTGCTGGTGGGACTGCAAATTGGTGCTACCACTCTGGAAAGCAGCTTAGAGATTCCTCAGGAAGCTTGGAATGGAACCACCATTTGACCTAGTTATCCCACTCCTTGGCCTATACACAAAGGACTTAAAATCAGCATACTACAATGATGCTGCCACATCAATGTTTTATAGCAGCTCAACTCAATAGCTCAACTATGGAACCAACCTAGGTGCCCTTCAATGGATGAATGGATTCAGAAAACGTGATCTATATACACAATGGAATATTACTCAGCCTTAAAGAAGAATGAAATTATGGCATTTGCTGGTAAATGGATGGAACTGGAGACTATCATGCTAAGTGAAATAAGCCAATCCCCCAAAACCAAAGTCCAAATGTTCTCTCTGATATATAGATGATAACCCTAAATAAGGGAGGGTGGAGAGGGATAGAATAGAAATCCACTGGATTAGACAAAGGGGAATGAAGGGAATGGTGGGGGAGGGGGGGGACAGAAAGACAGTAGAATTAATTGGACATAATTTCCTAGCTCTGTATTTGAAGACACGATCAGGGAAAGTCTGCATCATGTACAACCACAAGAGTGGGATCCTAAAGAGAATAAGTTGTGCTCTATGTGTGTATAATTGGCCAAAATACATTCTACTGTCATGTATCACTAAAAAGAACAAATAAAATGTAAAAAACATAAAAAGAACAGATTCTGTTAGCAGTGTACTGGGGGCATCCAAGGCTGGAAGGAACCACTCCTTCTGTTTTATCATATTTTACAGATACATGTTGTTCATGTTCTCCTTAATGAGCCCTTTGCCCACGTTGGTGAACTAATTAAAAAGTCCTTGTTATTTGCCTTTTTTTAAAAAAACTTTTCTACCTAGTTATCTATTTAATCCCCTTTAAAAACTCTTTAGCTTCTTCCCTTTTAAAAACTGCAATAAATAAAGGTAATGAATAAAGCAGATACACTAGGACTACCTTCTACTTCAAGAATGTATAGACGGAGCCGCAGGTGGGTTCCCTAATGAGCAACATGACTTACGGGGACAGTTTACCGTCCACCCAGCCTTGCCTACAACCTGTTCATTCTCAAGTTGTATAGAAAGATGGGGTACAGGCTTGATGGTTATGTAGTTACACTGATTTCATTCTATGAAGATAAAAAGTTGATGATCGTGGGGTCATTAAAAATATATTTTTTTAACTGATTGACTATTTTACTTGCATACCTGGTACTTCTTCTAAACAGATGTGCATTTTACTGTTAGTGTTCTAAAGTTCTGGAATTGTAGGCATGAATGTTTCATTTGAAGTGTGAATTTCTATCCCTCACCTAAGTATCAAGGAGACAAAAAAAAAAAAAAAAAAAAAAAAAAATCGTCCTTTCCACAGCTATCAAGGTGATAAAATTGCCCTCCATTCCCAAGTTTTAAAAGAATTTTGTTCTTGTTCCCTTTTATTTTTTTTTTTCCTTTCTCTTCTAAAAAAGAATGAGTATCTGCTCCAGCCGGGCGCAGTGGCGCACACCTGTAATCCCAGAGGCTCTGGAGGCTGAGGCAGGAGGATCGCGAGTTCAAAGCCAGCCTCAGCAATGACAGACAAGGCGCTAAGCAACTCGGTGAGACCCTGTCTCTAAATAAAATACAAAATAGGGCTGGGGATCTGGCTCTGTGATTGAGTACCCCTGAGTTCAATCCCCAGTACCCCAAAAAAAAAAAAAAAAAAAAAAAAAAATAGTATCTGTTCTAAAATAATTACGTCAGCGGGGCTACTCAAATATCCTTACAGATCTAAACTGCATTATTGCTAAATGGTGGGATCATTTACATATCAAAAAATCATGTCTTTGGGACTTAAGGGGGGTGAGGTCACATTTTAGAATATCTGGGAGACCCCGCAGTCTCTCACCTCCCTTATTCACGGAACAGAACCCACACAGAGAGCTAGTTGGTGGCTTCTCAGCAACTGAAATTCCCCTTCATTGATTTCTACCGCCACACTTTTATTGCTGCTTTGAATATTCAGTGTGAAGTAACTGATTATGGGAGGAATGTAGCTTCCAACCAATATCCCCCCTCCCTTTGTTCTTTAAGAACACAACACCCGTTTTCAATATACCCAGAGATACTATCCCTGCTGGCACATTCGCAACTAATCTGATCATATAACTATGTTGTGTCTTGAGAAACGTAAGCAGAAATATTTGGGGGCGGGGGAGTGGGGACTCTTGAGAAGTGTCTTTAAAAAGAGGTGATTCAGCTGGTGACGGTTCTATATCGTCTTCCACATCCCTTTCACTCATTTTGCTGCCTGGAATGTAGATGTGATGACTGGAGCTCTGTGAGCTATCTTGGACCAAGTGGTGATCTTGAAGATGAAAGCAATATGTGACAGTGGTAGAGAAAGTTAATGAAGAATCATAGGTCCTTAATAGATGATTGTGGAAATACTATACTAACCATGGATTATTTATTAGGATTCTTTTGCTCCTTTGAGTCAGCAATGAACTTCTCTTTTATTTGAACTATTATTATTATTATTATTATTATTATTATTTTGATATAGTGGAGTTTCATATGAGAATTAAAGTTCTAGGAAATCACAAACGAATTGAACTAAACACTGCGCATAATCCCCAGTAAATTTCAGAAATTTATTAAATTTATTAATTTATTAATAAATTTATTAATAATAATAATTATTATTATTATAATTTTGATATAGTGGAGTTTCATATGAGAATTAAAGTTCTAGGAAATTACAAACAAATTGAACTAAACACTGCGCATAATCCCCAGTAAATTTCAGAAATTCATGAAATCAAGATAATTCTTTAATTTTTCTGTATCATGCTAATTTTGAAAAACAGAAATATCCTAACTACTTTTCACATTGAGACCATGTAGCAATTCTTAGAAAAGGGTAAAACCTGCTTACCCAAGGTACATTTTCCATTAATAATATTCTCTTGGTCTAAAGCAGAGTTCTCTGCCCAACATTCATGCATTCCTTGAGGATTTATGAAAATTTTATGTGTAGCTACAATTTTTATTCCTAGGAAGAAGGTCTATGAAGCCATCAGCACAATTTAGATATTCAAGACAGTTTCCACAATGGAGAGATGATATTTATCAGGAGAAAGGGCTCCGTGGCTTTGCAGAGCTGCTACAGAGATCATTTACAATTCCCCCTTCAGCCTGATAATCAACATTTAACAGCCATGCCTACGTGTCTAAAATTCACAGGTCCTTCAAGTTCTCATTTCAAACACCACCTCCTCACTGAAAACATGTTTCAAAGTGCAAGAGGGGAGGAAAATCATCGCTTCTCTTTTTCTAAATCCCAGTAGGACTTTCAGTTTTTTTTTTTCTCTTAAAATATTTATCCAATGGGTTTCTTGCTTCTTGACTGGACTTCACGTTCCTTGAAAGCAGGTGTCCGACAGAGGCTTGTATGAAATCCCGGACCCCTTGCCCATGTGACTTATGCCATAATTGCTTGTTAGATGAATGCATTGCTCAAAACAATTGCTTACTTAAGGGGTGGAGGCGCTGCACTTTTTATACAGCTCTGGTTTGGGTCTGGGAGAAAGAAAGAAAGAAAAAAAAAAGATTCCAGCCTCAAAAGTGATTTAGCGTGAAGGGCTCCGTATTGGATGCCGGGCTCAGCCTCTGGAACGTGCACAGAGACTCAGCAGACAGTGATCCACTGTGCAGGACGGAAAGGCAGAGCTTGTCCCTTGTCTCCTGTCCCTAACCATCCTGGTGACAATAGCAATCAGATGTGGGCATGGGCTTTCTCTGAAAACTTAAGACTTAAAAAGATACGGTTTTTCCCCTAGGAGATACTTAACTAGCTTTTAGCATACTATAGTTTCTGTGTGGTACTGAGGAATTAAAGAAAGTCAATCAAATGTTTCCTTTAGACAAAAAAACATAAATGTGCCATGCCATCCGGAGAGCATTGTCAAATGGGACCCGTTGAAAAGCCATTTATTCTCCATGATGTTTGAGGTACATGGTTCATATTGCACTATTTCTACTTGGTGGTGGTCTAGGAGTGCATTTCATTTTAATACCCCCCCCTTTTTTATAGTAGTTAAAGTTTATTGAGTGAATATTTTGTACCAAACACAATGATAAGCTTTTTAGACTCATCTCAACGAGGTCATGTACTCATTACATTTTTTTTATTATTAATTTTTTTATTTGTTTTAGTTAGTTATACATAACAGTAGAATGGGGTGTTGGGCATCCCTAGATATTCCATTAAAATATGGGGATTTTAGAAGGTTTAAGAACAAGGCTAGCCAGCTGTGGTGGCACACATCTGTGATCCCAGCACTTGGGAGGCTGAGGCAGGAGGATCGCGAGTGCAAAGCCAGCCTCAGCCATGGCGAGGCACTTAGCAACTCAGTGAGACCCTGTCTCTAATCAAATACAAAAATAAAAGGGCTGGGGATGGGGCCCAGTGGTCGAGTGCCCCTGAGTTCAATCCCTGGCACCAAAAACAAAAAAAAAATTGAATTTGCTTCTCTATTACTGATAGAGTGAGAACTCTGGCATAGGCTCACGATCAGGTAGGGTGCTAACAATTCACTGCTAACCTGAACAAACTGACCTACTTGGTTATTTGTGCCCTTGAACAACTTCAGTCTCCTGGATCCCTCTACAAAGAAAGGACTAAAGGCTTAGAGAACAGAGGTGAGGGCACCCCTTTAGAAGGTCGGGTTCCAGGAGAAACAACAAAAGAAAGGGGGTGACCCACCTTTGTGTAGCTGCTTCCTCCAGATTCACTAAGGAAAGGCCAGAGATGGGGGGTTCCCTCCCAATGACAGCCTGAGACGTGGGTAGTAGTTTTTCGCTTATCGGAGCCACGTTGCTCCAGAGAACCAGAACAAATACGGTGTGTGTAGCTATATCATGTACACGGGATTTAGTAAGAGAATTGAGTCTCAGGATCATGGAGGCCAAAGACCTCAGACTAGCAGGGGAGGCCTGCTGTGAACCCCACAGTCTGAACCTGGAGCCCTGAGGTCCAAAGGCAGGAGAAGACAGCTGTCACCACTCCAGAAGACAGCACAGGACCCTCCTGAGCCATTCGTTTTTGAAGGGCATCGGTGAGGTCTGTCCTCGCCGGTGCAGGTGGGTGTCTCTGTTCAGTCTCTCGATTTTGATGCGGACGTCTTCCAGAAACATGGTCAGAGACCCACCCAGAAATACCGCTTTGCCACCTGTCTGGACCCAGTGAAGATGTTGCACAGCCAGGATCAGTGGCGCACACCTGTAATCCCAGGAGCTCAGGAGGCTGAGGCAGGAGGATCGTAGGTTCAAAGCCAGCCTCAACAACTTAGAGATAGTAAGCACCTAGTGAGACTCTGTCTCAAAAAAAAAAAAAAAAAAAAAAAGGGGGGGGGGATGCTGAGGATGAGGATGTGGCTCAGTGGTTAAGCGCCCCTAGATTCAATTCCTGGTACCAAAAATAAATAAATAAAAACAAATAAGTCATTTTTAAAAAGATGATGCTTAAAGTTAACCATTCCTTCCTTCTTCTGACATAGGTATTTCATGATGTTCCTCTAACACTGCTTGACATCTTAAAATGGTGTAGTCTTATTCTTGTCACCACTGATCCAACACGTCTAATAGAGACACTCGTCCCTTGTGTGACCGCAGAGCACACCCTTCACTTGGACGTCACTGTGACATCCAAGATCCACAGCTGGTCCCAGAGCATCCAACTTCAAAACCCCCTGGTTCTCATTTTCAAAGCCTCTTCATCTTCAAGTAACGGAGTGCATTATTTCGTCTTTGGGAAAAAAAATCCAGCAAATAGGGAAGAAGAAGGTTTATTCTTATTGACCCAAAGTATTGAGAGCAGTTCAGCATAGACATTGTCAAGCATGTTCTAGTAACAGTCCTGAGGAGTGATACTGACTTTCATGTCATGTTTTCCTTTTCTGTTCTTGCCTATCCTGTTGAATTCAGAAGAGCCAAAATTGGTTACTCTCTAATCGTGTGACTCTATTTCTTCAAGAGGACTTAACAGAATCTGTAATCATTGGATTTACTTACTGATTACTCATCTGTTTATCATACTCCCAGGCTACAAACCCCATAACTGTTACCATTGTCTTTCTAGCTCTTCCCCACAGTGATTGGCACCAACGAGATAATAACCAGGAGCTCTAAGAATCCTTTCACTCATTTACTTACTCATCTCTTACCTCCCTCCACCCACCTAGAATCAATTATTCGTTGAATTGGAAACAGGTGAAAATTTCAAATAAGCCATTGAAATTGAGTCAGCCCATGTTAGTAGAGAAAAAAAAATTATTGTATCCCATTATACTACTATGTGGATAATTTGTTGGCTATTCCTTTTTTATCATTAATTAATTTATTATGTTCATGCAAATACACATGGCTTCTTACAATGTGGAACATGATAGATGCTTAATAAATATTGATTGCATGTGTGGTGATACATGCTTTAGTAGCTTAGGCCTAATAGATGTGTAAAATTGCTGTATTTATGGTAATATCAGTTCAGTTTTGGAAAATGCCACTGTGATTTCCAGTGTAGCTGTATCATTTACTTTCCTGCTACTAGTATATGAATGATCCAGTTTTAGCACATCCTGCCTGAAATTGAGTATTTTTGCTTTATTTTTCCTTCTTTTTTTTTTTTTTTTTTGTACCAGGATTGAACTCAGGGGCACTCAGCCACTGAGCCACCTCCGCAACCCTATTTTGTATTTTATTAGAGACAGGGTCTCACTGAGTTGCTTAGTGCCTCACCATTGCTGAGGCTGGCTTTGAACTCGCGATCCTCCTGCCTCAGCCTCCCAAGTGCTGGGATGACAGGCATGCGCCACCGCGCCTAGCTTGCTATTGTTTTTATTTTAGCCCTTGGTGGGTGTGTATGGTATTGCATTGTGTTTTTTAAATTGTTTTATTCGCACATTATAATTATACATAGTAGCAGGGCTCATTTTATCTCATCATATATGCATGGGATATAATTTTCTCCATTTTATTCCCCAGTATTTCTTTTCTCCCTTTCCCCCTCCCCACCTCACCCCCCGTTCCCTTCCTCTACTCTATGAGTCTTCTAATTATATATAGTCTTTAAAAAAATTGACCTTTTGTAAACATACATCAGGGTAGAATTCACTGTGGTATGTTCATAGACAGACATAATGTAATTCTGTAAATTTCATTCCTGTCTTTTTCCCTTCACTCCTCCTTCCCCCACAATCCCTTCTTCAACTCCACACACCTCCCATCTGTGTTTATGGGATTCCCACTCCCCTGACCCTCTTTATTGATTTATTTCTTCTTCCTATTTCATTCTAGCTTCCACTTATGAGAGAAGACCTTTGACCCTTGACCCTTGACTCTCTGCGTCTGGCTTATTTCACTTAGCATGGTGGTCTCCAGTTCCATCCATTTACCATCAAATGCCCCAATTCCCTTCTTCTTCATGGCTCAGTAAAACTCCACTGTGCATATAACCGTATTTCCTTCACCCCGTTCCTCTGATGACAAGCCCTCAGATTGGCGCCATAACTTGGCTATCATGATCGCCCTGCTATAAACGTTGATGTGGTTGTACCTGTGTATATGCTGCTTCTAGTTCTTTGGAATACGTTCCAAGGAGTGGGATAGCTGGGTCCTACGGTGCTTTCATTCCTAACCTTTTAAGAGGCATCTCAATAATTCTTTCCAAAGTGGCTGTACTAATTTGCAGTCCCACCAACAGTGGGTGAGTGTACCTTTTACAGCACGTCCTTGCTAACAGTTACTATTATTTGTGTTCAGGATGACTGTCATTCTAACTGGGGCGAAATGAAATCTGTGCCGTTTCGATTTGTGTCTCCTTGATTGCTAAGGGTGTTGCACATTTTTTCATGTATTTGTTGACCATTTGTCTTTCTTCTTTTGAGAAATGTCTTCTTCGATCTTTCATCCATCTATTGAGTGGGTCATTAGTTGTTTTACATTTCTTTTTGTTTGTTTTTTGGTGTTAAGTTTTTTGAATTCTTTGTCTAGTTTGGTTATGAATCCCCTGTTGGAATTATAGCTGGCAAGGTTTTCTCCCGTTCTGTGTGCCCTCTCTTCACATTCTCAAATTGCTTCCTTTGTGGTGCAGAAGCTTTTCAAGTTGATGCTGTCCTCTTTATTGAATCTTGGATTTATTTCTTGAGTTTCATGGGTCTTGTCATAGAAGAAGGTGTGTGCCCCAATATGGTTGAGCATTGAGCCTATATCTCTTTTTCAAGATTCTGCAAAGTGTTTGGTCTAATTCCTCGGTCTTTGATCTACTTTGTTGCAACTTTTGCACATGGTGAAAGATAGAGACCTAGTTTTATTGGACTATGTATAGCTATCCTGTTTTTCCAGCTCCATTGGTAGAAAAGACTATCTTTTCTCCAACATATGTTTTTGGCCCCTTTGTTGAGTACCAGATGACTGTGTCTATGTGGGTTTGTATCTGTGTCTTGTCTTCTATTCCATTGCTCCCATGTCTGGTTGGTGCCAGTGCCATGCTGTTTTGGTTATTGTAGCTCTATACTATAATCTGAGATCAGGTATGATGATGCCTCCTGCCTCATTCTGCTTAGTCAGGATTGCTTTGGCTCTCGGGAACTTTATTCTTCCAAATGAATTTTAGGACTCTTTTTCCTAATTCTGTGAAAAATGTCATCAATATTTTGGTGGGGATTGCATTGAACCTGTATAACAATTTTAGTAATGTGGCCATTTGGGCAATATTCATTCTGCCTACACAAACATTGGTGGTCTTCTAAGGTCTTCCTCAATTTCTTTCTTTAAGTGTTCTACAGTTTTCATAGAAGTCTTTCACCTCCTTCATCAGATTGATTCCATGGTGTTTTCTTCTTTCCTTTTCTTTCTCTCATTCATTCATTCTTTCTTTTTATGGTGAATAGGAATTTTTTCCTGTTTTCTTTCTCAGTAGATGCATTATTGTCGTACAGCAAATCTATTTATTAATCTTGATCTTGTATCCTGCTACTTTGCTGAATTTTTTTTTTAAATCATATTTAGAAATGTTCTGGTGGAGTTGCTTTGGGTCTTCTAGATAAATGATCACATCATATGCAAACAGATAATTCGACTTCTTCTTTTCCTCTTTGTATCCCTTTTATTTCCTTTTCTTGCCTGATTGCTCTGACTAGAGTTTCAAGAACCATGTTGAATAGGAGTGGTGAGAGTGCACATTCTCGTCTTGTTTCTGATTTTAGGGGAATGTCATATTAACAGAGAAAGGCTAACATCATACTAAACAAAGAAAAATGGAAAGCATTTCCCCTAAAATCAGGAACAAGACAGGGATGCCTATCGTTAATTTCTCCTGTATTTTTTTAACATGCATGAGTGCTAAATTTTGTCAAAGGTTTGTTCTGCGCCTACTGAGATGATCATTTGGTTCTTATACTTAATTATATTTATGTGGTAAATTGCATTTATTGATGTGTGTATGTTGAGCCAACGATGTATCACTGGAATGAAAATCAATCATGGTGTACAATGGTAATGTTGAAGTATCTATTCATTTTCCTGTGAGTTTTTATTTTTTTATCAATTTTCTACTTTTTAAAAAAAAAATCTTATTTGGGTTAATTTATATTACAGGTAACAATCCTTTGATGAACATGTTGATTTCCGAATATTTTCTCCTAAGCTATATTTTGTCTTCTCATCTGTGTAACAGGGTATTTCTCAGAGCAAAAGGTTTTAATTTGATGAGTCCAAGTTTATCAATTTGTTTCTTTTATCTGTCATACTTTTGGTATAAAGAGTTATCAGGTTCCTTATCTAGCTCCATATCTTGAAGATCTTCTGTTATGTTTTTTTCTAGAAATTTGTTTTTGCTTTCTATCTTATATTTAACTTCACAGTGCATTTTGAGTTAATTCTCAACATTCAGGTGCATCTATAAATATATGGTGGAAGCCGGGCGCCGTGGCGCACGCCTGTCATCCCAGCACTTGGGAGGCTGAGGCAGGAGGACCGTGAGGTCAAAGCCAGCCTCAGCCATGGCAAGGCCCTTAGGCAACTCAGTGAGACCCTGTCTCTAATAAAATACAAAAAAAGGGCTGGGGGTGTGGCCCAGTGGTCGAGTGCCCCTGAGTTCAATTCCTGGTACCCCAAAATAAATAAATAAATATATGGTGGAGTGTGCATCCGTTTGTCATAGATATTCAATCTCTCCTGCCTCCTTTGTTAAAGAAGGTACCCCTCTTCTGTTCAGTTGCTTTTGTACTTTTCTCAGAAATCAGAACAATTGCTAATAGGTGCATAGTTTCTTTCGGAGGGCTGCAATTATCCTGCGTCAGATAATGATGATAGTGACTCAACTCTGGATATACTAAAATACATTACATTATCCACTTTGAAGAGGTGAAGTTCACAGTGTGTGAATTATATATCAATATAACCATTACAAAAAATAAAAATAAAGAAAGAAAGAAACAGTTGGGCACACTTGGTCTGCTTCTGAATTCTCTGTTCGGATCCATTGATCTGCGTGCCTGTGTCCCTGCCAATACCACACTGTCATGATTAATGTAGGTATGTGGTTCAACCTTATTATAGGATAAAGTGATTCGTCCCACACTATTCCTTTGTCTAGATTGTGTGAGCTATTATAGGGCTCGTGTCTTTCTATATGCATTTTAAAATAAGCTTCTAAATGTCTACTGGAGAACGCGTGGGCCATTTGATAGGGATTTTATTATGGCCAGAGATTAATTTGGGGAGAATGTGCATTTTTTTTTTCCCCTATGTTGAGTATTCCGGTGCATGAACGTGGTGTATTTTTCCATTTATTTATGTCTTTCTTGCATTTTTTTTTTCTCATGAGAATGTGGTGATTTGGGGTAAATGGGTCCCCTACCTGTTTCATGATACACACGTGTTCCAGATCCTTTGAAATTGTGACTACAGTTGTCCGCCACTGTGCCCAGCTTAAATATAATTCATATACAGTAAAATACATTAAATGCACAGCTGGGTGAGTTTTTGCATATACCTGTGTGTGTGTATTTTTTTGATAGGTATGATGCTCACACTTGGAATTTTCCCACACAAAATGTGTAGATTTTTAAAATGGTACACTCTGTTCTTATATTTCTATAATGAATATAATGACCTATTTTACCGTATCTTCCAGATTGTCCTATCATCTTTTGTTCTTTGGATGCCAGTTAATGATTGTGACCTCTGCTGTAAAAATGTCACGTGATGTGTTTTTGGCGCTTTTTGCGTTAACTGCAAGAGTCTCTCGTGCTCAGGATGGTAGACATACACCCGGGACACAAGGAAGTTTGAATTCATTTCTGCTGAGTCTCAGATGGATTCAGAGGGTGCTGGTCTAGTTTTTCTGTTAAGGCTTTGTGTTGACATCTTCGGGTCACCGGAAGGAAGTGGACATAGGTGCTTTTACGTCTGTGCAGAGTGGAGTTGAATTTGTGAACCGACAGTCCGTCTGTATCAACTTCCCGTTGCTGCTGTAACAAATTGCCGCTAGGTTGGTGATTCAAAACAAGGCCACTTCATTCTCTTATCCTTCTGAAGGTTTGACGTCTAAATGAGTCTACAGGCTCAATTCCTTCTGGAGGTTTGTGGGGAGTTGCTATATGGCCTTCTCAACCTCTAGAACCTCTTGTACTCCTCAGCTTGTGACTTCTTCCTCTGTGTTAAAAGTCAGCGTCATAGCCTTCCTGAGCACCCCATATTTTTCTCTATTTCTCCCCCACTCCCTACCCTCTCTCTGTTGTCACATTGCCTTCTGAACCTCCTGTCTTCCTGTTATGTCGACCCTTGTGACGATCCCATTGGGCCCCTCCATGCAATCTAGAATAACGTTAAGTGAATCCCACCTGCTAAGATCCTCTGAGCGTATCAGGTGATGTGCGCACAGGTTCTGGGGATCAGGACTGGGACACTGGAGGAAGCGTGGAGTCTGGCCTACCACACTTTCACACGTGCATGTGGCCGGGCTGGAGTTTCATCACTTCCAGTCTCTCCCAGGGTGCAGACCTTCTAGAATCTTAGCTTTACCCAGGGGTCTTCAAGAGCCCACTGCCTACCTCGGCTGGCTCACACTGAGGCCCCCACAGGAGCTTCCTTGCACAGTTCCATGACATGAGCAGCGCGGCCTCCCAGCAGGAATCCAGGCTTGTGTCTCTGTGCCCTTGACCATGACCTTGACTTCCTGCTCTGGCCCGCACCTTCCTTTTCCCATGCTCAGCTAACATCTCTGCGCATTCACGTCACTTTCGTCTTGCCTTCTTTTAACCGGCATCTTTTTGTGGGTCTATGAAACGAGGAGGCCAGTCTCCCACGTTCCTGGAACCACACCTTCCCGTTGCCGATGAAGAACAGGATTCCCAGGTAGATGCGCTGACCTGGGTGAGGACCCTTGACCGATCAATGAACAAATCCAGGCAGGAAATGTGGTGACTCCACTCCACGATAAAAGCTCTTTCATAAATCTTTATATAAAAAAATATTTATTTTTTAGTTGTAGTTGGACACAATACATTTATTTTACTTATTTAATTTTACACGGGGCTGAGGATCAAACCCAGGGCTGCGCACGCGCTAGGCGAGCGCTCTATTGCTGAGCCATGACCCCAGCCCTCTTCCATAAATCTTAATAGCCAATGTTTTTATTATTGTTATCCCTGCCATCACTAAACCTTAGGACTGAAATTCTAAATTACGTAAGAACTGGATGAAATCTGTTTGGTTTGGTGGCTTTGCCATTTCAACACAGACACCAAAAACCACTCGTTCACATTTTTCGGAGGGGGGTACCAGGGATTGAACTCAGGGCCACTCCACCACTGAGCCACATCCCCAGCCCTATTTTCTATTTTCTTTAGAGACAGGCTCTCACTGAGTTGCTTAGCACCTCGCTTTTGCTGAGGCTGGCTTTGAACTCACTGCCCTCCTGCCTCGGCCTCCCGAGCAGCTGGGATGACAGGCGTGCACCACTGCACACTGGGCCACTCATTAATTCTTGAGAGATTCGTGAAGCTTTGTCACTGAGCTAGGGGGTAGGTCTGCAGTAGTGACAGGCTTCCTGTCTTCAGGAGGTCGTGGTCATATTGAAGAAGTGAATGCATGGGATGACAATGCAGCGTGCCTGAGTCTCCCGCGAGTCCAAAGGGGACCGAGCTGAGCTGTCGTGGAGAGGGAAGGTGGGTGGCTAGCCAGAGGGGACGGATTCTGGAATGCTGTATCTTAAAACTGAGTGGATGGCTAGGGAGGAGGGCTGTGTGGGTGGTCAGCTACGTGACAAAGTAGGCGAAATGACACATGAATTGTACACTCTAGGTAGGACTCCCATGCTGGCTCACTGTGTCTTTGAATTGTCTGCGTTTTATTCCATTTTCTTTATTTTTTAATGGATCAAATTATTTTAATTAGTTGTACGTGACAGCAGAATGCATTTTGATTCATTGTTCACAACTGCAGCACGACTCTTCATTTCTCTGGTTGGGCAGGATGTAGCGTCACACCCTGTGCGCAGTCACACATGTACCTGGGGTGATGGTGTCCATCTCATGCCACCATCTTTCCTGCCCCCACGACCCCCTTCCCTTTGCCCCATGTTCCCATGTCCTCCCCACCCCCATTATGGGTCAGCATCCACTCAACAGAGAGAAAATTTGGCCTTTGGTTTTTGGGGATTGGCTGACTTCACTTAGCATGATAGTCTCCAACTCCATCCATTTACCTGCAAATGCCACGATTTTATTCTCTTTTAATGCTGAGTAATATTCCATTGTGTATTGACACCACAGTTTCCTTATCCATTCATCTACCGAAGGGCATCTAGGTTGGTTCCACAGTTGAGCTATTGTGAATTGTGCTGGTATGAACATTGATGCGGCTGTGTCCCTGTAGTATGCTGGTTTTAAGTCCTTTGGGTATAGACAGAGGAGTGGGAAAGCTGGGTCAAATGGTGGTTCCATTCCAAGTTTTCCTAGGAATCTCCATACTGCTTTCCAGAGTGGTCGCACCAATTTGCAGCCCCACCAGCAATGTGTGAGTGTGCCTTCTCCCCCCATCCTTGCCAATACTTATTGTTGTCTGTATTCTTGATAACTGCCATTCTAACTGGCGTGAGATGAAATCTTAGTTTTGATTTGCATTTCTCTAATTACTAGAGATGTTGAGCATTTTTTTCATGTATTTGTTAATTGATTGTATGTCTTCTTCTGAGAAGTGTCTATTCAGCTCCTTAGCCCATTTATTGATTGGGTTGGTTGTTTGTTTGGTGTTAAGGTTTTTTGAGTTCTTCATATATCCTGGAGATTAGTGTTCTATCTGAAGAGCATGTGGTAAAAATTTGTTCTCAAAATGTAGGT
The DNA here is from genome assembly GCA_025594165.1 of Tamias sibiricus. Lineage (NCBI taxonomy): Eukaryota > Metazoa > Chordata > Mammalia > Rodentia > Sciuridae > Tamias > Tamias sibiricus. The sequence continues at coordinate 15,671,414 of CM046675.1, forward strand.
TCTCTCTTCACCTCATTGATTGTTTCTTTTGCTGAGAAGAAGCTTTTTAGTTTGAGTACATCCCATTTATTAATTCTTTCTTTTATTTCTTGTACTTTAGGGGTCTTGTTAAGGAAGTCGAGGCCTAATCCGATGTGATGAAGATTTGGGCCTACTTTTTCTTCTGTTAGGTACAGGGTCTCTGGACTAATTCCAAGGTCCTTGATCTACTTTGAGTTGAGTTTTGTGCATGGTAAGAGATAGGGGTTTGGTTTCATTTTGCTGCATATGGATTTCCAGTTCTTCCAGCACTATTTGTAGAAGAGGCTATCTTTTCTCCAATGTACGTCTTTGGTGCCCTTGTCTAGTATAACATAACTGTATTTATGTGGGTTTGTCTCTGTGTCTTGTAAGGAATCATCTGCATTTTATGATCATTATCATCCATTGAATGCTCGGTGTGCTGGGTATTTTTAAGAACTTTATATGATTTAACTCTCACCATCTCGTTATCCCCATTTTATGAAAGGTCAGGCACAGAGGAGGAGAGCAACTTGTTGCAACTCACACAGTAAGTGGAGAATCTCGTATGCGAGGCTGACTGCAGAATTTTCAGTCTGAACTTTGCTAGTTACAGCTGCCCCTAAAAGCTGAGAAGGACCCCCCTTCATAAAGAGGGGTGGGTATGATGCCGGGCGCGGTGGTGCACGCCTGTCATCCCAGCACTTGGGAGGTTGAGGCGGGAGGATTGCGAGTTCAAAACCAGCCTTGGCAATGGTGAGGCACTTAGCAACTCAGTGAGACCCTGTCTCTAAATAAAAATACAAAAAAAGGAAGGGCTGGGGATGTGGTCCAGTGGTCGAGTGCCCCTGAGTTCACTCCCCGGTACCAAAAAAAAAAAAAAAAAAAAAAAAAGCATCCCGCAAATATTAACAACTGACCTTCACATCATCACAGAGTCATGGGTGGTCAAACTCAGCATCACCAACACTAGACACAGTGACAAGACCCACCTGTCTCACCATAGTGCGCTGAGCATAAAACATCACCCTTACATTATTTCTCTGACAACTTCCTTGAATTCATGATGAAGAAATGATAAGAAAAAAGTTCAAATTGAATGGCATCACTAGAGGCAGTGGTACACACATGTAATTCCGGCAACTCCCAGCGACACAGGAGGCTGAGGCAGGAGGATCCCATGTTCGAGGCTGGCCTCAGCAACTTGGAGAGGACTTGTCTCAAAAACTGAATAAAAAGGGCTGGGAGGTGTAGGTCAGGGGTAGAGCACTCCAAATTCCAGCTCCAGTACCACCAAATGAATAAGTGAGTAAATGACTGGTCTAGACTCTTGTTAAATATCAGTGTCCTAAAACGCTACAGAGGATGGAGAAATTCTTTTCTATACAAAAAAGGCATGACCCAAGAAAATCACTATCTGATATGTAATTGGATATTGGATCAGAGAACCAGAAAAATACGGATAAAAAATGTTCCAGTTGGAAAGGGTATTATTGGCTCAATTGGGAAAATATGACTCTAGTTTCTATATTAAATGAGTGTTTTGTATCAGTGTTCAAGTTGTTGGATTGGCTAGTTGCCGTGTAGTTATATAGAAGAATATTATTCTTTAGGGAAATATTTGGCAGATCCTTAGAATTATTATTTACAGATAAGATATTATAATTATCTGCTATTTACTCTCAAATAATTCAGAAAAAAAAATGAGTAATAGAAGGAAAGCAGGGACATGAAATAAAACTGGAAAGAAGACCGTGTGTTTACATTGGTTCTACATCAGAAGAATTTCAGTATCAAGGACAACTTTTCTGTAGGTTGGAACTTCAAAAAAAAAAAAAAAAAAAAAAAAAAAAGAAAGAAAGAAAGAAAGAAAGAAAAAAGAAAAGAAAAATAAATGGACCAGGCACAGTGGCATAAAAAAAAAGAAGAAAGAAAAGAAAAGAAAAATAAATGGGCCAGGCACAGTGGCATAAAAAAAAAGAGAGAGAGAAAGAAAGAGAGAAAGAAAGAAAGAAAGAAAGAAAGAAAGAAAGAAAGAAAGAAAGAAAGAAAAGAAAAATAAATGGGCAGGCACAGTGGCTCATGCCTGTAGTCCCAGCAGCTCAGGAGGCTGAGGCAGGAGGATCGCAAATTCAAAGCCAGCCTCTGCAACTTAGCCAGGCCCTAAGCAACTTAGGAAGACCCTGTCTCAAAAAAAAAAAAAAAAAAAAAAAAAAAAAAAGAGCTGGGGATATGAGTCAGTGGTTAGTGCTGCTGGGTTTATCCCTGGTACTAATCAATCAATCAATCAATCAAAATAAACAATTGAGGGGAATCCAGATGATAAGTTGGAATTGAATTCTCTGTAGCCTTCTCCAAATTATTACATTTTCATATATTATTTTAAATCAGTCCTGCCCCAAGAATTTTAAAGGTTAATATTTGCTTTATTATATGTACGTTTGTAAATTTGCACACTGCGTTAAAATTGCAAAGTCCTAGATAAATCCATCCCTTGGCACATACGCTTTCAAATGACGCCTGGGGATGTAGTTGCGCGGCGTGGATTGCGTGGATTTCGGATTCCTAGGTGAAGGGTGGGTCCCCGTATGGCGGGCGTTCGCTTGCCATGTCACTACACCGTACAGCTGAAGGAGAAGGGAAGGGCTGGAAGTCACCCAGGGGCTTCCCGGAGAACAGCTTTTAACATTTGCACTTGGAGAGAAACTTGACCTCTGCCTGCACCTGGGATGGGAACGTATTTTGAAATTCAGGCTTTTCCTCTGCATGTTAGTATGCATTGAAGGGAAAACAGGTGAGCCTATTTTTCAAGGCATGTAGGAAGAAAAGAAGGCATCTTTTGCATTTTTACTCCTGCAGTGATAGGCCTTGCCTATTCTAATGGACTCTCCCCCCCCCCCCCCCCCCACCACCACCACCACTTGGTGAAATGCTATGGTAATCTTAAGGAGCAAACTTTTTAAATCCATGTAGATCCCTTGCTGCTTTTCCTCTTTCTTTTTCGTTCCCTCTGCTGCAGATGGCATGCTAGGTGCTTTCCCTTTAAGAAACACAAATTAGCTGTGATTCCCCTCCTGCAAAAGTCTGAACAAGGCTTTTTGTAGTTGATGGAAGAGTTGCCAAAGAATAAAAGGAAGAGCCCCCCGCCATCCACCTAGCGCCTAGCTCCCTGGAGCCGACAGCAGCGCCCAACCGGCAGGAGTACCACATTAGCGAAAAAGCCGATTATAAATAATAATGACCCTGGCGGATGATGAGAAATGCAGTCATCTTTTTCTGAGCCAGACAGAATGATGTAGGGGCTACCAAAGAAATACACGGAAGTCCGCAAAGGAAGCAGATGCGGAGACATTAGATTTCTCTCTCTCTCTCTCTCTCTCTCTCTGGTCATTTCAATGGGCAAGGAATTTAGTAGGTGCTCAATAAATACTCGTCGGATGTGAAAGCAAAAGCCGCCTAAAGACCGATTTCCTGATGGAGAGCCACGAATAGGAGCATGCATTTACTAAATCCCAACATTGCCTTGCAACTGTCTGCCTTTGAAGACGAAGACGAGCATCCTGATGGAAAAATGTGCCGGTCTATTTAGGAATACTCACAGAGGCAGGATGATCAGAAGCAGGAGGGAGACCAGAGAGGGTGGCATGACCTTAATTTTCTGTTGTTGTTCTATGTAGTTTGGTTGAGGCAGTCTTCTAGCAAGCGAGGGCCTACCTGGGTCCCTCCATTGATTTGATTGACGTTCATAGGTCCTAGTCCTGCGGCAGATCACATACGCATGCGCGTGGAGAGACTTGGCGATTAAAGCACCTTCTTGGCTTTTGAGCTAGCTGGTTGGGCTGAATACATGGTGATTTTTATAAAAGCATACTGCAAAGGCTAAAGTCAATGTCAAGGCAAAGAGTTTATAGTAGCTGCTGCAGCTGTATCTAGAGCAACCCTGTTTATAAGTGGTGTGTGTGTGTGTGTGTGCGTGTTTGTTTTTACATCTCAGCTTTCCCCGATTAGGAATTCTAGCTATCAATACCACCCCATGCTCCTCCTGAGTTGGGGTTTCTTAAACATGGCCCTGTCAACACAGCAAACCAGGTGACTCTCTATGTGCAGGGACCAACCATCCCACGCATTGTAGACTATTTGGTAACCAATAGCTCCCCTTTTCCCAGTTGTAGTATGATTGGAGCAGAAGAACAGAATCTTCTGAGGAAGAGTGTTTTCATTCTCTTCTTGCGTAAGAAAATTCCCTTATGTCCTTTAACCATCATAATAAGTCAGTTCTACATCAAAAAGCAAACGGGAGCCGGGTGAGGTGGTGCATGCCTGTCATCCCAGCAGCTTGGGAGGCTGAGGCAGGAGGATGGAGAGTTCAAAGCCAGCCTCAACAAAAGTGAGGCACCAAGCAACTCAGGAAGACCCTGTCTCTAAATAAAATGCAAAATAGAGCTGGGGATGTGGCTCAGTGGTGGAGTGCCCCTGAGTTCATTCCCCAGTACCACCCACCCTGCCCAAGAAAAGCAAATGGGAAACCTCACTCCTAAAGCAATTTGCCCTCTCTTTCTCTACCCACACACAAACACTAATATACCTAAAATCAGTAGATATGTCTCACTAATAGTGACTCCAAATTTCTGAGCGGTTGGTGCTAGATAAGTATGGAGACATACTGCAATGTTTTTCTAGCTCATGGGTCAACTTGATGTCATTTTGCCTTGTTCTTTAATGGAGACAGTTTTCAGTTTGTGACTTAGGTCTCTGTGGGTCATTGCTATAGGAATCTGAATATCTCTTAGAAACCAATATGGCCACATTCTTGGTCATGGACAGCCAAACTTTTAGCTCCTTGATTGTTTCATGATTGGCTCCCTTGCTTTGGGTTGGAAAAGCAAGTTGAGTCAGGGCTGCCGAGATTGTCATTCCAGTGGTGCCCTGAGCAGCAATTTCTAAACCGTTGCCTTCTTTTGAAATGTTGTTCCCAGCTGGAGAAATGTCACAGTTGTCTTCAGCTTTTTGACTCTGACTTTCAGTGAGAGATGTGAGGAATAGGAAAAATGTAACCGGTTTCTAGAAGAAGCAATTGTATGCACATCTGGCAACTGTTCTACCAAAGATTCCGAAGCATTGAAAACTATTGATTAAGCCTCAACCTGTTGGGAAATTGTTGTCATAACTATCATTTTGCCCCTAGATTTGCTGAGGCTCAGAGCTTTATTTAACTTGCTGATTCTTGTATTATGGCCAAAAAGAAACCTCAGGAGGGCCTGTTCCCTAGCTTGTTATTAGCCTTGAAAAGTGTTAAAGCGGCAGACTCCTCACAGCCCCAAAGAGAAACAGGGTCTTGCAATTTCAGCGCAAAATCTAAAACTGTCTCTATATGTAGTTAGGTTTCCGATACGTAATCTGGAGTAATATACCAATTTTCTACGTGTTATTTGCAAAGATAATTACTTTTGTTTCCAGTTATTAATCTTGTTGATCTTTCCCACCTCTCTCTGCTGAATTTATTTTGACATTAATGTCGCCTATCACCTTAAAAAAAAAAAATCACTTTCCAGATTTAGGTTTCTATTATAAATGACTTCATATTTTAAACGGTACGTCTGGGGTGGGGGTGGGGGGTTAGGAAGAATTCACGTAAGTTAGAAATGTTTAGTTAGTAATTGCCACCTACCATTAGGAACCAGCGTAAATCACATGATGTCAGAGTGAATCTATCACATACCATAATCAAAGATGAATCAAAGTAATTACCAGGCAAACAGGGATTGAATAGAATTTAAAACCAATTAAACCATTTATTTCCACTGTACCACTGAATAAACACTTTAGTACTTTAATTTGCTCTTCTTTTCACTTGCTTCGGCAGTCTCTTTGCTAATATGACTGAGAGGCACAATTGCTATTTAATTAACCTATTTCTTTGTCAGCACCTCACATGAGCTACGCGAAGGAGATGCGCTACGGTCTCGATGATAACGAGCCGGATAAAAATAACAAACAGGAAATGTGTGCCAGTCATTTCATAACTGACGCCAGATTGCAACAGTACCCAAAGAGGAGGAGAAATGGGTCCTCTGCAGAAACTGAATTGAGAATGCTCACAAAAACACGCGGAACCGGTGCAGAACAACTCAAAAGTTCGATAAGATTGTAGACGGATTTAATGGGACAGTTTCCTCGTTCCCCGTACTGTGTATTGTCACTATTCGCTGTCGTATCTGGCTTGGAGGACGTGAGAAGGCCACCAAAGGAGTTGGCCATATACATCTTGTCCCAAATCATGTATCTTTCAGGAGAACTGCTTCTCTACTTATTTTTTATTTTATTTATTTATTTATTTATTTATTTATTTGGTACCGGGGATTGAATTTAGGGGCACTCGACCACTGGGCCACATCCCCAGACCTTTTTTTGTATTTTATTAGAGACAGGGTCTCACTGAGTTGCTAAGTGCCTCGCCATGGCTGAGGCTGGCTTTGAACTCGCGATCCTCCTGCCTCAGCCTCCCAAGTGCTGGGATGACAGGCGGGCGCCCCCGCGCCTGGCCATGCTTCTCTACTTATTGAAGAAACGTGGCAAAAGGGTTGTTCCAGAGGCCAGGGCTGTGGCTCAGTGGTAGAGCGCTTGATTAGCATGTGTGAGGCACTGGGTTCGATCCTGGGCACCACATAAAAAAATAAATAAAACAAATAAAATAAATATACTAAAAAAAAAAAAAAAAAGGGTTCATCCAGTTTTCTTTCATTTCTGCAAGATCAGCATCAGAATCCTGAGACAGTTTGGGTGACCTTGACATTGATGATATATATATACATATGTCTGCACAAAAACAAGCACGTGGCAGGAAGCCTCCCCTTTCTCTCTCTTTGGATAGTAAAAAAATAAGAAGGTGCAATCCACGTGAAATATTAAAAGATTCTCCCCAGTCAGGCTTGGTGGTGCACGCCTATAATCCCAGAGACTCCAAAGCTGAGGCAGGAGGATCACAAGTTCAAAGCCGGTCTCAGCAACTTAGTGAAGTCCTAAACAATTTAGCAAGACCCTGTCTCTAAATAAAAAGGGCTGTGGGTGTGGCTCAGTGGTGCCATGGTGCCATACCCCTGGGTTCAATCCCTGGTGCCAAAAAAAAAAAAAAAAAAAAAAAAAAAAAAATGGACTCTGCCCCAAATAGCTCACTTGGTGCCGTGAAGCAAAACTTCACTCTTCATCCATCCAGGTAGACACAGCTTGTGTACAATTTCTGCCCATTATGTTTTCTTCCCACGGTCTCTCACATTATAAATATGTAAAATACATTTATAATGTATTCAGGCTTTCTAATGACAGTGCTTCAATTTTTCCAAAATGCCACTTAATACCCACTGGATCATGGGACCCCCCCCAAAGCTAGCAGAGACTCCCCACTTCTACATTTGGATAACCCATGCTTCTGGACACCCCTTGCATACCCCATGCTTGGTACTCTGGTGCTGGTAAGAGGCGTAGAAAGCCTAACAATGGACGTCTGCTTCCAAGCTCCTCCAATAGTAGTAGAAGGTCACGTCCCAAGAGTCCTCAGGTTCATAGAGCAAGACCCTTTATTGACAGGTGGGTGCGGTGGCGCACGCCTGTAATCCCAGCACTTGGGAGGCTGAGGCAGGAGGATCGAGTGTGCAAAGCCAGCCTCAGCAATGGGGAAAGCACTTAGCAACTCAGTGAGACCCTGTCTCTAAATCAAATACAAAAAAAAAAAAAAAAAAAAAAAAAAAGGCTGGGGATGTGGCTCAGTGGTCGAGTGCCCCCGAGTTCAATCCCCAGTACCAAAAAAAAAAAAAAAAAAAAAAAAAAAAAAAGACCCTTTATTGTACAAAATTATAAAACCGAGACTGAGAAAACTGAGGTGTCCTATGACAGACCACCTGTTCTTGCAGCAAGGTGAGGATCAGAACTCAGATCTTTGGCTCTGTGACTTCCGGCTATTGGGCACATGGCACCTCCTCTCCTGGGCGCCTCTTTTGGCCTTTGAATGATTGACACGTGCGCAAGCCGATTCTCTCTCTCTCTCTCTCTTTTTTTTTTTTTTGGAAACAGAATGTTTTGCATCCCTAACTCAGACTTGCTCAAGGAAGGTCAAATTTACATAAACAAATGTCTTCAGGGGCCCAAAGGTAGCGTGCCCGGGCAAAGTCAAGCGTGGGTACCATTTTGATAAAGTGCAGGATACCTGTCCAGTTTTAAAATATTCACCTGCAAATTACAAAAAGTCTGCCTCTTGCCCAACCATGCCTGGCGACAGGCTGTCAGTTTTGCATCTCCGAGTGCAGTACCATACAGACCCACTAAAGAAGGGTGTGTGTTTTATTATTATTATTTATTATCCTACCAGAATCCTCATCACAAGCTACTTTGAAGTTACAGGGAGCCCAAGAACTATGCCAGACCTCTGCTTTGTCTTGGATTTCTGGTACTCGGTGTAGAAGCACAGCTTTAGGGATATAAAATGCCCCCATAGAGACCAGCTGGAGTCCAGCCAGCCTCCCCCGAGGCTGAACTTGAAAACAAAATCCGCACCCACGTTGCATCCAGTCCCTAGGGGAGATCACGGGTTGCAGCCCGCAGCTGCCCTGGGAACCGCCGAGAAGCCCTGACAGGCAGGCGCAGGGCATCGGAGGGCAGACCTCCTCCTGTGCACCCGAGCCCCAGCCTGGTGACATTCTGTAGTTGAGGAATTATCTCAATTGCCCGTGGGGAAGGGAGCCTTCCTCCGCCACCCGTCCCCTGCCATCTCGCAACAGCTGGGCGAGTCTCGGTGCGTCTCTGGCAAAGGTTTGACTATGTTGGATCATCGGAGCACCAACTTGCTCAGCAGGCTGGAGGTGAGGGGAGCCCGTTAGCGATGGAGGCGATGCTGCCAGGGAACGTCTTTGATTCATGCGCTAATTACGTGGATCCTTTGGGGCACACAGCCTCGGAGCTGGGTCCTCCTTGATTAATGCTGGCCGAGCGCCACGCAGCGCACAGCGGAGAGCATCTCCAAGTCCCAGCTGAGAATATGGTCCCATTATCTCTCACCAGCCTGAGCAATCCATAAGGGCCTATTCGGGTGGATGATCGGTGTAGTAGGCGCAGGGAGTTGCTGAGAGCTGAGATCTCTGTTTGATTTGCTGGAACATGTAAAAGTGAAACTGGGACATTTTTACTTTGCAGTCTGTAAGTACCAGGGTGGTTTTTTTTTTTTTTTTTCCCCTCCTTTTTTTTTTTTTTTTTCCTCTCCCTACAGCTCCGTGTGAATGTGACTTTGCAAGCAGACTTTGATTTTCTGTTTCATTGCTCTTTGTGGAATCAAGCTGGTGAGACAGAGTGTAATCTGTGGAGAGCTTGCTGTTTCTGTCAGATCTCTTTTATATAATTGATTCATACAAGCAAATAAGGGGGCCTTTTGGAAGGCTTTTGTAGACGCCGAAAAATGATTGGCTTGGTTCTTAATTCAGATGCATGCAGGGTTAAAGGATTGGTGGTGTCCAGGATGCTTAGAGCGTATATTTATCTTTTTTTCCTGCACCTCGGGCCATTGCAAGAAAAATGTAAGAACGGGTGTGTATGTAAGGAGATGGTTTTGCATGCGTGTCTGTATAAAAGAAGCATGTGTCAGAATTTCCAGTGTTTAGTTTATTTTGCTGCTCTCTGCTGCCACTAAAGAAATGCACAAAAAGGAAAGTTTCTCTTGTTTTTCACTCGGAAGCTGTTTGGAAACTTTGCAGACGGGGGAACGGGGACTCTTAGGAATATTGGCTCATATAAACTGCCCATCTCTTTTTTTATTCTATGGGACAGCATCTAAACACAAGGAGCTGTGTTCAGCATAGTACTGCTTTCGAAAGTACCATATTTAAGACGTAATATAATTAAAAGAGGGTACACCACTTCAAATGTACGTTCATCTATCTTTTATGTACCCCCCAATGCAATCTATCAAACCAATATTTCTTATTCATGCATGAGGACCTGCTCATGAACATACTATTAGAATTTAATATTGTTAATCCGATATGCATAGCATCTTGCAAATGACCAATGCCTTCCTGAAATGAAAGGTTGTTACCAACATGGAAGGGATTTGTGGATTTTTTTTTTTTTTTTCCCTGTCTGGATTTCCCTAACCTAAATATAAATCACACTCTTCTTCCTGGCTTGAAAGTAGAACAATCGAGCTGTTGCAAAAATAGAATTTGAATAAAAGTCTTAGAACATTTGAACCAATGGCTGATGTAGACCAAAGGGAACTTGAAATCATGCAGACCTGAAAGGCAGAATCAGACTCCACTTTGAGCTTGACACCATGGGGGCCAGAGGATCCCACAGTTTCCAGAGTGGAAATCCAGTTTCCCTGAGCAGACAGGACGTCTCAAGGCAGAGAATTTACCCAGGCTGTGGAGTGGGGAAGCGTTTCAGAGGCTGCCCTCTTTAGATCGGCAAGAGAGTCGTCTGCCTGGGCACAGGTACGCTCAGAGCTTGATCAGGAACCTTTTGAACATCTGGAGAGATGAATGAAAACTGGACTGAGAGGCATACCTCGGGGTACACACAGTCCTGGGGCAGCTCTTGCTGAGAAGTCTATTCCTTCGGAAGAAAAAGTAAGTGTCGTTAAGGGTTTCACACTGAAATCTGACATAATGACCAGTGGTGTGAGTTGATCGTGTTTTTTCTCCATGAATGAATGGTTCCTGCCTTCTTCCAAAACCCAGCTGACTTTTGTAAGTGATTACAAGTCTTAGCTAGGTTTTAAAATCATTATTGGCAAGTTTTTTTGTTTTTTTTTTTCATATGTTGTTGTTTTGTTTTTGACTAGTGCAGATATATGATCTCATCTAGAATATGGTCATGTTTGAAGAGTATAAAAGAAACAGAGTTAGTTAGTGTCCCCTTTGTATGTTTTACAAATATTTAATTTCTGTCTATGTCATTTAGTAAATGCTGGGCTATGAATTTTGAGTTCTACTCTCTCTTTTATTTTATTTGGCTAAACTACTGAATCCTTTTTTTATTTCCTTTTGTTTGTTTTGTTTTGTTGTGGATCTGCAGGAAATTGTACATTCTGTAGAGGACTATACTCTTGAAATAGTTAAATTTGACCTTTATGTACCACGCACGTTATTTTGAAATTTCAACGTTAGTCTTAGGATTCGATGTCATGTATTTGTGTGGCTGGTGGCCACGGCGCTCAGGAAGGCATATCTGCAAGCTATGTCGTGTTTTCTTATGACTTTACGAATGTTTTTGGTTATTTTCCTAAAAAAAAAAAAAAAAAAAAAAAAAAAATCGGGACATCGCCTCCCCGGTCGTGTTTAATCTGTGGGAAAGGGGATTGGGCGCTCCAGGGGTTGGTTTAGGGTCCGCTGGCTTGACAGATGGGGCAGCCAGATGGGTTTCACAGACACCTTTTAAAGGGTGCTTTTAAAGCCAGGGGTTTGGCTGGGCCTCCAAAATAAGTTCAAAGCACCATGAAAGAGAGTTACCGAGAAGCCCCGCAGCTTCATGAAGAGCGTGTCTGTGTTTGCACGCCTGCAAATCCCCCCAGCAAACCTGTCCGTGGTACCTGCGCTGCCCCAAGAGCAGCACCTGCTACGCTCTTAGAAGATGCTTCCGTCGAACACGCGCAAAATAGTCCCATCAAGAGGCGGGACACGCGCACAGAGCAGAGCCCCCCTGCTTTGGGAGCTCCGGGCTCTTGACAAACGGGTTTGCATGACCCTCAGCTCTGGGGGAGACCCAGGGGGGACTCAGTTTCATCCTCAACCGCGCTGATAAGCAGGTCCTGTCTGCACACAAGTTGCACACCCAGCTTTCCTTCACAGGTGGGGGTCTGTCCATGGGAGGAGAGAAACGAAGTTCTAGAAACGGCCTCCAAAATAAGATTAAAAAGTGAAGTGTGGTCAAATGAAAAAATAATGAATTTAATGCATTGGCTGATTGCAAACATTAGCAAGGCTTCTCTACGAACTGTCAAAGTGCACAATGCACAGATTATTATCTATGCCCCGTGACGGCAGAAGCTTGAGTTAGTCTCCTTTAAGTTGCTGTGCAACCTCCAGCAAGCTGCAGCGCCTCTCTGTTCCTCAGTATCCCCTGGTAAAATGAAGTATGATTTCAGAGATGCTTTGTAAGTTAGCAACGTGTAACTCATGACAACTCTTTCTAACCCCTCACTCCTAGAATGTACTGGGGACACACCTGGGGATGGGGTGAAGTGTGATGTTGTCACCCTCGTGAAACATTGCTAGGACACATTCTTTCATCTTCTGTTTCTCTTCTTCCCTTTCTCCCTCCTTTCCTGTCTCTTTCTGTCTCTTCCAACTTTTTCCTTTGCTTGCTGCTATTCTTTCTGTGCCCTCCTCCTCCCTCTCCCTGTTGGGGAAATTTACCTCTGAGCTATATCTTCGGCTTTATTGATTGATTGATTGATTGATTGATTTTGAAACAGCGTCTCACTAATTTGCTGAGTCTGGCCTCAAACTTGTGATCCTCCTGCCTTAGCCTCCTGAGTTGCTGGGATTATAGGCATGCGCTACCATGTCAGTTTTTAAAGTAAAATAATTATCCTATATTCTGTGTTGAAGTTGATCAGGCAAATTTCATTCTACTGTGTTAAACTAACAATAGTCAATTTAAAAATAACCAATAAAAAATAATCCAATGAGAGTCCATTTCAGCATAGCAGGAAATAAGAGTTTTATTTGGGGGAAAAAAAAAAAAAAGTACACCAAAGTACCTTGTTTTTCCCCTAAGATGTTATTGTCTTGTTAAACAATATTGAAAATAAAAGTCACAAGTTATTTCATTAAGAAATTAGCATGTCGCCGGGGCGCAGTGGCGCACACCTGTCATCCCAGCACTTGGGAGGCTAAGGCAGGAAGATCGCAAGTTTAAAGCCAGCCTCAGCAATGGCGAGGCAACTTAGCAATTCAGTGAGACCCTATCTCTAATAAAAATACAAAAAAAGGGCTGGGGATGTGGCCCAGTGGTCGAGTGCCCCTGAGTTCAATCCCTGGTACAAGAAAGAAAGGAAGGAAGGAAGGAAGGAAGGAAGGAAGGAAGGAAGGAAGGAAGGAAGGAAGAAGTATGTCTGTGACACCATAGTTAGGTGAACAATGTCTTTGGAATTTAAGATAAGAAAATTTTTTCATGGGCAATTTTTGCTATGATCATTTCTGGTCATCGCTGAACTGTTTATTGCTAGATAAATCTCTTAGTTAATAAAGATAGATGGCCCCAAGTTCCTAAAACTGTCAACTAAATGATTCTGGAGTTACTTGAACCAAACTGTGAATAGATTTCATTTGGCCATCTTCACTGCAAGTATTGAAAGAAGACGCTAAATTAGTTCCAAAATTTATAGTTGTACAACAAACATAGTAGTGTTTTTATTTCTTTCACTATTAGATGAAATAAAAACACATTGAGAATGGCACAAAATAATGACAGGCTAATATCACACTTAACAGTTGACACTATATATGCTGATGTAAAGACTTTTATAGCATTGAGCCTATTCTAGGATGGATGTTAAGTGGCCATTTGAAAACAGTAATAGCTTTGATGGATTCATCTTCTTCCAGATCAGAGTGGTGTTACGACAGCTTTTTAAATGTAAGTTGGAATATTCATTTTCCTCTCCATTTTTTGCCGTTTGGAAATCTCTATGTAGCTTACTACTCTGAAGTATGAATATTAATGTTCTTCCTTATTGAACTTGTCGACCGTATTTGATGTAATCCACACAGAGTATAAAATTAATTTTTCAAATCTCATAAAACCGGGTAGCTACCCTGGCATTTTTAGGCTGCTAGCTTATTGGAAAGAGAGTCAGTCATGTGAGATAATTTCTCTGTTTTATAGACACACATCTTTCCATGATCCAAATGACATTTATACTTAAGACTGTTTCAGGCCAGGCGTGGTGGCGCACGCCTGTCATCCCAGCACTTGGGAGGCTGAGGCAGGAGGATCGCCAGTTCAAAGCCAGCCTCAGCAAGGGTGAGGCACTTAGCAACTCAGTGAGACCCTGTCTCTAATAAAATACAAAATTAGGACTGGGGGTGTGGCCCAGTGGTCGAGTGCCTCTGAGTTCAATCCTGGGTACCAAAAATAAATAAATAAATAATTAAAAAAAAAAAAAAAAAAAGACTATTTCAGTGGTGACAGGGAACGCCTGATTATTTGTGGCTTTCAAATTCTCAACAATAAAGTCAGCAGGTAGCTTCAGGGCTTGGCTTTTGGTTTCAAACCGGTCCATCCGATGATTTGAGCTGTTCAGTTCAATATCACTTAGTTCATAGCTCCATCGGTTTATCGGACCGTTTCATTGTGTTGTGAGAAAGGTAAAGTTGTAGCTATCATTCCCAAGAAGGCACGTAAGACCTTGTGAATTTTCGCACAAACTCTCTCTGCTGTTTCCAGAGTGGAATGGAATGATTGAATATTGAAGGCAGCCCATCAGAAGAAACTGCAGGGGAATAAAGTGTTTCTTATAGCAAAGTATAAAATGCAGAACTCCGCTTTCTGAAGATATGGTGGGATTTGAAGAAGCTGACTGGGCCAGGCCTCCGATTTAAGGCTTGGCAGAAGGAAACCCTAGATCACTGCGTAGAAATTTGAGTGCCCTGCAAGCAAAGAAATAAAAAAAATAAATAAAAAATAAAAACGTAAATAAGGATGTAGAGGAATGAGTCTATTATGGTTGAGAGAGACGTGGTTTCATGCAGCTCTGGGAAATTGTGGTGTGGAAGTGAAAACTATCCAAAGTAAGGGTGCTGGGACTCATTCCAAAGGAGCTGGCTTGGGCATCGCTAAATCACTGTGCCAGTGATTAAGAAATTTGGATCAATGAAGAGATCCAGAGGGGGGAAAAAGAAAGAATGCTTTTGGCACTTGACTGTACTGCCTGACAAGCTTTAAAAATATAATTATCTTAAATGAAGTGGGTATCATGGCTTGAGAGCTAGATTGGCTCGTTTTAATGAGGATTTCTGGAGGAGCGCGTGGGGAATCTCCTGTCTGGTTTGGTGGATGTTGGTAAACACGTCTGTGTGGAAACTCTTTGCGATTTACACAGGTTGCTAGGAAATCGCCTTGATTCTTTCTTCTCCAGTTCTTGGGCTTCTGAGCCACCACATCACCCTTACTTTTCTGTATTACTACAAATCCTCCTAGCAGATGGGGTTAGAAAGTGATTCGGAGGTGGTTGCTTTTATTAAATCACACCCACTGCCCAGGACGGAGGTTTGAAGTTCTTCGTGGTGGGTGTAATGTTCCACACTCCTGATGAACTTCTTGACTCTTGCTTTAGTTTGCTCTTCTACCAAGCCTCAGGTCCAGAGTGAGACGTTTGGATCTCTCCCCAGCATTTGCCTACGTAACCTCGCCTGCTGCACAGGAACTGGTGGATGAGTCATGTCACTAATTAAACAGGATCGTGTGCAAGAAGGTGGCCTCCAAGCTGGTTAGAATGCACTGCAGATCTTGTGCCTTGCAGACTGGCCACGCTGCTCACACACACCCGATGTCAGAGGTACAAACAGCCACCGTCTCCCAGAACAGAGCAAACCATGTGTTCAAACATGGTCTCTGGCATCTTCAGGACCTGGGTGTTAAGTGTGAATCTGGTAATTTAAAGGGTGTGACTCTGACTTCCATCCAGCTGTCTGGTGGAGTGTTCCGGGAGCAGACTAGCTAGCAACTGATTTAGAGTGACAGGCCCCTTCCCCTCCTCTCCCTCTCCCCAGAGGAATCCACAGAGGTATGGAGTTGATTGCTGCTTTTAACCTCTCTTGTAGTATTATATTTCTTGTTGAAAGTACCTTTTGTGGCATGTAAGTACCTTTAAGAGATCTGAAAGCTTTAAAAATGACTTAGACTTTTGAATTATTAGGAGGAAAGCAGTTCTTTAAGCTAACAGGTGTGCAGGGTGACCTAAGATTGCTACAGATCTCTAGCATTCCTTGAGGACCGTGACTCAATGACGCATTGCTTGCGATGGGAATTTCCCCCCTGCCAAATATTTTCCACAACATGCAAATACTCTTTGAGATGCTCATGTGAAGCGATAGACTGAAATATTTTGCTTGAGAAATATTCTTGGTTCTGTGTATTATAGTCTTCAAAATAATCTGCAAACTGCAACTAGGGACATGTTGGAAAGTTGGCTGAAGGGCCCTCAAAATTCCTCAAAACTAACTGTTTTGATAAATTTGGGGCTTTATATGGTTTCCCCAAATTTGAAGCAGATTCCTCTGGTGGAATATTTGATAACTTAGTTAGCATCCAAATAGGCATCCCAATAACTATGTTATAGAGAAAAACGTAAGTGCCACATAGGATTGCTTCACGCAATGCTAAATGGATAAACTTTTAAAAAATGTTTTTGGATAAGCAACTCTAGAAGTGATTCCTGGAAGCAACAGAGCTTGAGACTGCGGCCAGCAGATGCAAAGGAGGTAAAGCCTGACCTTCTTGTGGTCACTGGTTGGACCTGGGAATTAAAGGGACATAAAACAGATGAACAGGAATATATCATAGAGATTTTTTTTTTTTTTACACGTGCATGCCCCCCTCCACCACCGCTGAAAATGAAATGACAAAACCTAAACTGTGTACGTGTGAGGCTGAACAAAGGAAAGTTGTTGTGGAAAAGTGACTCCAGTATCTGTGGAGACCAGAGGAGAGCGTCATTTTGACAGGTCTGTTCCCTGGGTGTTGGCTCCTGTCTCTGGCGATAAGAAGACTTGTCCCTGGTTTGGGGAAGTTGACCTTCACCTAGGGGCTTTGTCAGCTTCTACAAAGAAAAAGGAAGGTTTGGGTGCTCTGGCTGCACCTGTTCTTTTTCAAGTGTTTTTTGCTAAAAAAAAAAAAAAAAATATATATATATATATATATATGTGTGTGTGTATATATATATATTATATTATATTTGTCATAAGACAAAATGACAACACATCTAATTGGCTTTTATTTGTGACTCATGAACTGACCCAGTTTTAGTTGACAAAATAAAGTGAGGACTTCTCCAAGGAAAGGACAGAGCAGTGAATTTGGTGCCGTGGGAACAAAGAATCAGAAGTCACACATACACCACACACACACACAATTAGGTGACACCAGCTTGATTTTTTTTTTTTTTTTTTTTTTTTTTTTTTTTTTTTTTGGTAAGGGACTTGCTCATTTAATGGCCCAGGTAGACTCGAGTCTCCTGATTTGGGGAAAACCTGGTTTGCTTAGGGATCTGTCTCCTTACGACTTCACTTTGACCATGTGCCTTTAGCATGAGTGACTTCGTTTTGGTATGGTCTGGCCTGTCGGGTCCTAATGGCAAAGCCCAGTCCAAAAAGCTAATGCCCTCCCGTAACGTCTGTTTAACAAGCCAAAGCGGCATTTTCGGGGGGGGGCGGGTAACTGGAAATGGAACCCAGAGAGGCTTACCACGGAGCTACACCCCCGGCCCTTTTGATTTTGAGAAAGGGTTTCCCTAAGTGACGAAGGAGCTCACTTCCTTGCTGAGGCTGGGCCTCCTCATGCAAAGTGACATATTGTCATATGGCAAATTCTGCCACCCCCGGCATATGATTCTGCCACACCTAGATTAATTCCTCTATGTCCAAGGATGGGGCTTGACCCATTGGGTACATAGGGACGTGCAATGATTGCATTCTAGATCTGTCTGGAGGTGACGGGCACGATCCTGTTCTGATAGGTCCAGAGGCTTAGCCACAATAGAAGAAGGACCAGCCTGTACCGTGACTAGAGGCGTGGAAGCTAGGAATTCCAGAGAGCCCTGGACACTCTTTCCCTGGCAAGAGGATGTGCCTTTCATTTCTCTTCAGATTCTCTCCATCTGTCTGCTGAGAGGCAGACAAGCCACAAGTCAAGGTCTGCAGAAGTCAGGGTGAGCGCAAGAACCAGGGAGGTAGACCAGTTGTCCCACCGTGGGGAATCTGCAGGAGCTACTGATGACACTATACCAATGTCTGTTGTCGATGTCACTGTCCACGCACGAGAGTGGGCCCTGTGTTGCCCCCCATCTCACACATTTCTAATATTTCTGCTTATTTTTTAAATATTTGAAAGCTAAATACATCTGCCCCCAATCTGAGACATTTAGTTTTCAGCCTCTATTGGAACCTGATTTGAGATGTCTCTCGTCAAGGACTAGAAAATGTGCTGTTGCACCACGAGTGACTTGTCCCCTACCTGGAGGAGGAAAAGTACTTTCACAGTCTGTTCTGTGTACGTTCAGAAAAACCCTAACAGGGGAATGAAGTGCAGCATTCCCACAGGGATATGTTAGATCTTACTATGTCTCGTTAATTGGAACTTTGCAATGGTCACATTTAAAAACTCACGTTGTATAAATGCTGGTGTGACGTTGACGACACAGGATTCCATAAATAAACATATTTTGCTGGGCGCGGTGGTGCACGCCTGTAATCCCAGCACTTGGGAGGCTGAAGCAGGAGGGTCGTGAGTTCAAAGCCAGCCTCAGCAATGGTGAGGCACTTAGCAACTCAGTGAGACCCTGTCTGTAATAAAATACAAAAAAAGGGCTGGGGATGTGGCCCAGTGGTCGAGTGCCCCTGAGTTCAATCCCTGGTACCAAAAACAAAATAAATAAATAAACATAATTTTCCATACCCCCGTAAGTTGGTTTAATACAATACAATTGTAGTTACTGGTTTTACTAACATACTTAATGTCTTTATCTTAAAACTTTTCCTTAAAGTTGCCAGTCGTGAATACACCACTATTCAAAAAGGATAAGTTGGTAATTTTTTATCTCTTTTTAAAACTTTATATCAACGTGCAGTGATTGATGAAGCAAATAGAGGAAGTCTATCCATGATTTTATCACATTTGAAGGATAAAAATAAAACTGGTTTAATCTGCACTTTTTTTATTTTTTAAATTTGTTTTAATTAGTTATACATGACAGTAGAATGCATGTATGCACTTTGATCTATCATATATAGATGGGATGTAATTTCTCATTTTTCTAAGTGTACATGTTGCAGAATCACATTGGTCATGCAGTCACATATATATATATATATATATATATATATATATATATATATATATACAGTAATAATGTCTGTTTTATTCCACTATCTTTCCCATCCCCACATCCCCTCCCTCCCCTCCCTTCACTTCCCTCTACCTAATCTTTTTTTTTTTTTTTTTTTTTTTTTTTTTTGGTACCAGGGATTGAACTCAGGGGCACTCGACCACTGGGCCACATCCCCAGCCCCCTTTTTTTTTTGGTATTTTCTTAGAGACAGGGTCTCACTGAGTTGCTAAGTGCCTCACCATTGCTGAGGCTGGCTTTGAACTCAGGATCCTCCTGCCTCAGCCTCCCAAGTGTGGAGATTACAGGCGTGCGCCACCGCGCCCGGCTCTCTACCTAATCTTCAGGTGACACTATTTTTCCCTAGTGCCCCCCCACCTTATTGTGAGTTAGCTTCCACATATTAGAGAAAACATTTGGCCTTTGGTTCTGTGGGATTGGCCTTTTTCACTTAGCATGATATTCTCCAACTCCAACCATTTACTGGCGAATGCCCTAATTTCACCCTTCATTAAAGCTGAGTAATATTCAATTGAGTATATATACCACATTTTCTTTATCCATTTGTTTATTGAGGGACCCCTAGGTTGGTTCCATAGTCTTGTGATTGTGAATTGAGCTGCTATTTGGACCACAAGACACGGCCTAAATTCCATTTAGTTTCGCACTAGACATTTTCGGAGTCGTATGTGATTAAGGGACAAGGAATACGGTAATTTGGTGTTTGAGTGCAGTCCTTTTTCTTGTGCACCTGTGAAGCTGATGGAAGCAACAGGTGGCCAGTCCCCAGCATGGCTGGCCTGGATCCATTCATTTATTTTACTGTCTTCTATTAAATCCCTGCCGTTTACTTTACCCTGTTCTTGGGTACAAGGATTTTAATCTGAACAAAACAAACAAACATAATGTCATTCTCCTTATCAGAGTACGTGCTGTCTCATCAAGTATACCCCTGAGAGGCGGGGGAAGGGCAGTGACAGGTGCCTTGGCTAGGTGGTAGGTTTTCTCTCTCTCTCCCCTGTTTGTCTCTTTCCTGAAGTTGGGCATACTTCTGTGGTTATCTGAGTTGATTTCATAGAGGCCATATAAAATGGAGGAACAAAGCCATTGCCAAGATATTGCTATGAGCCGGGCGCGGTGGCGCATGCCTGTCATCCCAGCACTGGGGAGGCTGAGGCAGGAGGATCGTGAGTTCAAAGCCAGCCTCGGCCATGGCGAGGCACTTAGCAACTCAGTGAGACCCTGTCTCTAATAAAATACAAAACAGGGCTGGGGATGTGGCCCCGTGGTTGAGTGCCCCTGGGTTCAATCCCCAGTATCCCCCCCGCCAAAAAAAGATATTGCTATGAACCCAAAATGATGTGGGCCTTATCTAACCAAGTTATAGAAGCCAACTCTGAATTTGAGGGTAGGTTCTTTTTGTTTTTGTTTTTGTTTTGTAATGAGGCCACAGTGCTACCAAGGCAGGTCTCTGCTTGTTTTGCTGCAGTAAACAAAGCTGGGCCCCTGGGGATTCCTGTCCCCATGACTTAAATGATCAAGTTGACCAAAGTGACCCTGTTGAAACCCATGTGTAACGCGGATGGGGAAGCCAAGGCCACCCAGGATATGGTCCTGAGTGGGGTTGAATTACTATGTGGGGAAACATTTTGAGCCTTCTGGAAAACAAGGTGTCTTATAACTGCAAAGTGCTGTTTCTATTAAAGATAATCATCTAGAAGTAAATATTGTAGGGACTAAGTGCAAAAGAGCTTCCGGCGCACTGTTTCCATTTCAACGTGTACAAAGAAAACTGGTACTAAAATACATAGCACCTGTCAGCCTCGTGATTTCTTTCCCCCACATCCATTGGCTTTTCTCTCCCTCCCAGCATCCCTCTTGTAACTCAGGGGTTTACCTAGGTAGCCAGTGAGGGTGACACACTGGGTAGGTGACAGCTTTGTTTTTTTTTTTTTTTTTTTTTTTATACCAGGGATTGAACTTGGGGGCATTGACCATTGAGCCACATCCCCAGCCCTTTCTTGTATTTTATTTAGAGACAGGGTCTGACTGAGTTGCTTAGCACCTTGCTTTTGCTGAGGCTGACTTTGAACTTGTGATCTTCCTGTCTCAACCTCCCAAGCCACTAGGATGACAGGCAGGTGCCCCTGAGTCCTGGAAGACGTATAGTCTTAAAGATGGATTTAGCGTATCTCTTAACCTGCAATCCATATGAAGGCCTTGACGTCACTCTCATTTGAAAAATTTCATGTTTTGCACTCTGCACTGGAATTAATTCAGTCATCTGGTGTGTACTGTCTTGTCTTACATTTCGTTTCTTGTGTTAATTCGATGTAATCGGCATTCGTTATAAGAAATTTAGCATTTCCTTTACCCAGTATTCCAAGCAGTAGACAGTGACACTGGAAGAAAAAGGTTGGGGACAGTGCTTCTCAGACAGGACAATGCAGATTCTGATTTAGTGGTAGGAAGAGGTCGGGCTTCAGATGCTGAATTTGCAGTTAGTTCTCATGTGACATCAGTCTCAGTGGCAGGCAGATAAATGTGTAATCTGGTGTGAGCACCATACAATATTTACATGCATTGAAACATCACATGGTTCAAAACTCTAGAAGAAGCCAGGCACTGCGGTGCATGCCTATAATCCCAGTGGCAAGAGTAAGATGCATTGAAATCCCTCATAGTGAATTTGATAACGAAGAAATTCCTCCTGGGTCTTTTTTTCACCTTCGTTTCACTGTATTTTTATTTGAAATCAGAAGTCAATGAACCAGACCAACGGTTCTATCAACCTGTCAAGGAAGAAGTTTGCATTTGACTTAGTTTTAAATTTGGATATGCCCTGAACTTTTGCCTTCTATCTGAAATTGACCTGCTAACACTTGGTCCCAGACTGTGGTTAGTTATTGTTTGGTTTTGTTTTGTTTGGGTTATTTCTTTCAAGTCATGTGAAGTAAAGGATTTTGAATGCTGCCGCCGGGATAGATGCTTTCTGCAGAATCCTGGGAACTGAACTGTACATTGGAGACAAAGAGGGTCTGCTGCTCATGGAATGTTCTAGAAGATGATGGAAGACACTCTTGTTTTCCATAAAACCCTGTGGTTTATGAAAGCGAAATGTTGGCTTTTCTAATAAACACCTTCTCTAGGTTCCCATACTCTGTCGATTTTCCCTTAGTAGCATCACATATTATGTGACTGCTGGTGGTGACAACTCTTGGGAAAGCTTTTTTTTTTTTTTTTTTTTTTTTTTCCTTTAAACTTTTCTCCATTTGCGATATGGTGACAGCGGCCGTGGGAATAGAGAAAGATAGAGCCATTTTTCAGAGCCCGTCAAATGAAGGTACATTCAACGTTGGGACTTAATGAAAGTTGCTTCATTGTGACATGTGTCAGGGTCTTTGGTGATGCAAGTGTGGAGGGATCTTTTCTGAAAGATTTATGCCTCCAGTCTGGATTGGAGCTGCAGAGCCCTGACCTTGGCTTTGAACTTACAAAAGGTTCCTCCCTGTAATAAAATCCACAGTCATATGAAGAGGTTTTCAGATGAGGAAGGCGACTGAGAGTAAACAACCACTCCGAGGTTCTCTGAGAAGTGTAAATAGCACCACCAGCCGAGGTCTCTCCAGCTTTATCTTACCCAGAATCCCCTGATATCAAGGTCAAGGCCGTCACTGGGGTACTTGGGCATGAAAATGAATGAATGAATGATGTCCTTTTTTCAATGTTCAACAAAATGATCTTTGTTTTCTCAATGCACACAAAAAACCCCACGTCAGTATATTTGAAATTTTGATTGTAAAACCGGCTGCGAATGGATACGTAGTTACCCTGGCCATGAAGATAAGGCCCGGGGTGGGAGGGAGGCTTGGCTATTTTAGGTATGAATGTCTTTTCGGGCACACCTGGAAATCCAGGTGTTCTAAATCTACTTTTTATGTGTTTTCAAAGCTGATTCTCACATATGTAAAACCTGAGCTACTATGCACTTCAAACCTCTAGAAGAGGCCAGGCACCGTGGCACATGCCCGTAATCCCAGTGGCTTGGGAGGCTGAGGAAGGAGGATCGTAAATTCAAAGCCAGCCTCAGCAACTCAGTGAGACCCTGTCTCTAAATAAAACACAAAATAGGGCTGGGGATGTGGCTCAGTGGTCGAGTGCCCCTGAGTTCAATCCCTGATACGGAAAAAAAAAAAAAAAAAAAAAAAAAAACCTAGGAGAAAGGATTTTGAAAGTTGCCACCACAACCAAAAGACAAATACTTGAGATAAATGTGTAATCTGGAGTGAGCACCATGCAATATTTACATGCATTCAAACATCACATGGTTCCCTTATCAATATGTATAATTTCTATGTTTTGATGCATGACTTAAAAAGAAGTTGTTTTTTTTTTAAAAAAAAAAAAAAGACAAATTATGGAAAAGAAAATGTCAACCAAATATTTTTACGAACAGATTTTTTGAGTTATCATTTTTATGCCTCAGCAGTAACACATGCAATGTGCAATTCACTGTTTTTTAGTATGTTCACAGAGTTGTGCGATTCTTGCCACAATCAATTTTAGAATGTATTCAGCGTCCCCCAGAGAAACCCCTCTCCAGCCCTTGGCAAAATTGGTTTACTTTCTGTTTCTCTGGATTTGCCTATTTTGGATACTGCATTTAAAAGGAATCACATAATATGTGGTTTGTTTGTTTGTTTGTTTTTGTGACTGGCTGTTGCCACTTAGTTGGGTTTTTTTGTTTGTTAAATATTTATTTATTTGCTTTAGTTGTACACAATGCGTTTATTTTTTCGTGGTGCTGAGGATTGAACCCGGGTTGCACACGTGCTAGGCGAGCGCTCTACCGCTGAGCCACAACCCCAGCCCTCATCACTTAGTTTTTTTTGGTCACTGGCTGTTTTCACGGTTTGTTTGTTCATCCATACTGGCACCACAGCATGTACAAGTGCCTTTTTGGTTTTTGTTTGTTTGGGGTACCTGGAATTGAACCCAGGGGTGCTTCACCACTGAGCCACGTCCCCAACCCTTTCATATTTTATTTTGAGACAGGGTCTCAGTAAGTTGTTCAGCGCCTTGCTATATTACCGAGGCTGGCCTCAAGATCACAGGCATGTACCACTATGCCTGGCTGCTTCATTCTTTTTTAAGACCCAATAATATTCCAGTGTTTTAGATATGCCACCTTATATTATCTATTCTTCACGTGATGAATGTTGGAGTTGTTTAAAACTTTTTTTTTGTTTTATTAATAATACCCCTATAAATATTATTGTACAGTTTGTTTTTTTTTTTTTAAAAATGAAGGTATATTCTGGGGAGTGGAATGGTTGGTTCTGAATCAAAGATGTTTAACCAATATGTATTTAAATTTCGGCAGTCCTGAAACAATGTATTTCTTAAAAGAATATTTTAAAAGCTGCAAGAGAAAATGCGTCTCAGTAAATAGTTGGGCGCATCTGAACCAAGACTCTATGTCCTCAGTCTCTAGATGGTGACTTGTTCCCTAAACGTTTAGTCCCTCATCAATTTCAATAGCAAAGCAGCCCTCTGAGGATTAGGCATGAGAACACCAGGCAGAGAGTCACCTTGTTTATTACATGAAAAGTGAAACAAAGAATGAGTCCCTTCCACTAATTAAGAGGAAGATACAGGTGACAGTGAAGAAGAAGAAGAAGCATTTACAAACTAGTTTAGTGAGCCCAACAGGAAAAAATAATCTAATTGGATCCCCACTCACCTTTTGGAGGCTTCAAACACCTGCAGGGAAGATAGGAAATTGTGGGTAAGCTTTGTCAACGATTCTGTAAAATCCAGAGGTTGCAGATGCAAAACGGTCAAATTTGTATTTTATCATGCATCAACCTGCTGGTTGACATAATAAAATTGGGAGCAACCCCATATTGGAATCAGATCTTTACTGAGTAGCATTGGCTATGATGCCTTGGATCAGAACTCCAAGGGGGCGGGGCCCCATTCTGTGCACCAGGGTAGCAGTTTATTCAGGCACCTTGTACCTCGGCAGTCTGCGTGGCTTCCAGGTGATTAGCACCCTAGTGTATTTGCTGTTTTTGTAAGTATTCTGTGGGGACTGCCAGTTCTTTTTCCAATTGCAAATAGGTTAGAGGAAGGATGTAAACAGGTTAATTCTCTGCGAGGAACACGTGAAGATATTAAGATATTTCCCCCCCACACACACAAAAAAAAAAATCATTCCACTTGATCTGAATCATAAAAGATAGTATGAAAATACCGACTAAATGTCATCTCTATTGTTGGTAAATTTTTGAGTGCATGGAAGGTGTTTTTCAATTTTGATATATCTGTGAATGGCATAGATGTTTTATTTAATGGGCTCAAAATCAAACAAGCGGTATGTTCCTTAAATGCAAGTTATTGACACCCCTTTGTTGTACGTTTTGTATTATGATAATGTCGCGGAGTATCAAGCACAAAACCACAGTGGTTTACATTTTGCGGAGGGATCTCCTCACTACCGTTTTCTTTGATTTCCAATTCAGAGAGATCAAGGTTTTCTATTTAATAAGCGTTATTACCAACAAGTATGTGATGTGGAATACAATTGCTTATCAAATGCTAGCTTCTCAGGCTGTTGAAAAATGTGGCAGCCGAACTAAGGAAGGAAACTGTCAATGGAACATCATTCAGCTCTGTTTTCAGTGTGATATACAAACATACACACATACACAGAGTGTCACCTGCAGGAAGAAATTAACACTATGCCCAGCCCCTCAGTGCTAATCCAATTAAAGGGTTTTTTGTTTGTTTGTTTGTTTGTTTGTTTGTTTTGGGTGCTAGGGATTGAACTCTGGGCCACTCAACCACTGGACCACCTCCCCAGCCCTATTTTGTATTTTATTAGAGACAAGGTCTCACTGGGTTGCTAAGTGCCTCACCATTGCTGAGGCTGGCTTTGAACTCACGATCCTCCTTCCTCAGCCTCCCAAGCCGCTGGGATGACAGGCGTGCACCACCGCGCCCGGCTTAAGTATGCTTTATTTTTATTTTTTTTATTTTTTTATTTTTTTAATATGGATTCTGGCTATGTTGGCTGGATTGGCCCTGAACTCCTGGGCCCAAGCAGTTCTGCCTTAGCAGACTATGTAGCTGGGGGCTGTAGGTATAGGCCACCATGCCTAATTCTGGTACCATTATATTTTGATAGAGAAAATGCATAACCTCCCAGTGTCGTTCTCCTTAATATTTAAATAAATATGCATGCATCCGTGGTGAGCGGAACTGGGAAAGGGGATCTTCTTCTTCTCAAGAAAAGGTGGGACTCTTGGTCTCACAAGTTCACTGACAGAGCAGAGCCTGTGACAAGAGTGACCACGGTTTATGTAGCCGTGGCAGGAATCACTAGGTTTTGCATCCTGTCTTGGTGTGCACCTTCTCTGTGGACTCAAGACACGGACTTGAACTTGAACTTGAACTTGAACTCCATACCACGGCTGCTTTCTGAGAAACTACGGAAGACGGATTTGCTCCTGTGAAGCCTCATGTCCCTTCCTGTATTCCTTAGGAACAAAGCTGTCCCCAGCTGTCCTGGGACACTAGGGTCTATGAGACAGAGCTGGTAGCTGGGCGTGGTGGTGTGATCTCCGGATTCCTTCTGGCCATCAGGAGGTCGCCTGGCTCCGTTCTGCCTCTGAGCGCTGTGACCCAGGAGCCTTGGGTCCCCCGGTTTCATCTTTGAATCTCAATGTCCTCAGAGGTTTTAATTCTGTCCTTTCTGTTTCTTGTTCTAGCCACCTTAGAAGTCTTGTTCCGAAACCACCCATTTTACTCTTGAAGAGTGACACTAAATATGGAAAAAAAAAATAATAATAATAATAATTTTCTTGTTGCTGTCTGCTCGTAGAAAACATGTTTAGAATTTGAAGGTGGTGATTTCAGGAGGCGGTGCCGGAAATGTCTTTGAGAGGTTCTTAAGTGAGAAACGGTTTTGGGGGAGACGGGAATCTCCATGACTTGCAAAGACTTATTACTTCTTACTTGCAAAGGTTTATTCTGTCTTCCCAAGTAAACTTTAAAAACCTTGCTACAAATGTAAAACATCTTATCTGCATAGTAAGAATAGAATCTTGCTTAACGTCCCTTCCTACTCTTTTTCTTTGAAGATTGCTCTATCAGATCAGCCACTGAGTTTTTTATTTCTATTATTTTATTATATTATTATTTTTTTTATTATTTATTTATTTTTTGGGTGCTGGGGATTGAACTCAGGGGCACTCGACCACGGGACCACATCCCCAGCCCTTTTTTGTATTTTCTTAGAGACAGGGTCTCACTCTGTTGCTCAGGGCCTCGCCATGGCTGAGGCTGGCTTTGACCTCGCGATCCTCCTGCCTCAGCCTCCCAAGTGCTGGGATGACAGTGCGCGCCACGGCGCCCGGCCTGCTGAGTTTTTTTAAAAAGATAACCTTGTTGGTGCGTCTTCTGAGAGCTGGTTGCCCACAAGATGCTTCAACCAGAGCTGGAGTGGACTGTCTTTCCTGGAGGACACATTCTCCTCACAGGTGGGTATTCCCTCCTCCCCTTTGCAATCCACCCTGGGGTCTTTGGGAAGCTTTCTCTTTCTGACACAGGAGTCCTTTGCTTTTCTTTTGTTCCCAGTGAGGTGTCTTTTCCTGGTGTCCCCTGAGCTTTCGTGGTTCAGTTTTGCATCCTGTTCATTTGATCATTGTTTTTTTTTTTTTTTTTTTTTTTTTCTGTGCTGGTTCCAAAACAGTCATTGGACTTTCACGTTTCTGTCTGATTTCCCTGAACTCCTGTCTGAGCGAGGAAGCCCAGGCACCGGTCCTGTGGCATCTTGCCTGCCCTTTCTTGGCTCCTAAATTCTGTCAATTCTGTTTTAGATCTAAAAAAGGAAACCGATCAGCCAGGCGCAGTGGTGCACGCCTGTCATCCCAGCACTTGGGAGGCTGAGGCAGGAGGATCGCGAGGTCAAAGCCAGCCTCAGCAATGGCGAGGCACTTAGCAACTCAGTGAGACCCTGTCTCTAATAAAACACAAAAAAGGCTGGGGATGTGGCCCAGTGGTCGAGTGCCCCTGAGTTCAATCTCTGGTGCCAAAAAAAAAAAAAAAAAAAAAAAAAAGGAAACCTATCAGGATGCTCTGATGTTAAGTCAAGTCATTAGCACTCTTTTATAGAATTGGGTGTCAGTGGCATATTGTTGAATATGCCTGAAAAATATAATTACTAGCCTCATTATGCTCCAAAAAAGACCACCCAGTACCTTGACCTATGAAAGAAATACAATATACGCTAGAGATCAAGTCACTCCTATTTAAGTAAACCCTAAACACCACTGATACTAGTCAAGCCATGCTATAATGTACGTATAATTCAGTCTTAGTAAAACCAGAACGGATTTGTCTGAGATGGTAGTACCTTAATGAGCCATTTCACCCAATAAAATTTCTGCTGGGTGCACTGACACCAGCCTGCAATCCCAGGGGCTGTGGAGGCCGGGGCAGGAGGATTGTGAGTTCAAAGTCAGCCTCAGTAACTTGGTGAGGCTCTAAGCAACTTAGTGAACCTCTGTCCTAAAATAAAAAAATAAATAAAAAAGGGCTCACTGGTGAAGCACCCCTGGGTTCAATCACCAGCACCAAAATAAATAAATGAATGAAAAAATACAAAAAATTTCCCAAAATCCTTTAATGAGAAAGATCAGAAGGTGGATGACATGGCTGTTAATGACATTTGGGGATATCTTATCACTCCTCAGAATTTAAAACAAGATTTATTTCAATATTAACCTTTAAAAAAAATAACTCTAATACTCGATTATAGCAAGATATAATCATTTGTTCCCACCTGAAGCATTATTGTTACTCAGTGGCTTTGATATTAACATAAAGTAGAAATTTTATAAAACATGTGTTAATTTTTTAATTTTTTTGGGGGGGTGGGTACCAGGGATTGAACCCAGGGTGCTCAACCACTGAGCCCCAGCCCCAGCCCTTTTTTTGTATTCTTTTAGAGACAGGGTCTCACTGAGTTGCTAAGTGCCTCACCATTGCTGAGGCTGGCTTTGGACTCGCGATCCTCCTGCCTCAGCCTCCTGAGCCTCTGGGATTAGAGGTGTGCGCCACCACACCCAGCTATTATATATATATATATATATATATATATATATATATATATATATATATTAAATTAGAATAGATACATTTTCTATTGTATTCTATTGTACAAAGATGATGAATCCTGTCAAATAACAGAACCTGTGTGTCAGGACATCACTGGGAGTGTAACAACAGTGTTCCACTTCATGCTGCTCTGCCACAGGGACTTAAGTTTTTAAAGGGACACGTTTCCTTCTCTTCCTCTCTCCTTCCCCTTCCCTAGTCTCTCCTCCTCTCTAATCTCAGGAAACAGGATTTCCTTTCTTCCCCATCCTAGGCTGAGTTATCCTTGGCAGGTGTCCTTGAGCATACACCCAACACCACCCCAACACCGGGAGGAAGTTAATTCAGGCTTGGGCATGGGAAGGTCTAACAAAACGACCATCTCCCACATTAACAAGCGAATCGCAAATCCAGACAGGGAACACCTGGAAGGTAGCCTTTGAATCACCTCTTTACAAACCTCTGGTTCCCCCCTGAGAATCTCAGCCTCTGGGACTAGAGTCCCCTGTGTTTCTCCTTGGCTAGCAAAGCAATAGAACTTCTTTTCCCTTTTTTCTCAAAATGATATCCTTGCTGTTGCATTGGCATTGGGGACAAGGACTGAGCTTTCAGTAACAGGAGAGAAAAGCGGTGTCGGTCTTAAGGGCGGGACCTTCTTGACCACCCAGGTGGTCACGCGCAGGTGACTTTTCTTCTTACTCTTGGGCTGGCTCTGCTGTCTCCCTCCCAGCCAGGGGAGGGTGACCACAGGAGATCGGTGACGGTGACAACAAGGAACAGGATGACGACATCACTGGCAACCTGCACCACTGGACTCTCTTGTCCCTATACGCCCTTGTCCTCTGATGCCAGTGCGGGTGCTCTGTCCTGAGCCCTAACGCAGCAGATGAGCTGCTCCCGCAGACCAGGTCCCTCAGGGATGGTGGAGACGCTCTGCTGTGAGGTCCCCTCCCCTCCGGGAGGCCTGGCTGTGTCGTCTCAGTTCTTCCTGCAGGGGAATCCCTCCCTTGAAGTTAGATTAAAGCCACTGCCTGCAAAGCAGTGGGGACGTCTCCTTCCAAGTTCATCCCTGCTTCTCCAACATGCCCATCACAATGTGCATTGGCTTGGGATCCGTCCCGAAAAAATCAATAAAACCCTGACTGCCAAGTGCGGTACCTGCCAATATGCTGCTGCTGCTGCTGCTGCTGCTTCTTCTCTTCTTCTTCTTCTTCTTCTTCTTCTTCTTCTTCTTCTTCTTTTTCTTCTTCTTCTTCTTCTTCTTCTTCCTCCTCCTCCTCCTCCTCCTCCTCCTCCTCCTCCTCCCTCCTTCTTCTTCTTCTTTCTTCTTCTTCTTCTTCTTCTTCTTCTTCTTCTTCTTCTTCTTCTTCTTCTTCTTCTTCTTCTTCTTCTTCTTCTTCTTCTTCTTCTTCTTCTTCTTCTTCTTCTTCTTCTTCCTCCTCCTCCTTCTTCTTCTTCTTCCTCCTCCTCCTCCTCCTCCTCCTCCTCCTCCTCCTCCTCTTCTTCTTCTTCTTCTTCTTCTTCTTCTTCTTCTTCTTCTTCTTCTTCTTCTTCTTCTTCTTCTTCTTCTTCTTCTTCTTCTTCTTCTTCTTCTTCTTCTTTTTCTTAATTTTGGTTGGTACTGGGGATGGAACCCAGGGGTGCTTAACCACTAAGCCACGTCCCCAGCCCTTTGTATGTGTTATTTAGAGACAGGGTCTCCCTACGTTGCTTAGGGCCTCACTGAGTTGCCGAGGCTGGCTTTGAATTGCGATCCTCCTGCCTCAGCCTCCCGAGCTGCTGGGATTACAGGTGTGTGCCGTCGCACCCAGCTACCAATAGGCTTCTTTATCTCACTTCTTCATCCGTTTCCTTCTTAGAGCCACAAGACTGGGACTCAGCCTTCACATTTCTGATTCTTTAATATATGAGCATAGGGCTGTCGATGCTATTTGTATTTTTCCTTTTGCTATTTGGAGAAAAATTGTATGGCTATATTATTTCCCCCCCCCCCCCCGGAGACCAAAGGTATAGCTCAGTCATAGAGCACTTGCCTAGCAAGCTGGAGGCCCTGGGTTTGATACCCAGTGCCGGGGGGAGGGGGGGGAGGGAGGGAGGGAGGGAGAAGGGGAGGGAGAGAAAGAAAGAAAGAAGGAAAGGAGGGAAGGAAGGAAGGAAGGAAGGAAGGAAGGAAGGAAGAAAGAAAGAAAGAAAGAAAGAAAGAAAGAAGGAAGGAAGGAAGGAAGGAAAGAAGGAGGAGGAAAAGGAAGGAAGGAAGGAAGGAGGGAGGGAAGGAAGGAAGGAAGGAAGGAAAGAAAGAAGGAAAAGCTGGAAGACAGAATTTGTTTTCCCTGAAAAAAAATATTCTTCAAGGAATATATCATGTGATTGATCAAGGATTGGTGTTTAGTCAAAGAGTTACTCCAAACTTCATCATGGGAAATAATTAGAGAACAGCCCTCTTTAAATTTTGGAAATAAAAGAAAACTAAAGCATAGTTGGGCTCTCGGCTGCTTTTAACTAAGTGTTAAAGCTTTCCTGGTCTTCTAACTTTTTTTTTTTTTAAGTTGTATTCATATGGCAATTTAAAACACTGTGACATCTTTAGAGATGTCTCCTGAGGAAGCAGATTATCTCCGTTACCAGAAGTGACCAGAACGTGGAAAAAGAGCTGCTGGGTCTAGGAAAAGAATCTTCCGAGAAAACCTGTTGGATGACCTTGAACTCTATACAGCTTCTCAACAAGAGCTGAACTTGACTTCCTGCCTCTTCTTTTTTGTAGACCAAAAAAAAAAAAAAAAAAAAAAAAAGGAAGCCAAGTATTGCCATCTAATGAGTGCAATGATCTCCCCCATAGAAATGTCCACGGTCCTGGACAGACGTAGATGGGAAGGTCATGGGCGTGGGCTGTGGGGCTGGATGGTAGGAGGCAAGCTTTGCTCAGATTTGCTGTGAGATAGTCAGGAATTCTTAACTAACGGACAGGTCCAGGGAAGGTCAGATAGATAAATAGGAACATCTTGCATTTCTGTCTCCCTCGATCCCTGAGGCCCTCGGTTCTTAGGGATGCAAGCTATTGCTGTAACTTGTCTTCATTTAATGTCCACACTACCAAGAGAATGTCGCATTCTGCACACTGTGCTAGGCAGCAGGTGGGTGGGTCCCGTCATGATTCACCGTTGGATGTCCACTTCACTTTTTCCCCCCTGTGACTCACTGATTCCATTCCACAGAAACCAGTGACGCTCGTCTGACTCTTGTAATGAGGTTTCTGACCTTTCCTGATCCCCGTTGTACAGTCTCAAGAAGTGAAGAGTCCATCTAATGAGTGAAATGATCTCCCCCATATAAATGATCACGGGTGCAATTTAACAAATCCAGACTCAAGTAAAAATCTGTCTTGATATTCACTCTGAGGACGCATGTGACACTCAGCAGAAATAACCCGTGACAGTGTTGGCTCCAATGCTTGATCTTGTAAGAGACAGTTTCAACCCCATGCGCAAGAATTAACACAGGGCTACGTTGCGGGGTTAGGAATGAGAAAGCTTTGTGTTACTCTGTTGTGAAATGTGCCAAAAGCCATATTTTGCAAGTAATTGACCTGTTAACTCACACTGGGCCTTTTATGTTTTCAGTTTCAGCATCTTGTATTCTTGAGGCTGATTTGGTTATAGATGCATGTAAATCTCGGGCTCAAAGATCACATTCTTACAGGATCATAAGCTTAGAGTTAACACAAGTAAAAGAAGCTACTATTTCTTCATTTTCTCAGATACTTTCTTCTAGATTTTACTGTACATTGAAGGGAAGTTCTTTTGACTACAATGTTCATACTAGGATTAAAAAAAAAATCAAAAATATTAGCCATTAGTCAGCAATGGCGAAAGCTATGAGACCCTTTTTAAAATACAAAAAGGGCTGGGGATGTGTCGAGTGTTCAATCCCCAGGCTATCTTTTTGAAAAACTGGTGTGCAGGCATGGTGGCACACACCCGTCATCCCAGCAACTAGGCAGGCTGGGCATGAAGACTGTGAGTTCAAAGCCAGCCTCAGCAACTCAGCAAGATCCTTTCTCAAAATAAATATATATTAAAAAAAAAAAAAAAAAAAAGGGAACTGGGGATATGGCTCAGTGGTTAAACACCCCTGGGTTCAATCCCTGCTACCAAAAACAACAAAAAAGAAGAAACTAAGTTGTAAATGTCATTAACTAATGACGGAAATAGAGTTCTACAAAAAGCAACACTTTTTTTTTTTCTTTAAACATAGATAACCAGAAGAAAAGGAATATAGGAATAAACATTTCACTTCTAAAAAATTTAATTTCCCAATGTAAGTGAAACATTTTGGTGCATATTAATAGCATTGTTAATATGTACCAAATTATTATTAAATTCTAGTTTAGTTTCTTAAGAAGGCAACCATAACATGGTTCATAATCTTTCTGTTACATTCATAATGCATGTACCTTTATGTCTCAGTAGAGAAATTGCATATCTTCCTGGGGTTATTCCCCTTAATACTTAAATAGATTTACATTTACCCACAGTACAGAGAACTGGGAAAGGAGATATTGTTTTTCTCAAGGAAAGGTGGGACTTGGGTCTCACAAGTCCACTGAAGGTACTGAGGGAGCAGAACATGTATAATGGGTTTGTGTAGTCATGGAACAAATCACTAGGGTTTTTATTTTTTTTAGTACCAAGAATTGAACTCAAGGGCACTTGATCACTGAGCCACCTCCCCAGCCCTTTTTTATATTTTATTTTGAGTCAGGGTCTCTCTGAGTTGCTTAAGGCCTCTAAGTTGCTGAGGCTGGCTTTGAACTCGAGATCCTCCTGCCTCAGCCTCCCCGGCCACTGGGATCACAGGTGTGTGCCACCGCGCCCCCTCTGCAGGACTCTGTGGGACAGACTTCTTCCTGTGCATCCTGGTGTGATCTCTGGATTCGTTGGGGCCATCACGGGTCACCTGGCACCGTTCTGCAGCTGGGTCCTGTGACCCAGGAGCCTGGCCCTGTTTCATCTTTGTACCTAGATATCTTCTGGAGTTTTAAATGGTTATTCTGTCTTGCCTTCTACTTCCTGTCCTGCCACCTTAGAAGTCTTGGTCAAAAATCTCAGTTTTACTCTTGAACTCTGATATTAAGTGAAGGAAAATCTTTTACTGCGGTTGTTGTCTCTCTGGGAAATGTTTAGAACTTGAGGATGGTGAGTTTAGGAGGCTGTGTAGGAAATGTCCTTAAAAGATGGGGTATCTTGCCGGGCGGGTGGCGCACGCCTGTAATCCCAGCAGCTCGGGAGGCTGAGGCAGGAGGATCGATTGTTCAAAGCCAGCCTCAGCAAAAGCGAGGCCCTAAGCAACTCAGTGAGACCCTGTCTCTAAATAAAATACAAAATAGGGCTGGGGATGTGGCTCCGGGGTTGGGTGCCTCTGAGTTCAATTACAGATACCACCTGCTAAGACCCCCCAAAAGAGATTCAGCATCTTAGATGAGAGATGGTGTTGGGGAGACAGGATCTTGCTATTACTTATTCTGTCTGTGCAAGTAATGTGAATTCTGAAGCCTTGTGTCATCTGTAAAACACCTTATATTCCTGTGACACAAATTGGGGCTGAATATTGCTCCTGTCCCTTCCCATGCTTTTCTTGAGGATTTTTAAAAATCCAATTACTGTTTTTTTTTTTTTTTAATTTAATTCAATTTATTTATTTATTTTTCTTTTTTTTTTTTTTTTTTTTTTTTTTTTTGGTACTGGGGATTGAACTCAGGGGCACTCCACCCCTGAGCCACATCCCCAGCCCTTTTTTTTTTTTATTTTATTAGAGACAGAGTCTCACTGAGTTGCTCAGTGCCTCGCCATGGCTGAGGCCGGCTTTGACCTTGCGATCCTCCTGCCTCAGCCTCCCAAGTGCTGGGATGACAGGTGTGTGCCACCGCGCCCAGCTCTGTTTATTTCTTTAAAGATCATTTTGTCAGTGTGTCTTCCAAGAGCTAGTTAGTTGCCCAACAGATACCTTTCCATGTTGAATTTCCCAGGAAGAGAGCAAGATTCTTCAACAACTAGGTGAAGGGCGTTTCAAAGTCTCTCGTCTAAGAAAAGATACGTATTTGAAGGGATGACTATGCTGACTCTCCTGACTTGGTCTGTAAGTTGATGGGTGTTTATGATAGTCTAATCTTTTTCTACTGTGGAATCCCTCCTATCCCCATTTCAAGTCTTCCCTCAGGCCTTCCCGGAGCTGTCTCTTTCCTGCTTTTTCTGTTTGCAAACATATGTCTCTTCCTGGTATTTCCTCTCACTTCTGAGTTTCAGTTTTGAATTTTCTTTTGATTTCTTCCGTGGGCTTTTCCGCTGCCTTTTCTAAAGCAATCAATGTACGTTCGGGGACATAGTTTCCCTCCCAACTCTTATCTGAGCTAGGTAGAAGTCGAAGCCCACCTTTCTGTCTCCAGAAAGTTGCTTCCTTTCTGACGCTCATACTTAGTACTGAGCTCATGTTCACATTCATGGGTTGGGTGAACTTGAACGACCCCTTTACACGGCAGACTCGTGATGCTTTCTGAATGTTGTTATCAAAAGGAGCCCTGGTTATTTATTTATTTATTTATTTTATTTTTTTTTTTTTTTGTAGATGGACATAAGACCTTTATTTTTATTTTTATTTATTTTAATTTTTCTGTGGTGCTGAGGATCGAACCCAGTGCCTCACACGTGCGAGGCAAGCGCTCTACCACGGAGCCCCAGCCCAGCCCTGGAGCCCTAGCTCTTTATGCTAGACGTGGACAGGAACTCTGGAAGATTGAATTGTTTTATATTTTGATGTCATTCTTTCCAATGTGTTTTTGAACATGTGAATGACGCGAGAGAACCTTTGTTTGGATGAGCACAGTAAAAACCCTCTCAATATAGAACGCGTCAAAAATCTCTTGTTTCATTAGCACACCTTCAGAATTTTTGAGATCGATTTTCAGCAAGGACCGATCTGGAACTCTGACATCTTGGTAGCCTGAAGAAATCTGCCGCTCTCTTGAAGGTGGGTTTTTGAAAACTGCAAACATCAATCCCACTGTGTTGCTATTAGTGGGGCCCAACATCAATGAGTGGATTTTCTATATCACCGGGAGCAGCAGGAGACTTGAGACCTCAGTACCACCATCTTGCACGCGAAGCCTCATTTTCTTTAGAGAAGCGTCTAGAGAATCACGAAGCAGGGATTTAGGGGTGAAGAAGTTCGTATCCACATCTCCCATCTTATAACTCAAAGACGACATTTATATATCAGGGAACCTTTTCAAAACCATCCAGATCTATGGGTAAATTCCAACTCTACAAAGTTCAGCTAGGAGGAAAGTTTACTCAAATGAAGTTTTCCAACACCCTTTTCTAAGCCTAATCCTCTTGCTTCTAGGCTGACTTAGGTTTACAGAACTCAAATCATTATTGGACTTCCCCAGTGACTGTGGGTGATATTTGATTTCATAAGCTGAGACAATTTTTTTAAAAAAAATTTAATTCAGTGTTTCTTAAAGAGCTTGACCCGAAAGCCAGTGTCCCATGCTGAAAATATTAAATTAGCGTTCTCAAATACATAGCATAGGAAAGGTTGACGCCATGGATGCGAGGTCATATCGAAGATGTACACTCCGTTTCAGCCCTGAAATAATAAAAATAAAAATATTTCAAGACTCAGAGCCTATCAGTGTTTTTAGGTCAACAAAAATAGCTTTCTCCTTTCTCTATTCTGGAAGTGTAACATTTTATATCAGGTTAATGAAGTAGAATAGAGTGTGGAGACCAGACTTGAAAATATTACTCTACAGTTTAGATCTTGGCTTCAGAGGTAGACCAGTGTGACCTTGAAAAAGTCACTCAGATTTCCTCTCCTTATTTTTCTCATCTCTATAAACGAGGTGGAAAAAAAAGTTATCTGCAACATGGAGTTTTTATGCTTATTGAAAGAGTAGTACAGAATTAATTCTTCTTTTTTTTAAAATATTTTTTAGTTGTGGATAGACCTTTATTTTTATATGCGGTGCTGAGAATCAAACCCCGTGCCTCACACATGCCAAATAAGTGAGCTACCGCTAAGTCACAGCCCCAGCCCAGAATTAATTCTTCTTCTTTTTTTATTTTTTTTATTTTTATTTTTTTTGTTTTTGGTACCAGGGATAGAACTCAGGGGCACTCGACCACTGGGCCACATCCCCAGCCCTGTTTTGTATTTTATTAGAGACAGGGTCTCACTGAGTTGCTAAGTGCCTCGCCATGGCTGAGGCTGACTTTGAACTCGCCATCCTCCTGCCTCGGCCTCCCAAGTGCTGGGATTACAGGCGTGCGCCACCACGCCCAGCTCAGCAGGACAACTTGATGCAGCATTTTGAACTATAATCTTTCACTTTCAATTGTCATCCACACCTTGCCTCACATTTCTCTCTGGAGGTAATGATGTTGCTTCTGTTTGATGGAAAGTGTTAACACACTATTCACCATGGGCATCTGCTTGACTAAGACACTTTTAGGCAACTTTTGCACTTGGGGATCCAACATATCCGATTCATTCTTCCCACTAGCTACCTCCTGAAGATTGAAAAGTATGTTGGTGTCTGGGGCCAAGATCATGAACTTGTTCACAAACATGGCTTATAATTGCACCGCCCCCCCCCCCCCATGCCAGGCGTTCCATCCATCTATCCAGGGACACATCATGACTCCCCATCTCAGTTTCTGCTCCTCCTAAAGATATAAGCAGAAAGAAAGAGGAGGCATTTTCAATCACATTCCTGGAAACGGAACCAAAGTCCCTTCCTTCCCCCATTTCTTTCCCCATAAGTGAATGTTGTACGGTGAATTGTGTCCTCTTGCAAATTCATGTTGGAGGGACAATGCCCCTGTTCATCAGAATAGGCCCTTGTTTAGCCAGGCACGCTGGTACACACCTGTAATCCCAGCGGCTCCGGAGGCTGAGGCAGGAGGATGGCGAGTTCAAAGCCAGCCTCCGCAAAAGCAAGGCGCGAAGCAACTCAGTGAGACCCTGTCTCTAAATAAAGTACAAAAAAGGGTTGGGATGTGGCTCAGTGGTCGAGTGCCCCTGAGTTCAATTCCCAGTTACCCCCCACAAAATATAGGTCCTTATTTGGAAATAGAGCTACTGCAGATGTAATTAGTTAAGAGGACATCATATAGGTTTAGGGTAGCCCCTACTCCGCTATGACTCATGTCCTTATAAAAAGGGGAAATCTGGCCACCAGTAGGGAGGAAATCATGTGAAAGCTGGAGTTAGTTTGTCACAAGCCAAGGAAACACCGCAAGCTAGGGAGAACTCTACATCATGTACAACCACAAGAATGGGATCCCAATTAGAACAAGTTATACTCCATGTACGTATAATATGTCAAAACACACTCTATTATCATGTATATCTAAAAAGAACAGAATTTTAGAAATTTTTTTAAAGAGAAGCTAGGTAGAAAAAAACTTTCTGTAGCCCCTTGAGAGCTTTTCTGCTCTGACACCTTGATCTGAGACCCGTAGCCTCCCAAACTTTGACACAGTACATTTTTCTTGCTTATAACATTCAGCTTGTGTTACTGGGTTCCAATAGCCCTAGCAACCAAATGCAGAAAACCCTGGGGACATTACCTCCCCTCCTCCCCGGCGTAACACCATTCCCCATCTCCTTCACAACACATATTGTCTATTTCTCTAGGTCATTAAGTGAGTCTCTAGATTATTCCTAACAGTTTCAGTAGATAGTATTTTCCCCAATTTTAAATGACATTGCTGCGTTCACAAAATGTGCATTAATATGCTGACTTGTCTCTAATATGATAGTTTTAAATTCTGCAGATTGGTGTTATAATCTACTTTGATTTGAAACTGTACTTTGAAGTACTTGCTAATTTACATAACTTCTGCTTTATGTACTTATTTGATATGTAAGTCTTTAATTTGGGCTATTTTTTTTTTCCAAAATAGGAATGAGTAAAAAAAAATCAAATATGTAAAGAGTTATTTCCTTTTTTTGTATATTTTCACCTAGTTTTTGGCTCTAGGCATATATATTTTACACAGTTCTAATATATATACACATAGACACACATGTATTGTTCTGAATATTTGATTTATTATTCAATATGTTTACAAACATACTCTGTTTGTATTGCCTTTATGAAACATTCTGAATTAGTAAGTAACATCTCGTCAAACTTATATACCCCAAATTTTATTGATATAAATACTTCCCATTATTGAACCTTCATTTTTTTTTCCTATTCTTTTCTGCAACTGGAATTTGTTCAAATCCCTGTGAATACTCTAACCATAAGAAGTATAGGTCAAGCCGGGCGCGGTGGCGCATGCCTGTGATCCCAAAACTTTGGGAGGCTGAGGCAGGAGGATCGCGAGTTCAAAGCCAGCCTCAGCAATGGTGAGGCATTTAGCAACTCATTGAGACCCTGTCTCTAATAAAATACAAAAAAGGTCTGGGGATGTGACCCAGTGGTCGAGTGCCCCTGAGTTCAATCCCTGGCATCAAAAAAAAAAAAAAAAAAGAAGTATAGGTCAAAGGCTATGGATTTTGTTGATTTTTCAGTAATTATTTTCATAAGGATTATTCGTAAGGAAGACAATATTGAAATTGACTAACTTAGAATGGCAAATTATTCTTGAAATTAGTCTAATTCAGCAGGTTGAAAACCAATAATATAGGGATAATATCCAATTCAGGTGCTGAATTTTTTTTGGGGGGGGGGGTGGGTGGGCAGCTAACAGGGATTGAACCCAGGGGTGTTTAAACACAGAGCAACATCTCCAGCCTTTTTCATGTTTTCTTTAGAGACAGGGTCTCCCTAAGTTGTTTAGGGCCTTGCTAAGTTGCTGAGGCTGGTTTTGAACTCATGATCCTCCTTCCTCAGCCTCCAAAGGTACTGGGATTACAGGTGTGACTCACTGCACCCTGCTCTTGGGCTGAATTTTAGGATTCAGAATTCTGAGGTTCCGAATATTGAGTACTGTATCAGGTGAATGCTTTACCCATCCACATGAACTTCAACTTGTCATGTACCTGCAATATAAGTCTCTGTCTTTGCAATCCCTCTCTCCATCAACACTAACTTCTTTTTAGTCATGTTTCCCGGGGGGGTGGGGGGGATGTAGATTTTTCTTAGTGTGTCAGCCTCAGTATTTCCCCCTTAATTTCCAGCTAAGATAATAATCTTGAGGGAAAAAACACTACTTGGAAATGCCCTAGGTGTAGTCCCCAGAGGGGTTCAATATATGAGTCTGCGTTATTTAAACGTAGTAAACAAACCGTGGCCTTTTGTACTTGACCAGATACACCTGACGCAGAAATCAATAAGGCATTCTAGTTTCCTGAACGTGCTTTCTTTTCATCTTTGTATGATAAAGGAAAACGTATGAAATTAATGTCATAAGTGAACAGATTCTCAAGCTTTACCCCTTGATGCTGAACAGCTACCTGCTTCAAAGACTATGCTGAATCCTTGTAGGAAACCATTATTATTTTGTTTTCTTCTGACAATTACTGTTCTAGTACGGGAAACAGTTTGGATCAACAAATATTATTTTGCATACAGTGGTGTATCCCTGATCAAGAGTTGCAGATCTTGGGTTGGTTTCCGTTTGGGAATTATATATATATATATATATAATGAGATATCCTGAGGATGGAGGATTCAAGTCTAAACATGAAATTCATTTATGTTTTACGTAGAGCTTATACATATAGCCTGAAGTTCATTTTCAATATAGTATTTTAGTGCCTCCTGTGCATTAACTGGGACCTGTCGCACAAGGTCAGGTGTGGAATTGTCCTCATGGGGCACCATGCTGGTGAGCGGGAAGTTTTGAATTTTGAAGCAGTTCAGATTTGGGGTCTTGGGATTTGGATTTGTACTCAGCCTATACTATGAATGGCAGCGGGTCACTCAGCCCTTGCAGATTTAAGGAGAGAAACATTTATTTTTCTTGCAGACTCCATAGTGATACAGAATCCCTTTAAATAAATAAAGACCAAACAGGGTGCGGTGGCACACGCCTGTCATCCCAGCACTTGGGAGGCTGAGGCAGAAGGATCGGGAGTTCAAAGCCAGCCTCAGCCATGGCGAGGCACTGAGCAACTCAGGGAGACCCTGTCTCTAAATAAAATACAAAAAAAGGGCTGGGGATGTGGCCCAGTGGTTGAGTACCCCTGAATTCAATCCCTGGTACCAATAAAAAAAAAAAAAATAAAGACCATCTACTAAAATGAAAGGGTCAGAGGAAGCAAACATATAGCTTCGTCTGCATCATTATACATAATCAGCAGGTGTATTGTGAGCCAATGAATAGATGGTTAGAAAGACTGGGAATTTTAAGAATTATCTAAAGAAGCCAACATATGTGACCCATTGTACAGATTTTTGGGGGGGGGGCGGGGGGAATTGAACTCAGGGGCACTCGACCACTGAGCCACCTCCCTTGCCCTATTTTGTATTTTATTTTAGAGACAGGGTCTCACTGAGTTGCTTAGTGCCTCGCGTTTGCTGAGGCTGGCTTTGAACTTCCGATCCTCCTGCCTCAGCCTCCCGAGCCGCTGGGGTCATAGGCGTGCGCCCCCGCGCCTGCCTGCGTAGTATGATCTCTTCATCTCCCTTTGGGTTGCGTTTCTTTCTCTGACTAGCAGTGAACTCGAAGGTGGGTGTGGGTGAATGGTAAAGCGCGCCGATCACGTCCTGATGACGCCAAGTTGCAGCATGTTGGTCGGCACTAATTGGTTTAGTCTCCAGACAGCTAGCTTGGGCTCCTGAGTATTCATTTGTCTTGCGACAAAAGTGGTCCCTCGAGAGAGAGAGGGGGGTGGGGGCTGTGCAGCGGAGAAGAGAGAAGAGGGTGGGGTAGAATCCATTCTGCTTCCACTTCAAGTACTGGATGTGATAAGATGCTGGTTCCTGCTGTAGAGATGATTTCTTGGGAAAAAAAAGAAAATTGGCAATGGGTCTGGGGTTGTGGCTCAGTGGTAGAGCACTCACCTACTGTGTGCGAGGCACTGGGTTCAATCCTCAGCACCACATAAAAATAAATAAAATAAAGGTATTGAGTCCAACTACAACTAGTGTGTGTGTGTGTGTGTGTGTATATATATATATATGTATATATATATGTATATATATATATACATATATACATGTGTGTGTGTGTGTGTGTGTGTGTGTGTAAAATTGGCAGATATTTCAGTATTTGTCCTTGAACTACAGAAATTCTACATAGGGACAATTTTCAGACATTGTGTAGAAGTATCGTTAATAGTAAATTTCACTAATGTAGTTGAATACGTAATTGTGGATGAGAGAATATTCAGGGAAAATTTTTTTAACAAATTTTTGTGTAATGATGTTTATGCATTTCATTTGTTTTAACCCAAAGTTTACCTTCCATTATACCTATCGGAGGGAGAAGAAAGAGATGCTAAGGGTTTTGGGAATTCTAAACCAACCCTGTTTATTCATTCCTTCAGACGGAGGAAAAAAACAAAAAACAACAACAACAACAAAAAAAAAAAAACAACCAAAGTATTTTTCTTTTAACTTCTTCGTAAAGCAGGGTTAATAAAAAAGTACACTGAGAAATATCACTAGCACAGAAAAGTAATAACTATATAAGTGACTGCATGCTAAGGGAGAAAAATCTAAGAAAAGTGCCCCGGAGCATTCATTTTTTATTTATTTTTAGTTTTTTAGTTGTAGGTGGACACATAGCTTTATTTTATTTGTGTGGTGCTGAGTGAGGTTCGAACCCAGGGCCTCGCACATGCAAGACGAGTGCTCTACAGATAAGCCATAGCCCCAGCCCCTGGAGCATTTATTAAATAACAAGTTTTCTGTGCTTACTTTCTGGTTACCTTCCCTTTAGCCAAGGGGAGCTAGAAGGAAAATAGGAAGAAGAGATACGACCACTATTGTCCGTTAATGACCGTACCTTACGTGATGCATGGAAGAGTGCAGAAATACTGAAATTGTCAATTGGGTTAGAAAACGTCGGTTTGGCAAATGAGGAAACCAACAGAGAGGGGCGTGAGGTGGACGGACTCGTGACTGTCGCTGGAACTTGAATCCGTGCTTCTGTTTCTTGGTTTGCCTTGTCTGTGCTCTTGGCTTTCTGTAGTGATCTGGGAGTCAGAGCCAGATTTGGGATGCTTGGGGAATGAACTTTTGCACACTTAAGCTCATCTGCATTTGAAAAACTTCAAGTGGAGTAAGTGTGCAGTAGCAGTTGACCTTGGCAAGGGGCTATGTTGGCCAAGGGCTGTTGAAGAGATGATACCCTTACTCTTTTATTTTTTTCTCTAGAGTCAGGTAAGGGTATAATAAATTAATAATATTAAGCCATATGCCGTAGTCGTTTGTGTAGTCATCCTATGCCCGCCAGACTTCTCAGTATATGTTTATTGACCTTGTTTTGCAAACAAGTCCAAAGAAGAACA
Organism: Tamias sibiricus; assembly: GCA_025594165.1. Lineage (NCBI taxonomy): Eukaryota > Metazoa > Chordata > Mammalia > Rodentia > Sciuridae > Tamias > Tamias sibiricus. The sequence goes on from CM046675.1 coordinate 15,715,131, forward strand.
CTTGTTTTATCCAATTATGAAGGCGTTGGAGAGAACGAACGGGGTTCATGCAGAATTCCCACAGCACTTACCCTCACGTCCTCCTCCTTCCTAACCTCGGCACAACAGAAAGTGAACTTTGGAATTTTAAGACTCATCACAAGCTGGGCACAGTGGCACACGCCTGTAATCCCAGCACTCAGGAGGCTGAGGCAGGAGGATCAGGAGTTCAAAGCCAGCCTCAGCCATGGCGAGGCACTTAGCAACTCCGTGAGACCCTGTCTCTAATAAACTACACAAAAGGGCTGGGGATGTGGCCCAGTGGTCGAGTGCCCCTGAGTTCAATCCCTGGTACCACAAAAAAAAAAAAAAAAAAAAGACTCATCACAGTGTGTGACACTGTTCCTCCCACACTGATCACATTTAATTCTCGCAGGAAACCTGATACATCCTCTCTCTCCGGGACGTTTGGTTTAAAATTAATGGGCAGCCAATGGCAGAGGGTAGATAGATTCACTGAAATTCGCTGAAGCTAGCACCCAGCATGTACGAGAGGACATGTGAGATCGTCCTCAGACCACCGAGGGCAAAAATGGCTGTGCTGATACTCTGTGTTGAAGGCCTCCATCAGCTCCTAATGAGCTTGCAATTAGCAGAGCCGCCATCTTGACTGGTTGTCCAGCTACCATTGGGCAGGGCCACTGACCTTGGCAACTGTGATATTCAACCTCTGTAGAAGTGACTTGTGAGACCCCAAAGCCCTGCACAGGTGTTTCCAAGTATTTTAAACCAGCAAAGTGTAGACAGCACATAGGTCATTAAAACTAACTACCAGTGTTTACCATCACCCCAGACAGGACACATTCTCTGCAGATATCGGTCTACCTGTGGCTCGGTAGCCCAATGTCCCTTGCCATCTAATGGCGCTTTAACAACACCATCTTTATTTTCAGCCTGAACATAACTGCAGATTAAATTAGGCAGGCAAGGCTTCTTCTTGATAAGATCAGGAAGTAGGTTTGAAGGCGCACTGGGTGGGAAATAACTCTAGCCTCCTAGCCTCTCAACCACTCACCTTATCGCCTGGGTAAATAAGAGCTCTGCAATTATGTTGGGAGAATTTCTAAGAGTGAGATAAGCAAAAAGGCTTTCCCGGGACCCAGATTCAAAGGTTTGATTGTGAGATGTGATTTAAGAGACCTAAAGGAAGAGAAATAGCAAAGAGGAACTAGTAGACAGACTCTCAGTCATCATCTAGCATCAAAAAAAAAAAAAAAAAAAAAAGCCATCTGCCAAGAAAGACGACAAATAAGAAATAATCTCCCCACACACAACTTAAGCCTTTGCATTTTATAATTTTCGGTTCTTCACAGCGCCGCTAGCAGAGCAGCCGCTACTGTTAGTACAGATTTCGCTGAATGTCAGATTGAGAGCTGCAGAAGGTTTATTTCTGCGGGAGATTAAGGGACAAATATTTCCAGATTAGTTTTTCGGGGTGGCAAGATCAACTCACAGCACGAGGCGCCCTGTCATCCCAGAGATGCGTCGCGGCACTTTTTTCTTCTCTCATAAATGAAGTGACAAAATTGCCTCTTGCAGCAAAGGAAAGGGGCCAGGATGCTGTTGTGGTAGGTGAATTCACCTGGGGGGGTGAATGGCCTGTTCCCCAGGCTGGGGAGCAGGTCCGGGTTCAGGAAGGGCCTTCGGTGTTCTCTTTGACACTGAGAGATCAGAAAACACCTGATTGTGCTTTTGCTGTCTGCCTGAGGGTCCTGTGAACAACCATTTCCACCCACCCTGTTAACCTCTCCAGTGAGCATGCGTCAGGACACCACAAGACACAGCCTCAGCATTATCACAGGTTAATTTGTTTTTTTTTTTTCCTTTTCTTTTATACTAATGCAGAATGCATTACAATTCCTATTACACGTATAGAGCACATTTTTACATATCTCTGGTTGTATACAAAGTCTAGTCACACCATTCCTGTCTTCATACATGCACATAGGGTAATGGTATCCATCTCATTCGACCATCTTTTTTTTTTTTTTTTTTTTTTTTTTACCCTTTTGCCCCCTGCCTTCCCCTCCCTCCCCATTGGCCTTTCTAGTGTCCCTCTAATCCTCCTATGCTCCCCATCCCAACCCCACTGTGAATCGGCCTCCTTATATCAGAGAAAACATTCGGCATTATCACAGGTTAATTTGATGAAGGGTCCCAGTCACACTGTGTATCTGGACATGTTGGAGAATGCACCAAGATGAACCCTGACCATTTATTTGAGTCCCCGTTTGCTTTTGAAACCCCCCCCCCTTTTTTTTTTTTTTTCTTTCTTTTCGGTCAGTAGCAAAAGATCAACCGCTTTCTGATTCTCACGAGTTTGAAAAATGAACAAGAATATAGTTTTGACCTGAAAGGAGGAGAATTCTAATGCTCTTATGACTGTCATAAAGAGCTTAATCTTTTATTTCAAAATGTGGCTAGGTGAAGTCCCAACTATCCACTTAAAGTATGCAGATTCAGAAGCCCCCTTTGAAAATTAAACCCAGAAGTAAACCATTTGATAAAGAGGAAAGTGTGAACCGGACGCGGTGGCGCACGCCTGTAAACCCAGCACTTGGGAGGCTGAGGCAGGAAGATCGCGAGTTCAAAGCCAGCCTCAGCCAGAGCGAGGCACTTAGCAACTCAGTGAGACCCTGTCTCTAAATAAAATACAAAAAAGGGCTGGGGATGTGGCTCAGTGGTCGAGTGCCCCTGAGTTCAATCCCCGGTACCAAAAAAAAAGAAAGAAAAAATGCAGTTTAGGTAGAGAGGGAGTGAAGGGAGGGGAGGGGTGTGGGGTAGGAAAGATATTAGAATGAATCCGATATTATGTACGTATATGCCTACCTGACCAGTGTGATTCTACATCATGCACAACCAGAAGAATGAGAAATTATACTCCATCTAGGTATGATGTGTCAGAGTGTTATGTATAACTAATGAGAACAAATTCTGAAAAATGAGATTAAGGGATAAATTCTGGGACTGGGGTGTCGCTCCCTGGTAGGACCTAGGTTCAGTCCCAGTACCCAGAAAGTGGAGAACAGAAGAAACAAATTGTGGGAAATATTGAGATCATACTTTTTCTTGGTCTCCAGAAAACTAACATCTGCCGTTGTAAATGAGCAAGCATAGATTTGATGCCTATGGTGTACAGGGCACGCTCCTGACCGTGTTGAGTTGAACTTCAGTATTCTAAACAACTGGGGTCCTACCTAACCTCAAAGAGCTTGTGGTTAAGAAAGGAATCAGCCTGCAATTCCAACACAAGTTCAAACCTGACACGCAGGAAACAGAGAGTAGAGGCGCTGTATCACTCAGGGTCGGTGTGTGAACTTGGAGAGTTCTAGGAAAGTTGTCTGTGTGCAAGGAGACAGCAGAGCTAGAGCTGCCAGGGGGAATGTCCTTTTTAAAGATGTCACACGGGAAAGGGAGCCGTCGAAGCACACGACGCAGGTGGTATAAGACGCAGCCGCCTCTTGCACCAGGAGCATCCCTGTGACTGCAGCGCGCTCCTGTGCCACTGAGACCAGGAGAGATGGCTGGAAATGTCACTTGGCATTTGCCTGCAGATGGTCTTACCCAGAGCGCAGTGTGCCGTGCTGGGGTGGAGAGGTGACGTTTGCAGAGTGGAGTTCCAGCCCTTCTCTGCCACTCACCCAGGATGAATTCTGGAGAATCACTTGACCTCTTTTTCTTCTTAACGTATTTATTTTAATTAGGTCTGTGGGACAGCGGAATGCATTTGGATTCATTGTACACAACCGCAGCACAACTCTTCATTTCTCTGGTTGTACCTGATGGAGCGTCACACCCTATGTGCAGTCACACGTGCACCTAGGGTGACGAGGTCCACCTCATTCCACCATCTTTCCTGCCCCCCCTGACCCCTCCCCACCCTCTCCTTTGCCCAACCAAAATTCCTCCAGTCCTCCCATGCTCCCCACCTGCAGGAGCCCTGTTTGGGGAGATGGCTAAGATTGCGGTTGACTACGGGCCATGGAGATGTTTGGCCTTTGCCGCCTTCCGTAGTCTCACGGGACTTGGCCCGGGATCTCGCGGGACTTGAGCGAGATTGCTGATCGGGTCTGCGCCATTTCGGTGGTGTGTGTGGTGCGTGTTAAAGTCGTTGTTAGAGCCAGAGAGAAAAGTTATCAGAATAAAAAAGCTATTTGTTTCCAGTTCGCCTCTGAAGTCCCCATACGGGCCGCCACCTGTTGCCGCCTGAAGCGATGGCCGCTTGGAGCAACGAAGCTGCGGGAAGAAGTTCAGAGGCGAACTGGAAACAAACAGCCTTTTTATTCTGATAACTTTTCTCTCTGGCTCTAACAACGACTTTAACACGCACCACACACACCACCGAAATGGCGCAGACCCGATCAGCAATCTCGCTCAAGTCCCGCGAGATCCTGGGCCAAGTCCCGTGAGACTACGGAAGGCGGCAAAGGCCAAACATCTCCATGGCCCATAGTCAACCACAATCTTAGCCATCTCCCCAAACAGGGCTCCTGCACCCACCTCACTCCCATTATGCATCAGCTTCCGCTCATCAGAGAGAACATTTGGCCTTCGGTTTTTTGGGGGGGATTGGCTGACTTCACTTAGCATGATATTCTCCAACTCCAGCCACATCAACGTTCATAGCAGCTCAATTCACAGAGGCTCAACGGTGGAACCACCCTTCCTCGTCAACAGGTGACTGGATAAAGAAACTGTGGTTCATGTACACAAGGGAATACTACTCAGCCCTTTTGATGCACGCTTCTCACCTGCAAAACCGTGGCACCCACCATGAGACCAGTGTGGCATCTCGCAGTGACTCCGTGGAACAAGGTTCTCTTCCTGCTTTGGGGGAGACCCCCCCCCCCAGTGATGTGACCGCATAGCAGGATCAAATAGCCGGCTTGAGTTTAGGAACCATATCTGATAGAAACGCTTGTGTCTCTGAAGAGAAGAATCCTATGCCCCCCGTAGGGAGGCTCACACTGGGGGGATAAACAGGGACGGGACAACTCTCGTGGGATTGGGCGTGTGTACCCGCCTCCACTTGTTCTATGGTTTTGTTTGCTTTTCTTTCTTTTATCAATTTTTTAATTTGTTTTAATTAGTTCTACATGACAGTAGAATGCATGTATGCACTGTGATCTAGCATACGTAGATGGGATGTAATTTCTCATTTTTCTGAGTGCACATGTTGCAGAATCACATTGGTCATGCAGTCACATGTATACATACAGTAATAATGTCTGTCTCATTCCACTCTCTTTCCCATCCCCACATCCCCTCCCTCCCCTCCCTTCACTTCCCTCTACCTAATCCAAGGTAATGCTATTTTTCCCTAGTGCCCCCCCCGTCTTATTGTGAATTAGCATCCGCATATTAGAGAAAACATTCTGCCTTTGGTTTTGTGCGATTGGCTTATTTTGCTTAGCATGATATTCTCCAACTCCATCCATTTACTGGCAAATGCCATAATTTCACTCTTCTTTAAAGCTGAATAATGTTCCATTGAGTATATATACCACATTTTCTTTATCCATTCATCTGTTGAGGGACACCTAGGTTGGTTCCATAGTCTAGTTATTGTGAATTGAGCTGCTATAAACCTTGATGTGGCTGCGTCACTATAGTATGCTGATTTTAAGTCCTTTGGGTATAAACCAAGGAGTGGGATAGCTGGGTCAAATGGGGGTTCCATTCCCAGTTCTCTGAGGAATCTCCATACTGCTTTCCAGAGTGGTTGCACCAATTTGCAGTGCCACCAGCAATGTATGAGTGTACCTTTTTCCCCACATCCTCAACAACATAATTGTTGCCTGTATTCTTGATGACTGCCATTCTGACAGGAGTGAGATGAAATCTTAGAGTAGTTTTGATTGGCATTTCTGTAATTGCTAGAGATGTTGAACCCTTTTTTATATATTTGTTGATCCATTGCATTTTTTCTGCTATGCAGCACGTGTAGCGGAACTCATCCAAGTTAGTATTTTTGATGCGTTTTGGACATTCATTCCAAGAACAAGAAAATGGAAACCAGTGTTCTTTATTTGGAAACTCTAGTCCCAGAGCCCCCTTTAAATAACTAGGAGAAGCTGAACATCAACTTTGGCTTCCAAAAGGAGCCTAAAGGCATTTAATACTCTTTGCCAGGGGATCAGATGTCGGATCAGATGGTGACCAGTACGCAGAGGAGAAGAGGATAACATAGGATAACACAGGGGCAGGATTGGTCAAATGTTTCTGGGAGATGGATGCTCAAAGGGATGAGGGAGAGAAATATACGTGAAAAACAAGATATCAGATTCATTCTGCTGAATTTGAGAAATAGAGAAAACCCCTTACTTCTGCAGATACACATCCCTGGAAGTTACCATTAGCTGAGATAGTTCTTACCACTGCACCGTTTTCTATTCAACTGATGACCACACATTGATTCTAGCAATTTAGAAAGTAATCTTTTTTTTTTTTTTTTTTTTTTTTTTGATACCAGGGATTGAACTCAGGGGCACTCGACCACTGAGTCACATCCCCAGCCCTTTTTTTTTTTTTTTTTTTTCGTATTTTATTAGAGACAGGGTCTCACTGAGTTGCTAAGTGCCTCACCATTGCTGAGGCTGGCTTTGAACTGGCGATCCTCCTGCCTCAGCCTCCCAGGTGCTGGGATGACAGGCGTGCGCCACCGCACCTGGCTTAGAAAGTAATCTTGAATGTGTCCTGGACCAAAGCAGGCACGGAGTTCATTTAATTGAATGGATTAACATGTAAAGACACTATGATGAAAATCCACCTTTCTACTGGGAATTAAAGCTGTGTGTTTTCTTGAACTATCAAACTGGAACACAGTGTCAGATCCTCTGAATAGTCTATATGTCGTGCATGAATTGATGTCTCATTTAGAGCAATCTACATCACAAACCCTGTTCAGCCCTACTCCTGTGTGATCAAAATTAATCTTTATGTTGAAGTACTTTAGGGACCGTATGACGCCAGTGTGAATTCGTTCAAAGGATCAAATAAAATTTCACTTGTCTTCACTAACAGTTCCAGAATGATTAGAGTTTGAATGAAGTGTCTATCCTTAGGTATTTGAGGGTATTCGTTTCAGCATCCTCTGCAGTAAATGGGCTTATATTTGTAAGGTGTACCTTTTAGCTGAGAGTACTTATTAATTCGTTTCTAATTGGTATTTAAAGCAGAAAAATCTCAACATATTTTGCTTAGTGCACATTTCAGTTTGGGAAATACCCCTGGTCACCGTGGTGTGTAAAAGTGTGACAGATTCTCTGGTTTTATTTTATCATTATATAAATAAATACATATTTTATTATATTATTATATAAATAAGTGCATATTTTGTTATGAATGTATTTCACCCTGTACAACACCTGAGCAGTGTATTCAGCAGATAGATATTAGATACACTCCTACCACACTCAGAGGAGACTTTTTAAATCAAAGAACAAAATATAATTGTAAGTTAGGGTTCAGCAAACATTTTCTGCCCATGGCTAGGTAGTCAGTAATTTTTTTAAAAAATATTTTCTTTAGTTGTCAATGGACCTTTATTTTATTTATTTATATGCGGTGCTGAGGATCGAACCCGGGCCGCACACGTGCTAGGCAAGCGCTCTACCACTGAGCCACCACCCTGGCTAGAGTCAGTAATTTTTTTTTTTTTAATATTTATTTGCTTTAGTTGTACACAGTGTGCCTTTATTTTTACGTGGTGCTGAGGATCGAACCCGGGCCGCACACGTGCTAGGCGAGCGCTCTACCACTGAGCCACAATCCCAGCCCCAAGTCAGTAATTTTTGACTTGACAGACGACCTGGTCTTGGTCCCACCGTTCACCTCTCTTATTGTAGCACAAAAGCAGTCATGTGTGAGGCCTAAATATGCAAGCATGGCTATATCCTAGTGTTATTTACAAAAAAATAGCCTGAGCGTGGGCACTCTGGCTGTTGTTTTGTTTTATTGTTTTATTTATTTGTTTATTTGTTTATTTATTTATTGGTTACTCAGGGGCACTAGACCACTGAGCCACCTCCCCAGCCCTATTTTGATTTTTACTTAGAGACAGGATCTCACTGAGTTGCTTAGCACCTCGCTTTTGCTGAGGCTGACTTTGAACTCGCCATCCTCCTGCCTCAGCCTCCTGAGCAGACCATGACTCCAAAGGGAATTCTGCGGATCTTTTGTCTTAGAAGATCCTCAGGGATGAAAATGAACTTCAGGTCCAGTAAATTTGGTCAATACCTTACAGAGCACCCGTCCTCTTAGGTAGGGAAAGTCTATGTTATCTTAGCAAAGGCTTTGAGAGTCTTGCAGGAAGGTAATGGGTCTACCTGAGATTGACAGTCCACCCCCCCCAAAAAAAAAATGTATAACCGGGGCTGGGGTTGTGGCTCAGCGGCAGAGAGCGCTCGCCTCGCACGTGTGTGGCCCGGGTTCGATCCTCAGCACCACGTAAACATAAGTGCATTGCATTGTGTACAACTAAAGTAAATAAATAAATATTTTTAAAAAAATGTATAATGTTGATAATATTCTCATCATATTAATGTTGCACCACATTTAGGTATCTGTGATTTAGAAACAACATTCCAAACTGACAAGGTGGGTATTAACACAGATTATCTATGTTGACCTATAGTGAAACTAGTGTAGATTCCCGAGTCAGCTCACAAACTCTTGTCTACACAGGTAGCCAGAGAAAATGCTCATCTTCCCTCACGGTTCTGAATGTCTCCAAGTGCTTTCTTACGTCCTAACCATACGAGTTTCAGCTGTCCATTTGAGCTGTGGGACATGTTCTGCTTTTTCCTCCATGATCCATGCATCCAGGTTTAAAGTAGTTCGACATATATTGACGGTGGATGCTTTCCAGTGTCCTGAGGAGTGAGGACGACTTTGTCCCTGCAGAGGGTTTGTAATAGCAAAGGGGAGAAAGAGTCAAGTTGTAGTACGGTATGGCAAGTGCGCTCATAACGGGAATTGGGAGGCTGTCAAACCCTATATGAGAGACTCCACGCTAGTAGAAGGTTCGAGAAAGCTTCCCACAGATGTTAATCTATGCCACACGTTCGGAGCTGGCCACAGAGGGGAAGAGACAAAATGAGCAGGTGTCTCCAGCAAACACAAAGTGCAAGTCTTTTTTTTTTTTTTTTTTTTTTTTTTTTGGTACCAGGGAATGAACACAGGGGCACTCGACCACTGGGTCACATCCCCAGCCCTTTTTTGTATTTTATTAGAGACAGGGTCTCACTGAGTTGCTAAGTGCCTCGCCATGGCAGAGGCTGGCTTTGAACTGGCGATCCTCCTGCCTCAGCCTCCCCACTGCTGGGATCACAGGCGTGCACCACCGCGCCCGGCCTCACAAAGTACAACTCTAAGTTAAGACTTGTAGTACCGCAAAGATGGGTGCGAGGTGCGGAAGGAGGGACTTTCCTGGCTTTGCAAAAGCACATCAAGAAGGTGGAAATGAGGAGAGAGTGACCGTGACATTCCTACTGCAGTCACTGTGTTTAGAGAGTGCAGGGTGCAGTGCTTCAGATCAGGTGATGCTAAGAAATCAAGAGCCAGGTAGCATGTTTTCCCCAGAACCACCTGCTGACTCTTGTCGACATTAAACTTCCCTTTCACTTGAGGCTATCAGAACCATCGTAAAGAGTGAATAATAAAAACCTGGTGATTTGTTTTGTTTTGTTTTGTTTAATTCAAAGGAGGTTTCATTTTTTTTTAATTTATTTATTTTTTATTCTAAGTTGTTAGAAATGACAGCAGAATGCATTATATTTCATATTATCCTTATAGAGCACACTTTTACATATCTCTGGTAGTATAGAAAGTATAGTCACACCATTCGTGTCTTCATACATGCACTGAACAGACACTTCTCAGAAGAATATATACAATCAATCAACAAATACATGAAAAAATGTTAAGCCTGGCACGGTGGTGCCTACCTGTAATCCCAGCACTTGGGAGGCTGAGGCAGGAGGATCATGAGTTCAAAGCCAGCCTCGGCAATGGTGAGGCACTTAGCAACTCAGTGAGACCCTGTCTCTAATCAAATACAAAAATAGGGCTGGGGATGTGGCCCAGTGGTCAAGTGCCCCTGAGTTCAATCCCCGGTAAAAAAAAAAAAAAAAATGTTCAACATCTCTAGCAATTAGAGAAACGTAAATCAAAACCACTCTAAGATTTCATCTCATGCCAGTCAGAAAGGCAGCTATTAAGAATACAAACAACAATAAGTGTTGGAGAGGATGTGGGGGAAAAGGCACGCTCATACATTGCTGGTGGGACTGCAAAACGGTGCAGCCAATATGGAAAGCAGTATGGAGATTCCTTGGAAAACTGGGAATGGAACCACCTTATGACCCAGCCATCCCACTCCTGGGTCTATACCCAAAGGACTTAAAAACAGCATCCTACAGGGACACAGCCACATCCATGTTTATAGCAGCACAATTCACAAGAGCTAGACTATGGAACTAACCTAGATGCCCTTCAGTAGATGAAGGGATAAAGAAAATGTGGTATGTTTACCAAAGGAGGTTTTATTATGTATTTAGAGTTTGCTAGAAACTGGCACCAGGAGGCTAGCCTAGTTGCTACATGCGAAGGAAGGTGATGGAACGCGCAGGCAGACCTGGGAGTTTTTCTTGGCGACAGCCGTTAACCTCTAAGAGCCTTGCCTTAGGTCTGCTGGAAGTCTGCAGAGCGGGTGGGCATATAAATATTCAGACATATAATTACACACCCCGCCTGTCCTTGAGCACCTGCACTGTTTACTCACAAATGCATGAGATATTTCTGGAAGCTATCCTCAATGAGAGCGCAGCATCATGGTAAGTTCACTCGGTGACAGTATATGATACAGGTCCACCTTCCGCAGTCTCGCACACAGAGACCCAAAAGGATGCAAAGGTTTCATTCAAAAAAAAAAAAAAAAAATTTTTTTTTTCCTTCTTCAGAACAAATAAGACTGTGTTAACAATGGGAATTTCAGACACACGTACACACATATATGCCTACGTGTGCAATCCCACTTAACACAGTATGTAATTGTATGTACCTACAGGCCTATCAAATAGACTATAGGTGATACAGGAAGCATTTAGAAATGTGACGGGGTGATGAATATGCAAATGCTTTTGCATGTTGTAGGGAATTTCAAAGGAAACATCATGTGATTTCTGTATTCATCCTGTAAGGAAGCTGACCCGGGGAAAAGCTAGTGAGTTAGAAAGATATACCGATTAAGCATGATCGTTATTATAGCAAACCTTTTATGAAGCACTTAAAACATCATGGGCCTTAGAATGGCAGCAAGTCTTTGGAAATCATGTACCAGATAAGAGTCTAGTATCCACCAAATACAAGAACTCTTATAATTCAATTAAGGCAAGACCGCCTAATTTTTTTTACTTATTTACTTATTTATTTGGTACCTGGGATTGAATTCAGGGACACTAACTAGACCACTGGGCCACATCCCCAGCCCTTTTTTGTATTTGATTAGAGACAGGGTCTCACTGAGTTGCTAAGTGCCTCACCATGGCTGAGGCTGGCTTTGAACTCGCGATCCTCCTGCCTCAGCCTCCCAAGTGCTGTGATTACAGGCATGCGCCACCGCGCCCAGCTCTAGCTGCTGGAACTTTTAAGACCCAAACGTAAAGGTGTGGGAGGTTGTGAATTAGCAAGTGTTGGTTATGATGGAGGATTGGATGATTGACAGGAGATAGGACAAAGCCATAGGTAAGGTTTGGGGACTGGGACCAAACAGGTACTTCCCTCAATGACCCCATGTCAGCATTGACACAGAGAAGTCATGCATTTCTCCTGGAATTCTTTCCCTGGTTTGTATGCACACACTCACCACGACTCCCAGACCCTGTTTCTCCACTGTGTGAGTTGGGGAGAAAGTAGCATCTCTCAGGAGGAATGCATGCCAGAGCTTGCAAGTGACACAGTCTGTCACTGCAGTCTGATGGGTTGCCTCCAGCCTCCACCAATGCCAGCAGCCCCTCCCCGTGAGACTTTACTAGGAGTCGAGAACACAGAGAGAATCCAGGCAAAAATATCTTTGCTCGTTGGTAAAAATATGTCATCTTTTCACAGGACTAGACTCTTGGAAGACTATTCCATTGTGTTTATGCAGGTTTATTTCCCCACCCCCTCTACCAAGGTTGCTCTTGCCCAAGAGATTTGTTTGTTTTGCACCAAAGAGAGGGTCCCCCCATCCGGCAGCCTGGGAAACAGTCTGAGACTAAAATGAGAAGCTAGGAAAGTCAGACGAGAGCCTGTGTCGATTCACAGTCAGATCAACACAGGCACCAAACGGATATCCGTTTACCAAGCTTTCTTTTTTTTTTTCCCTATTCCTGAAAATACCATCCTCAAACGTGCATCCCAGATCTACTGAGGGTCTTGTCCATCATCAAGTAAAAACTTGAACTATGTGCACGCAGGTGCCTTTCGAAAAAATTAGAGAATTGAATGCCTTCTATGACTTCGATGGTTTAGATTTTCTTCTTTTGTCTTCTGCCAGATCTCTGAAATAGCCTCAGTGTCAGAATTTACACAAATTACAATTCCATTTATACACTGTGATCTATCATACATAGATGGGATATAATTTCTCATTTTTCAAAGTGTACATGTTGCAGAATCATATTGGTTATGCAGTCACATATGTACATACAGTAGTAATGTCTGTTTCATTCCACTATCTTTCCCATCCCCACATCCCCTCCCTCCCCTACCTTCACTTCCCTCTACCTAATCTAGTAACGCTATTTTTCCCTAGTGCCCCCCCTTATTGTGAATTAGCATCCACATATTAGAGAAAACATTCTGCCTTTGGTTTTGTGGGATTGGCTTATTTTGCTTAGCATGATATTCTCCAACTCCAACCATTTACTGGCAAATACATAACTTCACCCTTCTTTAAAGCTGAGTAATATTCCACCAAGTATATATTCCACATTTTCTTTATCCATTCATCTATTGAGGGACACATATTGTGAACTGAGCTGCTATAATTAAAGCAAATTAAAATTTTTTTTTTAAATGTTTTCCTATATAGATCAACTATTTCTTAGTTTCTGTTGTTAACTCGAATGACTTTAGCTCCTTCTACCAACACCATTTCCAGGCTGCTAATTTAAAGATGATGTTCGATGTGAGAAAGAAAAGTTGTATTATGACAGCTATTTCCATTTTCATATTGTTATCCTTCTTTACATTGATGTCACATTTCCTTGCAATCAGAGAAAAGGGAAATTTAGTAATGCTAGTAAATGAGAAATTTAGAGGAAATCTGTGTACTGTGTTTTTAGCATGTAAGAGCAGAATTTTTGTTTAATGGTTTTCTTCATAACAGTAAGCAAGGTAAGCTTTTTGCTTTCCATACCTTTGTTTGACTCTCCGGCAGTCTATTTTTAATTAAATTGCAATGAAGTAAAAACTCTAGAGCCGGGCGCAGGGGAGCACGCCCGTAATCCCAGTCCTTGGGAGGCTGAGGCAGGAGGATCGCCAGTTCAAAGCCAGCCTCAGCCATGGCGAGGCACTTAGCAACTCAGTGAGACCCTGTCTCTAATAAAATACAAAAAAGGGCTGGGGACATGGCCCAGTGGTTGAGTGCCCCTGAGTTCAATCCCCAGCACCAAAAAAAAAAAAAAAAAAAAAAAAAAAAAGAAAAGAAATGAAAAGAAAACTCTGCCAATGATGATTCCATCTTGAAGATCCAGATGTTTGTCATTTCATATCATTTTCCTGCTACCCATCTTATTTCCTGTAGGCAAACATGGGATCCTTGGATATTTTTCTGGGAATGATGCTACAACCACAAATACATAGTGTCAACAATGATATGATGTATGCGAATTTCTCTCAAGCAGGATAACTTCACTTTCATAAAATTAGCTATGGCAAAGAGATGCAAAAGCTGGTTCTCAGGTTAGGAAATGGTTTATGCATCATTAGTATTATTTTGAAATAATTATAAATGTGCAAAATAATGGTACAGGGTTTCCATATGCACCTCTCCTTGTTAGATCTAGCTGGCGTAATACCTAACAATAAAACATCAAAACCAGGAAGTTGACATTGATGTAAGTTGGCTCAGCAACAGACCTTATTTGAAGTTTTCCATTTTTTTTCCCACTAGCCGTCAGGTTCTGTCCGGGTTCCCATTCAGAACCTCAGTGTTGATACTATTCCTTTTTCTTCCGTGTCCTTCAGCCTGTGATAATTACAAAGTCTTTCCTCTCTTTTGCTGTCTTGGCAATTTTGAGAACTTCTAGTCAATTATGTTGCAGAATATGCTTGAATGTCAGAAGGTACCTCATGAGTATAGGGAGGTCATGCACTTTGGGCAAGAGCCCTTGTCCCTCCCAGGACACTGTACTGCAGGGTAGGTGAGGCCAACATGTCTTATCCCTGGTGGAGCCAAGCCTGAACCCTGGTTCAGATGGCCTCTGCTGACTTTTCTCGCGGCAAAATTAGTATTCTGTCCCAATACTGCCTTTAAACAAAGACACGTACATTTCTTAATGTGCTAAATATTACTTGGCCACTATATGCTTTAGTATGCTAGAACCTAACCCTCTTCTCACCCATTGCAGTAAGAATTAATTCACTGTCCTTCGGAGATGCTTGGATAAAAAGTCACTTTTATAACTGGAAGTGATCACTCTATGGCATTTTAAATAAGAACATAAATAGAAAAGTTAAAAGTAGATTGGCGGCACGGGCTTATTTCACACCCCGAGCTATAGGGACATCTGTTCTATATGTGACAGTTCGGGCTTGAAGTCTGGCTCTCTCAGAACCAGCCAGTGTTTGCCCAATTTGACCTAAGTCGGTCTGATGCAACAAAGAACACTTTGATTACTTGCTACCTATTTTGGCTATTAAACTAAGTAGATGGATTACCACCCATTGATATGGGCAGTAAATAACTTCAAAAGCTGTCACATGCCTGATATGTGCTGTGCATATAATGGGGTGGCGGGGGAGTCCCTGGACATGCTAATAATTTTGCAACCAAATGCTACAACTCAGGGTCATTCATTTGCCTCTGAGGATGCTGTATCTTTGCCAATGCAGACAAAGGCAACCCCCACCAAGAGGTTTACTGGCTTTACTGTTTGCTTTTTGAATTTGAGTGCTATCTGCTCTAATGCAATCTGATCAGAAGAAATTGGCCACTTACCAGGCTACAAGCAAGCAGGGAGAGTTACCTTGAAGAAATAAGGGGCTCGCCTACCCCTCCAAGCCCACTTTTCTCCTTGACGACTGGCAATAATCATAGACCGACCTGCCCGGGTTATTGTGAGCCTTTGATAATCTGTGGGAGACCCGTGGGTAGTTACTGACACAAGCAAAGAAGAGCTTGTCATTTGTGTCACGGTGGCAGATTCCATGCCTCAGATTCAGATTTCCCTGCAAAAGTCAACAGAACGGAGGCAAGGGCTTGCCTGGATCATTTTTTGAATTTACAGGAAGCCGTTGGAAAACTATACCAAGTAAGAATTTCATAGGTGCACCCCCGGGCACGGTGGCGCACACCTGTCATCCCAGCGCTTGGGAGGCTGAGGCAGGAGGATCGCCAGTTCAGAGCCAGCCTCAGCCATGGCAAGGCACTTAGTAACTCAGTGAGAACCTGTTTCTAAATAAATACAAAAAAAAGGGCTGAGGATGTGGCCCAGTGGTTGAGTGCCCCTGAGTTCAATCCCTGGTACCACAGGAAAAAAAAAAAAAAAAAAAAAAAAAAAAGAATTTGATAGGTGCATTAAATGATATGGAAAGAGCCCAACTTTGGCACGTAGCCCTGGATTAAAGAGCAATGATTCTGAGATGTGCTTCAGACAAAGTGTGGCAGGGGACAGATGAGGCAAGACACCGGACAGGAACAGGAAGTAGTTTTTATTTGGCTGAAGCCAGGTTCAGAGGGCACAGCTCTTGCTGAAATCAGCTAATCCCCTGAACCCCGAGTTCAGGTAGTTTCAGAACTCTATACCCAGCATGTAAGGGGAGGGGCTCAGAAGTTCACAGTCTGCAGAAGTTCACATAAAAGCAGTTTTGTTTTTTTTTCCCCCACCGTTCTGGGCACATTAACCCTTCAAGGACAACACCCGAGAAGGGGAGAGCTCCTTCTGCCCTTTCTTTCCTCCCCTGCCAGCTGTTACCACGGAGCCCAGTTGGTCACTTCTCTTATCTTAGAAATGGAGACATCTCTGTGACGCTCCAGCTCAAGGCCAGAGGCCTTGTTAAAGGATTTGTCCTTTTATTATCACACTTTGCATTTGCAAACACACTTCTACAAGCTACAATACTGGATACATGTTTGTGAAAAACAAGTAAAGGGGCGTCCAGCACCTGGAGTGCTGAGTTCTTCCAGGCCAGTGGCCAAGGAATAGAGCAACAGGAAAATAGGAAGTTTACCTACATTGAACTCTCTTGTAGAGACTCTTTTGGTGACAGCCCTAAA
The DNA here is from genome assembly GCA_025594165.1 of Tamias sibiricus. Classification (NCBI taxonomy): domain Eukaryota; kingdom Metazoa; phylum Chordata; class Mammalia; order Rodentia; family Sciuridae; genus Tamias; species Tamias sibiricus. Next base: position 15,731,653 of record CM046675.1, read on the forward strand.
ATCAGCCATGGTGAAGATTTCTGGAGAAGCTTAGTTAAGATTTTCTGTGGAGGAGGGGGTGCCACTACAAAAGTTACCCTGGTTTTCAAAAAAAAAAAAAGTTAGAAAATTAAAAATGGATCCAAGGGCAAATAACCCTTAGAATTGTGCACAAAGACAAGCTCTGCGAGGAAAGGGCTTGGCTAACTTTGGTGTGACCCTCGTGCTTCTCCTAGTGCCTGGCACAGTGCAGGTGTGCCACAGAGATGAGTGTCCTCACACAGTATTTAGTTTTGTCGCAAAGAGCTCAGGATGTGGCATGCAGGATGTGTGTCTGCCGTGACCCGAGAAGGCTACACATACACAGCTTGTATTATGGCTTTAGTAAGAGGCTGGGCTTCATGTGCCCAGACTCCACTTATTATGAGGAAGTGACTTCTGAGTTTGCCCCAGGTAAGACAGAGCCAATGTTAAGAGCGTCCTGCTGGTGCCTGCGGTATGCCACTATCCCTTCTGCACGGATCATTCTGCTTATTTCTCTATAAACTTTAGAAGTCAGTAGCTGTACCTTTTATAGAGGAAGATCAGAAATAACGTGTCAAAAACGATACACATAGTATTTTATTTAAAAACATCAAGTTTCAAACCAGGCATGGTGGTGCACACCTGCAATCCCATCAACTCGGGAGGCTGAGGCAGGAGGATCAGGAATTGGAGACCAGCCTTAGCAAACTTGGCAAGACCTTGTCTCAAATTAAAAACATAAAAAATAAAAATAAAAAAAAATAAGAAGGGCTGGGGATGTGGCTTACTGGTAAAACAACCTGGGTTCAATCTCCAGTAACCAAAAAAAATTAAAAAGTCAAAATTTTAGGTCTATCTCTAAAGACTGTAAAAATGCTTGACTAACACATTTAATGTATTGTTCACTCTTTCAGCTCCTTTTTAGTACTCTATTAGTTGTTCCCCGGTAGAATTAAATAATCTAGAGGAGGCAGGACCTATGTTGCTTTTTTTTTTTTTTTTTTTTTTTTTTTGGTACCAGGGATTGAATTCAGGGGCACTCGACCACTGGGTCACATCCCCAGCCCTTTTGTTGTTGTTGTTGTTGTTGTTGTATTTTATTAGAGACAGGGTCTCACTGAGTTGCTAAGTGCCTCGCCATGGCTGAGGCTGGCTTTGAACTGGCGATCCTCCTGCCTCAGCCTCCCAGCTGCTGGGATGACAGGCGTGCGCCACCGCGCCCGGCCTGTGTTGCTTTTTACACTATCACATCCCACACCAGTGTCTAGGAGCCCGTGGATGATGTGCTAGTACAGGGTTGAGGATTGCAGATTTTGTTTGCACTGCCCCCTCGGGACACACTATCCTGATGTCGTGTGTTGAAGTTTGAAATCTGACTTCTGCTTCTGATTAAATAGGAACAGGCCCTGGGTGAGGCCGAGGATGTCTGGCATGGCTGTCCGAGCAGCCGGGGAGCCGTGCAGTCATGATGAATAGACTCCCAAGCCTCACTTCCCCACCAGGTGCATCCCGCCAAAGCCCCCAGAGTCGCGGGGTCCCTGCCTCTTTACGCCTGACACCTAACGTATTAGGTCTGAGGGTGTTTCGCGCTTACCTTTAGCTCTTCTTTAGTTGAGGCGATTAGAAAATGCCTGTTGCTGTCTGTACGTGGAGCACGCTTCATTAACAGTGATTTATTGGGGAGTTGAGCAGAATTGGCACTCCGCAGCTCCACCGTGGGCAGAAGGAAAAACAAACGTGAGATGATTGCTAAAAAAAAAAAAAGAAAAAGAAAAAAAAATCCTTCTTTCTTTCTTCCTCCAGTCCTAGGAACTGCAAGGGAGTTTGCAAAGTTTGGTCCCCCCTACCTGGGATGTCCTCACTGCTGTGCCCTTGCTCCAGAGCCCCCAGTGTCCATTCTCCTCTAATGAGCAGGAGGAAGTGCGAGGATCTACCCCTTGGCCCCCTCTGCTCCCTGCACCTGCTACCTCCCCCGGGCCAGAGACTTCCAAGTCTAGTCCATCACACTTCCCAACTAGTTTGCCTGCTCACCGCCCTGCCCAGCTTGGTCTTTCTAACAGATCCAATTCTAAAGATTTTTTTTTTTTTTTTCTCTCTCCCAGTCTCTACAAGAACATCTCCACCACCCCATCGCTTGACCAAAGCGCCCCGCCCTGCTAAAGCCAACCTGGGTTAAATAACTTGCCCAAGGTCAACAGCTCAGTGGCCAAGCTGGACTTAAACCTGGCTTGTGCGATTCAAAAGCCAGTGAGCTCAATCACCCCGGGGGGAAGCCGAGGGATTTGCATTTTACTTGCAACCTGTATTGATTGTGTCCTGTCTGCTTGAAATGCTAGGTGGAGAAGATTCTGGCCGTGCCCTTGGGCTAAGTGGGAGAGACTGCCTTAATCAATTAGCGCTGTTTTCCCTAGGATAGTCAAGAGAGAGGCTGTGGTGGAAGTGATGTGTGTTCCCGGCTTGGGCTATGATCTACTTGTGTTCTTGTTTTTACTTTAAAAAGAGCCCAGTTTTACTAAAAGGATGCAGTATCTGTGAAGCACACAACCTAGAGAGGAAAAAAATCTACTTTTTTTTTTTTTGGGGGGGGGCGGTTCTGGGGATTGAACTCAGAGCCTCACACATGCTAGGCAAGTGCTTTGACCGCTGAGCCACATCCCTAGCCCCCAAAACACGACGTATTTTTATATATTGCAGTTGCCTGCTCTCGTGATAATAAATCTACGTCTGACTAGCTGGGAGAATTTCAACAGATTGGTCCAGCGTTCATGCTCTGGAGTCAAACTTTAGGGTTCATTGTGGAGTGATTGACATATTCCACATTTTTGCTGGCAGTAATCATTAGATGAGTGTTAGGAAATCTCATCCAACTGCACATCGATAGACGCTTACCAGGGTATGTTTTGGTCAGCGTTTTTCCCTGCTGTGACTAAAGGATCCGACCACAACAATGGTAGAGGAGGAAAAGTTTATTGCGGGCTCACGGTTTCAGAGGTCTCAGTCTATAGATAGCCGGCTCCATTCCTCGGGGCTCAAGGTGAGGCAGGACATCACGGTGGAAGAGTGTGGCCGAGGAAGCAGCTCACATGGTGATCAGGAAGCAGAGAGACACTCCACTCTCCAGATACCAATATGTACCCCAAAGGCACGCCCCCAATGAACCACTCCCTCCAGCCACATACTACCTGCCTCCACTTACCACTCAGTCAGTCCTCTTAGGGATTAATTCACTGATCAGGTTAAGGCTACGACCCAATTATTTCTCCTCCAAACCTTCTTGCATGGTCTCACCCGTGAGCTTTTGGGGGACACCACATTTAAAACCATAACAGTGTATAAAATGGATGCATATCAATATGTAAAATAGGACTCAATAAATGAAGGGGGGGAAAGTTCAGAGTTAGTCTTGCCTCCACTACTTATAAGCCTCACTAGGGGAAATTATTACTTAACCTGTAAAATGGAAATAATCTTGTCTATTTTAAAGTGTTATTTTTAAAAACGATGTGAGTTTAGACACAGTGCGGAGAGGGCCACGACATAGTAAGTCCTCTATGAGTGAGGTCTGCTTTTTATCATTTACTCAGTCATTCTGTCTTGTGTTCTATCCTTATGTTGCCTCCAACATTATTTAAAAGTGTGGCCACGTATCTCTCTCTCTCTCTTTTTTTTTTTTTTTTTTTTTTTTTTTGGTACCAGGGATTGAACTCAGGGCACTCGACCACTGGGCCACATCCCCAGCCCTTTTGTTGTTGTTGTTTGTTGTTTTGTATTTTATTAGAGACAGGGTCTTAGTGAGTTGCTAAGGGCCTCGCCATTGCTGAGGCTGGCTTTGAACTGATCCTCCTGCCTCAGCCTCCCAAGTGCTGGGATACAGGCGTGCGCCACCACACCCGCCCGGCCTGTGTTGCTTTTTACACTATCACATCCCACACCAGTGTCTAGGAGCCCGTGGATGATGTGCTAGTACAGGGTTGAGGATTGCAGATTTTGTTTGCACTGCCCCCTCGGGACACACTATCCTGATGTCGTGTGTTGAAGTTTGAAATCTGACTTCTGCTTCTGATTAAATAGGAACAGGCCCTGGGTGAGGCCGAGGATGTCTGGCATGGCTGTCCGAGCAGCCGGGGGAGCCGTGCAGTCATGATGAATAGACTCCCAAGCCTCACTTCCCCACCAGGTGCATCCCGCCAAAGCCCCCAGAGTCGCGGGGTCCCTGCCTCTTTACGCCTGACACCTAACGTATTAGGTCTGAGGGTGTTTCGCGCTTACCTTTAGCTCTTCTTTAGTTGAGGCGATTAGAAAATGCCTGTTGCTGTCTGTACGTGGAGCACGCTTCATTAACAGTGATTTATTGGGGAGTTTGAGCAGAATTGGCACTCCGCAGCTCCACCGTGGGCAGAAGGAAAAACAAACGTGAGATGATTGCTAAAAAAAAAAAAAGAAAAAGAAAAAAAAATCCTTCTTTCTTTCTTCCTCCAGTCCTAGGAACTGCAAGGGAGTTTGCAAAGTTTGGTCCCCCCTACCTGGGATGTCCTCACTGCTGTGCCCTTGCTCCAGAGCCCCCAGTGTCCATTCTCCTCTAATGAGCAGGAGGAAGTGCGAGGATCTACCCCTTGGCCCCCTCTGCTCCCTGCACCTGCTACCTCCCCGGGCCAGAGACTTCCAAGTCTAGTCCATCACACTTCCCAACTAGTTTGCCTGCTCACCGCCCTGCCCAGCTTGGTCTTTCTAACAGATCCAATTCTAAAGATTTTTTTTTTTTTTTTCTCTCTCTCCCAGTCTCTACAAGAACATCTCCACCACCCCATCGCTTGACCAAAGCGCCCCGCCCTGCTAAAGCCAACCTGGGTTAAATAACTTGCCCAAGGTCAACAGCTCAGTGGCCAAGCTGGGACTTAAACCTGGCTTGTGCGATTCAAAAGCCAGTGAGCTCAATCACCCCGGGGGGAAGCCGAGGGATTTGCATTTTACTTGCAACCTGTATTGATTGTGTCCTGTCTGCTTGAAATGCTAGGTGGAGAAGATTCTGGCCGTGCCCTTGGGCTAAGTGGGAGAGACTGCCTTAATCAATTAGCGCTGTTTTCCCTAGGATAGTCAAGAGAGAGGCTGTGGTGGAAGTGATGTGTGTTCCCGGCTTGGGCTATGATCTACTTGTGTTCTTGTTTTTACTTTAAAAAGAGCCCAGTTTTACTAAAAGGATGCAGTATCTGTGAAGCACACAACCTAGAGAGGAAAAAAATCTACTTTTTTTTTTTTGGGGGGGGGGCGGTTCTGGGGATTGAACTCAGAGCCTCACACATGCTAGGCAAGTGCTTTGACCGCTGAGCCACATCCCTAGCCCCCAAAACACGACGTATTTTTATATATTGCAGTTGCCTGCTCTCGTGATAATAAATCTACGTCTGACTAGCTGGGAGAATTTCAACAGATTGGTCCAGCGTTCATGCTCTGGAGTCAAACTTTAGGGTTCATTGTGGAGTGATTGACATATTCCACATTTTGCTGGCAGTAATCATTAGATGAGTGTTAGGAAATCTCATCCAACTGCACATCGATAGACGCTTACCAGGGTATGTTTTGGTCAGCGTTTTTCCCTGCTGTGACTAAAGGATCCGACCACAACAATGGTAGAGGAGGAAAAGTTTATTGCGGGCTCACGGTTTCAGAGGTCTCAGTCTATAGATAGCCGGCTCCATTCCTCGGGGCTCAAGGTGAGGCAGGACATCACGGTGGAAGAGTGTGGCCGAGGGAAGCAGCTCACATGGTGATCAGGAAGCAGAGAGACACTCCACTCTCCAGATACCAATATGTACCCCAAAGGCACGCCCCCAATGAACCACTCCCTCCAGCCACATACTACCTGCCTCCACTTACCACTCAGTCAGTCCTCTTAGGGATTAATTCACTGATCAGGTTAAGGCTACGACCCAATTATTTCTCCTCCAAACCTTCTTGCATGGTCTCACCCGTGAGCTTTTGGGGGACACCACATTTAAAACCATAACAGTGTAAAAAATGGATGCATATCAATATGTAAAATAGGACTCAATAAATGAAGGGGGGGAAAGTTCAGAGTTAGTCTTGCCTCCACTACTTATAAGCCTCACTAGGGGAAATTATTACTTAACCTGTAAAATGGAAATAATCTTGTCTATTTTAAAGTGTTATTTTTAAAAACGATGTGAGTTTAGACACAGTGCGGAGAGGGCCACGACATAGTAAGTCCTCTATGAGTGAGGTCTGCTTTTTATCATTTACTCAGTCATTCTGTCTTGTGTTCTATCCTTATGTTGCCTCCAACATTATTTAAAAGTGTGGCCACGTATCTCTCTCTCTCTCTTTTTTTTTTTTTTTTTTTTTTGGTACCAGGGATTGAACTCAGGGGCACTCGACCACTGGGCCACATCCCCAGCCCTTCTTTTGTATTTTATTAGAGACAGGGTCTTAGTGAGTTGCTAAGGGCCTCGCCATTGCTGAGGCTGGCTTTGATCCTCCTGCCTCAGCCTCCCAAGTGCTGGGATTACAGGCGTGCGCCACCACACCCGGCAACTTATCTCTTTATGCTCTGCATTTACTACCTGTGTTGTGATGCATACTCCCCATACAGGAAGAATTCATGGGTATGGATAGTTGTGAAGAAAATCAGAGCTTGGAATACGTGACTTTTCTGTTTCCAACCAAGCAGCGTTAGAAGGCTTGAAACGTGTTATCTGTTTGGCAAAGGGATTGTTAAATGTGTTCAAGGGGCTGGGGTTGTGGCTCAGCCAGTAGAGCACTCGCCTAGCACGCGCGCGGCCCGGGTTCGATCCTCAGCACCACGTAAAAATAAAGGCATTGTGTACAACTAAAACAAACAAATAACTATTTTTTTAAAAAGTGTTCAATAGCTGTATGTCCCCAGTAAGTAACACTTACTAAAAGATATAGATGACAAGATGTGTTTGGTCATCTGGAAATCAGTCAGTATAGTAGCGCACTGAAGATGAATATCTCATGTGTACTTAGAAACCGAAGCACATAAAGACAAAATTATTAACTACAAGGGGGGAAAAATGACTACCCAAACGGAAGCTCAAGCAGTATACTCTGGGGCTCAGCCTAAACATCACTAAACAAATGACATGATATAACTACATTAGGAGAACAGTAAAGCAGGGTGTGTGTGTGTGTGTGTGTGTGTGTGTGTGTGTGTGTGTTCATCATTGGCAGTGATTATGCTAACGGGGCGAATTATTGTCCACAGAATCATCACACAGGCGAGCAAAACAGTCAATAGTAGCATAAGCATGTTTTGTTTTGTTTTGTTTTTTAATTGTCAGTGTTCAGATACCAGAAACACAGCTCATTGGCTCTGCAGAAGTGATTCCTGGGAGGAAGAGGAGGCTATGACCATGTGTTCCTTTACTACAAGTAAAAATTAAATAAAAGTGGAAAAGGCAGTACCGTGATCACTTCAGGGAGCTGTAGAGAGCGGATATGTATTTGTGGCTTGGGATTCAATTCCTGTAATACGATTATACATGGAATTTAAAAGCCATATATCTCACGCAGTCCTGGTGGGTGTCATCTAGAGCATTCTTAGAAGCCTTCGAATGACTCGGGTGATGCCAAAGGCCTGGCGGCTGCCCTTCATGTAGCCAATTAAGTGCACTTTGAATATACATCCTCTCTCTCTCCTAGACCGATACAGTTCCGAGTTTCAGAACTGTATGCGCAGCAACAATCCAGCCCATCCACCTCTTACTGGGGAGGAGATTTGCCCAGAAAGGAAATTGCACCACCGAGCCTAGAACACAGCTACTCTGAATCTTAATCCAGCGATCGTTTGAAATACCACACTGTGAGTTTTAGGCCGACTTCGCCTTTTAAAGGTGGACTTTTTTTTCGTAGCAAAGTTCCAACAGCGAAGTGGATTCAAGTTCTAGGAGGAGGAAGTGTATTTATTTAGAAGTTGGTATTGGGTCTGTACTTGGGAAAAAAAAAAAAAAAAACTTTGCTATAATCGTTTTCAGATGAACTCTGTACAACTCTGTTGACTTTCATACTGTAGAAAAGAGATCCTTGGGCTGGGGTTGTAGTTGGTAGAGTGTTTTTTTGCCTTGCATGTGTGAGGCACTGGGTTCAATCCTCAGTGCCCCATTAAAATAAGTAAATTAATTAATTAATTAAAGGTATTGTGTCTGTCTATAACTAAAAAAAAAAAAAAAAAAAAAAAAACAGATCCTTGAAGAATTGAAATGATGAAGTATTGGCTGGCTGCTTTTATTCTAGTGTGTTTCTGCCTAATAAAATCACCATATTTCTTTCTTTTGGGGGGAGGACTGGGGAGTGTGGGGATTGAACTCAGGGGCCCTCGACCACTGAGCCACATCCCCAGCCCTTTGTATATTTTATCTAGAGACAGGGTTTTTCTGAGTTGCCTTGGGCATTTGCCAAGTTGCTGAGGCTGGCTTTGAACTTGCCGTCCTCCTGCCTCAGCCTCCGGAGCCGCTGGAAATAGCACAGCGCACCACTGCACCCAGCTATAAATTCTCTTCTTTTCCGCTCTTCACCTGCTTAGTGCAAGCAATCCACGGAGACAAACCAAGCAACCTTCGTGTTCTCGCCGTTCTTGGCAGAGGACTTACTGCCACACAGGCCTGGAAATGTTTCTCTTGTTTTTAATAGAATGCAAAGCGGGTGCAAGCAGCAATCCGGTAAACGACTTTAATTGCCTGATATAATTTGAATTTTTAGTATCCAACAAGAACCTGTAGGCCAGCTACCATAACCACGAGGAAGGATAGACTCTCTGTGCTGCTCATTTGGTTTATAAACTAAGTTGCATAACCAGTCATCTCTTCTACCCAGCTGAATTTGTAGTATCGAACTTGGTATTCTGCATTTTGCTATTTGAATAATGGGCACTCGATGAGTTTCTTTCGACGGATGGAGCATTTGGATTTGACTGTCTGCCATTTTCCTTTGAAATGATTGGCACACTGCTTTCCAAGGAGGCCGGTCTGGTCTCTTGCTTTCTGATCTGTTCTTTGCTTCTCCGCTGTTGTGATTGACTGTACCCCTCATTAGCTAATTGCAGAGTTAGGAAAGGCTCAGCTATACCACTGGGAACCGGGGGGATGATCCTTTTTAAAATTCCTGCTTCAAGAAGGGCAGTGCTCTAAATAATAATTAACAAGGAGAAAACAATGTGTGCTTTGTTCCTAGGCTTGGGGAAGGGGAACTGACTCAGGGTCACACTGTCACAGGAAGACTCTGGAATTCACCCTGGTGAAATGCAGCATCCTGGCAAAGCCTGGGCTCCTGGGCTCAGAGTTCACTTGGTGAATATCACGCAGATGCTGTGCGCCCGCTGACAGGCACCCAGCTGTGGGTCTGCAGAAGGACAGTGTGCGACGCAGAGTTAGAAAAGTCGCACCCTAAGGTTGTCATGGTACAGTTTTAAAAGACCACTGGCGGGCGGGGGTTGTGGCTCAGCGGCAGAGCGCTCGCCTTGCACGTGCGCGGCCCGGGTTCGCTCCTCAGCACCGCGTGAACCTAAATGCATTGCATTGTGTACAACTAAAGCAAATAAATAAATATTAAAAAAAAAAAAAAAAAGACCACTGCCTTCAGCCAAGTTCGTTGCTCTTAGCAATAGTAGGAAGACGTGGATTTAAGGACTGGCTTTCTTGATATCTGGGTGTTTAACCTTGGGCAAAATTCCATAAACTCCCCTATTCTAATTTCCAAAGCTGTGGCTTTAGAAAATACGTTGATGTCTGACCCCCAGGGTCATGATGAAGTGCGTGTAAAAGCACAGAGCAGGTCCACAAAAGGCATCAGGACCATTTATTCCCTCATTTGTACACCAACGCTTTTTTTTTTTTTTTTTTTTTTTTTTGGCTGTTGATGGACCTTTATTTTATTCATTTATTCATATGTGGTCCTGAGAATGGAACCCAATGCCTCACACCTGGTAGGCAAGGGCTCTACCACTAGGCCACAACCCCAGCCCTGTACACCAGCTCTTTATGGACTGCCTACTCTGGGCGTTCACTTTTCTGTATGTGTCTTACACAGCAAGGAGGAGAACAAAGATCCCTACTTTCATAACATTACAAATCTGCCGGGCGCCGTGGCGCATGCCTGTGATCCCAGCACTTGGGAGGCTGAGGCAGGAGGATCGCCAGTTCAAAGCCAGCCTCAGCCATGGCGAGGCCCTTAGCACCTCAGTGAGACCCTGTCTCTAATAAAATACAAAAAAGGGCTGGGGAGGTGACCCAGTGGTCGAGTGCCAGTGGTCGAGTGCCCCTGAGTTCAATCCCTGGTATCAAAAAAAAAAAAAAAAAAAAATCTATTTGGTGGGCACGGATGGGAGCTGAATTTGAATCTGAGTCTACGCTAGCTATAGTAACCATGATTCATTTACAAAATGCGTCTGTTGCCCTTTACAGCAGATACAATCCCCAGCACAGAGACAAGCAGACATAGCCACAGAGATGAGCTGGCTTTTCCAAAGCCAGATAATCTGCAGCAAAACCAGGAAGAAAGAACTCAGTGTGCTTAATTCCAAACCCAGCGTTTCCCCACTCTGTCTTCCTGGTATGAGACCTTGAAAAAAAAAAAAAAAGTGCTCTGTGATGAACACGTCCTTAGCAATGAGAGATGGAATTAACTGTTGACCAGAGGACAAAAAAAAAAAAAAAAAAAAAACAGGAAGAGAAAATGATTATTCCGTGCTTCTGGGGACTCCTCATGAAGCACACAGGGATCTCAAAAGTGTTGGGGTCTTTTTTGCTGTTGAAAATCGTGCCTGCTCTTCCTTCTGGCTTTCAGAGTCCAAGTCCAAAATCTTCTGAGTCACCACCGAGGCCGATGAGGCACCAGGGTCCGCCTTAGCTTCCACCCTCTTTCCTTGTCAGACCCTGATCCTGACTGCAGGCCCTGGGGTGCTGCTGCTTTTCCCCCCCTGTCACTCATCCTTGCAGTAAGAGTGGAAGATGCGCAGCATCGTGGCAGTTATTTTACAGATGCAGGACACAGCTGGAGAAGGAGTCTTCAGGAGGGTTGCAGGGCCACTGAGCTTTTCACTGTCTTGTGGTTACTGTAACGTGAGCTCTTGGCTCGAAGCTTCTGGCCTGTGTGATTTCCTTGTCACTTGGCTTTGAATGCCTTTTGTCCCTCTGATTTATCCAGGAAGCCTCAGTTCAAGCAGCCCCTTTGGAGAGCTTTTGAAAGCTCTGGCTCCATCCACCTCCCAGCCCAGTTCCATGCTACCCCTGCCCCTTCCTGCCCACCCCCCCTTAGAGCCTTGTACTTAATAGACTTTTTACACACTTTGCTCTGAATGGAAGCCACTGGTTTATTTGCCTCTGACTAAGTAAAGGATGAGCTCATCAAAGACTAGGTCCTGCAGGGCATGGTGATGCACGCCTGTAATCCCAGCACTTGGGAGGCTGAGGCAGGAGGATCATGAGTTCAAAGCCAGCCTCAGCAATGGCGAGGCACTTAGCAACTCAGTGAGATCCTGTCTCTAATAAAATACAAAAAAAAGGGCTGGGGATGTGGCCCAGTGGTCGAGTGCCCCTGAGTTCAATCCCTGGTACCAAAAAAAAAAAAAAAGACAAGGTCCAGCCTCTCTTGCCTTTGCCCCTGCAAAACCTGGCAATCTCTGTACCAGATGATAAACACTCCTCTCTGTTGTACTGAGTTAGTGCTTTTTGGATACCAGCACAATTTTTAATTTAGCAAAGGCTACCTGCATATACGACCAGGCTGTATGCTTAGATTCCCACAAACTGAGAGGCTTTTCATGCAAAACGAAATTATGCTTTTGTTCTCAGTAAAACTGAGATCTTCAGTGTGGCCCTTAATGTCAGGCTTGTTGGCAGGGTGGCAATGAATTTTGCTGTGTAGGAAACACACACACACACACACACACACACACACACACAGAATTCAGTGAATCATCTCCTTCTGGCTCAGAAGAAGACTAAGTTAGAGAAAGCAACTAAGGTCTGTTTCATTCTTTGGCTTCTTCCCCAGGATTTATGAGTCTCAGTCTTGGGCAAGATCTCAAAGTTAGTGCCGAGTGTACTAGCCTTTGTTACAGACACCTCCTAATAAACCAGAGAGAGCTCAGAGCTGCAGGGAGAAATATGGCGACTATAATTCTCCTGTCCTCTTGTGCCTTTCTTTCCAGCTCTGTCAGGAAAACTGAAATTATGAAACTTTCTACCGTGTACCACAACCCCACCTGAGATGCATGAATCCTCAAACTCCCCTCAGAAATCCTGGTGCTTTGGTTATGATACCCACTAGACAGGTGTCTTGTCAAGGATCCTGTTATTTCTGACCAGTGAGGGCCAATCTTCCCTGCCTGAATGTCAATAAATGTGGATAGGATTCTTGAATGTCCCCCATCCTTAAAAAATAAAAATAATAATAAAAAAAACTACAGCTTTTTAACAAAACACGCGCTGCAAAACCGTCTCCTATCGTGAATTAAATCTCTATCCTGTACACTGGATACGTTTCCGATGGTCATTTTAATTGTTTTGAGAAACTGCTTAACGTTGTAGATCAATCCCAAGATCTGAGATGGTATTTCCCTAGCGAAATTAATTATTCATACCCTGATCATCATCGGCTTAAGACATTAATAGTTTTCATTGATCAGCACATCCTGTTTATCTAAAATGGACTGATCACCGCGAACGTCAGGAGGGGATCGGAACATATCCGATCCGAGCCGCCGCCACCGGCTTTCAGTCCCATCAGCAGATCGGAAGTCAAAGGTCCCTCTGTCTTCACAGCATATTAGGGCTAATGTTTGAGAACTGAGCTATTTAAGGGCGCAGAATGAGGAGCCATTCTTTAATGATGGTACTTCACTTTCTATTGGTTTCCTGGTAACCACAGATGCTTTTCAGTGACCACGTGGTATAAATTATTGCCAAGAGCCCTCAATCAACTAGTGGGCAGTGGCCCATGTTTTCATGCAAGCCTGTGTTTGCTCCCTGTTTGTTATTATTATCAGTGAGAGTGGGATGATGATTTTTGGGGGAGGATGGGTACCCGGGATTGCACTCAGGGTCATTAGACACTGAGCCACATCCTCAGCCCTGTTTTGTGTTTTATTTAGAGACAGGGTCTCACTGAGTTGCTTAGCACCTCACTTTTGCAGAGGCTGGCTTTGAATTCTCAATCCTCCTGCCTCAGCCTCCGGAGCTGCTGGGATTACAGGCATGCCCCACCATGCCTGGCCATGATCTTAAAATAATAAATTATCAGGGCTTGCACAATGAGTACATATCAAATATATACACCAGAAACACATGCTATTTTTGTCAATTTCTAGGAGTGAAGGAATGATACTATCTGGACATATATGTTGCTGTGTAGTTTTTTTTTTTTTTTTTTTTTTTTTTTTTTTTTTTTTTTTTTTGTGGTACCGGGGATTGAACTCAGGGGCGTTCGACCACTGGGTCATATCCCCAGCCCTTTTTTTGTATTTTATTTAGAGACAGGGTCTCACTGAGTTGCTAAGTGCCTCGCCATTGCTGAGGCTGGCTTTGAACTCGCGATCCTCCTGCCTCAGCCTCCCAAAGTGCTGGGATTACAGGCGTGCGCCACTGCGCCCGGCTGCTGTGTAGTTTTCAAAGAAGTTTTATTTACTGAATTAGGAAGTTTCCCTCAAAATGGCTGTTAGAGAGACATGGGGTAGGGTTGCAAACCCAGGATCTCATAATTAGTTACTGCAAGTGTTGTAAATAGAAAGCCGGGCGGGGCATGGTGGTGCATGCCTGTAATCCCAGCACTTGGGAGGCTGAGGCAGGAGGATTGTGAGTTCAAAGCCAGCCTCAGCAATGGCGAGGCACTTAGCAACTCAGTGAGACCCTGTCTCTAATAAAATACAAAAAAGGGCTGGGGATGTGGCCCAGTGGTCGAGGGCCCCTGAGTTCAATCCCCAGTAACCCCCGTCCCCAAAAAAATAAATAAATAAATAAGAAAGTCGGGTGGGATGGCAGCACATGCCTGTGATCCTAGCAACTCAGAAGGCCGAGGTAAGAGAATGGCAAGTTCAAAGTCAACCTCAGCACGTTGGGCCCTAAGCAACTTAGAAAGACTGCTGCCTCCACAAAAAACGAGTAAAAGCTGCAGCTGTAACTCAGTGGTTAAGTGCCTCTGGGTTCAATCTGTGTTACCAAATAAGGAAGAAGAAAAAAAAAGAAAGAAAAAAAAGAGTCGTACTTAGCATACCAATCTCCTGATCCTGCTTACTGATGAAAAGGCCCATCTTTCCCACCCCCTTGGGAGCACATCTGTTGATGGAGACTCTCAGGCCAAAAAGTCCCTTCCGTGATAAGGTGGCACTGCCTTGCAGTGATGTGAAGGTGTGGGTGGCGCTCCTGGGTGGAGATGGCATCTTCCGCGCCTGGGCGGGTCCCTTGCGTCAGGCTAGCAGAAGGGACTCCACGTGTGCGTCCGCGCGTGGCTGGCTGCGGGCGAGATGGGAGAAGGCGGATTTAAAGCTCCGTTTTCCAAAGGTCATGTTGAAAACCTTCAGCAACAGATAACGATTCTGGCCTTGTTTGAACGACAGGATGTTGAAAAAAAAAAAAAAAAAAAAAAAAAGAAAAGAAAAGAAACGTAGTCCGAGGTCCAGTGTTTAGATTTGCACAACACAATACTATTTTCAGCTCTTCTTTGAAAAGATGGGGGTGCTCCCGCCTCCCTGGATCTGTGGCCCATCTGCTTACCATCTGCTCGGACTGAGGAGCATCTGTTCGGAGACTCCAGGACATACCTGTGCCCTCCAGAATGCCAGGGTCCGGCTGCCTGCCTCGTGGACCAGATTGTGCGTTTTGTAGCCTTTAGTGCACACACACAAAAAGGTCACCTCTCTTTACTTCAGAATTCTGTTGTCAGATTCCTGGCTAATGGGAGAATTGCTGTTTTGATTCATGCCGTGGGTTTCTCCAAATGAATTTCGTAGACAGTTGCTTGGACTTGGTAGGAGTTCTGTCATTGGGCAACGGGAGCTGTGTATTTGCTAGTGCATTTTGTATTGGTTAGCTTTTCCTTGCTATCACGAAATACCTGAGGCAGGCTACTTAGGAAGAAAAGGACCTATATGCAGCTCACACTCCCAGAGACTGAAGGTGCAGACAACACGACACAGGCTCTGCCAAGGACCCTAGAGTGGGCAACAGGAGTGCATGTGAGAGCTAGCAATCCCATCAACAGTCAAAAAGGCCAGGTGTGGTGGTGCACACCTGTGATCCCAGCAGCTCAGGAGGCTGCAGCAGGGGGATGGCGAGTTCAAAGCCAGCCTCAGCAAAAGCGAGGCACTAAGCAACTCAGTGAGACCCTGTCTCTAAATAAGATATAAAATAGGGTTGAGGGTGTGGCTCAGTGGTTGAGGGTCCCTGAGTTCAATTCCCAGTACTCCCCCACCAAAAAAAAAAAAAAAAAAAAAAAAAAAAGATCAGAGAGCAACTCAGGAGTTGGGCTTGCTCTTAGAACAACTCTCTTCTGTGCACAAGAACTCAGGAATCCCAGGAGAGCCACCAAAATCCCTTCTAAGGGCAGCTCCTCCCCCCCATGACCTAATCGCCTCCCACCAGGCCCCACCTCTTAAAGGGCCAGCTACTTCCCACATCACCACAATGAAGACCAAGCTTCCAACACCTAAAGCTTTGGGGTTAGACACTCAGACCATATCCAAATCATGGCGCATCTTAAAAACAAAATGCAGAACACAGGGCAATATATGTTTGAATGAACAGATCCTTCACATTCTCCATGCAGAATTCCATTCTATAAAATTGGGAGTATTACCTTGACGTCCACCCAAATTAACCCTACCTACTTTGTTCTGCAGCGACTTTTCTTTTTTTTTTTTTTTTTTTTTTTTTTTGTTCCAGGGATTGAACTCAGGGGCACTCGACCCCTGGGCCCCATCCCCAGCCCTTTTTTTGTATTTGATTAGAGACAGGGTCTCATGGAGTTGCTAAGTGCCTCGCCATTGCTGAGGCTGGCTTTGAACTCGTGATCCTCTTGCCTCAGCCTCCCAAGTGCTGGGATGACAGGCGTGCGCCACCACGCCCGGCTCGACTTTTCTGAATTTGTTTTTTGGGGGTTCATGACTGTTTGGAAACTAAACGAGAACAAGGACTGGCCACTGAGTGGTGGGGAAAAACCTTGTAAAGCACAGTCCTAGTAGGAAGTAGGAAGCAAGTCTTTTCTTCCCTCCGTAACCACGGGGGACATGCCAGCCAGCCCAAGGCCTGGCCACCTGTCATTTGGAAGAAAGCAATAGGTGTGTTTGCTTCCTACCCATCATCTGAAGTGCTTCTTTCTTCACCTCCAGTAACACTTTTCCACAGAGTGAGTTTTATCTATATTCAAGTGAAGACCAATGTGCAGATACCACCAGGAGAAGGATTCCCGACACTCATTGCGACGCCTCTTGTCTTCCACAGATTAAAGGTTGAACCGAACTTAAAAAGCAGCAGCGATTCTAGTCCCTTGCTCCTGGACGTGGAACTCCTCTGACCTGGGAGACTGAAGATGAGGTTGCCATGGGAACTGCTGGTCCTTCTCTCCTTCATGTCCTGCCTTGCAGGTAGAGTGTCGTTTCAAAACTTTTTTGATTAAAAAAAAAAAAAAAATGCCACTGTATTTCACGCTCATTCAAAAGTGGGCTTTTCGCTGTGGATGGTGATGGTAAAATCACCGGTGCGCGGACTGCTCAGACTGCCATTTGGTGACACCGTTGATGGTCCTGATGGGCTGGAGGTGGCTTTTTTTATCATCGTCTTTCCAGAGACAGACATTGATGTTGCAGCTCTCCGCCGGGTCCTTTTAGAGTCGTTGGAGCCATTATT
This sequence comes from Tamias sibiricus, assembly GCA_025594165.1. Lineage (NCBI taxonomy): Eukaryota > Metazoa > Chordata > Mammalia > Rodentia > Sciuridae > Tamias > Tamias sibiricus. Next base: position 15,748,530 of record CM046675.1, read on the forward strand.
TAGTCAGAAAGTTGTTATTTTTGTTCATGCCGCTTCTCAGTTGCACAGAGATATTGGGCAATAAAACCAATAATATAGTCTGGAGTGTGGCCTATTTGGATGTCGGTGGATGGAAGTTGACCTCGGTATCTCTTTCAGTGTCCCGCTGATGTCACTCCGTCTTTTGACGCTGACCCTTTTATGTCAATGCACCTGTAGCCTCAAAAGAGCAAATAGGCAGGCAGTTTTTACCATATACCCATGGCCAACTACTAGAAAAGGGCTTGTAAAACTTCAAAAGAGCCGGGCGCGGTGGCGCACTCCTGTCATCCCAGCACTTGGGAGGCTGAGGCAGGAGGATCACGAGTTCAAAGCCAGCCTCAGCCACGGCAAGGCACTTAGCAACTCCATGAGACCCTGTCTCTAATAAAATACAAAAAAAAAAAGGGCTGGGGATGGGGCCCAGAGGTCGAGTGTCCCTGAGTTCAATCCCCGGTACCAAAAAAAAAAAAAAAAAAAAAAATTTCAAAAGTGATGTTTATTGCTTTTACAGTTTGCTGGGAGCTGCAGCCCTGGCCACGGACATCCTTAGGTCAAGTGTGAATGTATGGCGAGCCTATGCCCTGGGACTTGGTCTCCATGTTGGGGATAGATTGCATCTTCCTAAGTCTTCTTAAAACGAGCGCAGTTGATCTACTTTGTTATTCAGGATGTAGAGTCCAAGAAGGGCACTTGCAGACATTTCCGTTGTTTTACAAAGCGACTTTTCGGTCTCCGTTATCTGGATTCTTGCTTTCATTCAAATACTGCTGAATGCCTTGCAAGGAGACAGCCGTGTAGGGAGATCTGGGAACTTGACCCTGAGCAAGGCAGCCACTCTGTCGCTCTGCTAGAGCTCGATCAGCTTGGATCTCTAGCTACCGACACCTCGTTATCGTCAACTTTTGCAATCATTATAAAACCGAAGTGCGTGACACCAATCACTTCGCTGTGTGTCACTCACGACACTAAGCACTTGGTGTGCTTCATCTCATTTTACTCTCCCGTGACACCTGGTAGGTAAATATTTACTGTTTACTTTTACTCTCTTCGTTATTAACATGATCACAGAAACATCGAGAGAAGTTTAGGAACTCAGTCAAGGTCACCAGGCCTGCCGGTGAGAGAGCTGAGACTCAAACTGAATCACACTGCAGTCTTGACCTTCAGTGACACTAGACATTCTTTCAACATAGCCTGTCCATTTGGCCAGTTCAAGGTCACAGGTTGACTCTTGAAAGTTTGTGTTCTTCTAAATGTAAACCACCCTGCATTTATAAATCTTCTAATGCGCTCCCTTCAGACTCCAGACCTCTAGCCGCAGCTGAGGACAAAACATCCCCTGTCTTCCAGGATCGCGAACACCTTACATCTCTTTTAGAGAGATTATTTATCTCCCTCATCTGCGCAGAACTTAAATGTCTCTTAACCCCAGCAGTATATTTCCCAGGCTCTATTTCTTCTGGCACCTAACTCTCCACAAGCATTCTACTGAGACCCTCAGCTTGAAGGTCTCATTATGGTTCCAGTATAATATTTTTTTTGGGGGGTGGGGGTAACCAGGGATCAAATCCAGGGGTGCTTAACCACTGAGCCACATCCTCAGCCCTTTAAATTTTTTTTTTTATTTTTTTATTTTGAGACAAGGTCTTGCTAAGTTGCGGAGGCTGGCTGTGAACTTGTGATCCTCCTGCCTCAGCCTCCTGAGCCACCGCGCCCAGCAACAATAATCATATATTTTTTTTAAGCTGTAAAGAGTGAATCAGTTTTTTTTCAGGATTTGACTAAGACATTGTATTCATTCAATCAATCTGCTTCAGAAGATATAAAAAAAAAAAAAAAATAAACGATTGAAAATCAAGAAAGCCATTCAGTTGTCTTTGGAAAAACTTGGAAATCTTACCTGGATACCTGTATCCTTTTATTTATTTATTTTTTTTCCACCTAGCTATTTGTCGGCAATCAGTATATTGATTGCTTTTGTAAACTGCTTTACATGACATTAATATTCCCTCACCATATGCCTCCTCCAGTGTAGGTAAAGTCAAGCTTTAATTAGTGTTTTTGTTTTCTTGCTATTCATCTTGATCTCATTAATTTGCATAGCACTTGACACTCTGCATTTTTGGAACAGATTTCTTTAACTGCTCACTCTTCTCTTTTTGTGTGTCATCCATAATTTTTCTATACTTCCTTAGTCTCCCATATCTTGGTGAGTTTGGCAAGGAACACATTTACGCCTATTTTGATTACCATCATTGGTAAATCTCAAATATGCCTTTTCCGGGTCATTCCCCAAAGAAGACAGGATCAAAATATTTTCACAGGCTAATCCTGCAAGGGGTGCATTTTATCATTATTTAACTCTTTGAGGGCTTAGATGAATAATTTTTGGAACAGTGATACTATTTTCCTCTTTAGCCCGATGCAAAACTCAGTCTCTGGCAGTAGTTTAAAAACAAACAAAACAAAACAAAACAAACAAACAAACAAAAAAACCTACTGCTGCCAGTGGTATAAACATTCAGCCACTGAAACAATTGACTATATTCATTTCCTCCATAAGTCATTCAAATCCATAATCACAATACACCACTACTCAAGAGAGCAAAGAAACTAGCCAATGAGCAAACAATTTTAAAGAAGCAAAAGTGTACCTTGCTGCTGGGTGTGGTGGCACATGCCCGTAATCCCAGCCGCTCAGGAGGCTGAGGCAGGAGGATTGCGAGTTCAAAGCCAGCCTCAGCAACTTAGCGAGACCCTGTCTCTAAATAAAATATAAAAAGGGTTGGGGATGTGGCTCAGTGGTTGAGTGCCCCTGGGTTCAATCTCCAGTACCAAATAAACAAACTTACCAGAAAAAAATAAAAATAAAATGTCCCATGCATTAGAGAAGGGCAATAACTTTCTTGCAGAACTCTTATCAACACTTGAATAGCAATCGCTTTTGCTGCCTTGTATACAAGATACTTTTCCTCACTAGATTATAAACCTTATTAGGGCAGGTACTTCTGCCTTTTTTTTTTTTTTTTTTTTTGTACCAGGGATTGATTGCAGGGGTACTTAACCACTGAGCCACACACCCAGCCCATTTTATTTTGTATTTTGAGACAGGATCTCACTAACTTTCTCAGGGCCTCACTAAGTTGTTGAGGCTGGCCTCCAATTTGTGATCCTCCCCCCTCAGCCTCCCGAGCTGTTGGGATTACAATTGTGCACCCTGAGCCTGGCCTTCTGTTTTTCTTTGTCCACTGCTATATCCCCAGCATCTGAGAAATGCCCGGTACCTAGTGCGAGTCAACAAGTATGTATTGAACTTCATGCTTGCCAGTCAAGAGAGCAGATCTCTGATGTTGGGGCTGTCCTACAGACACAAGGTTTTCTGGACTCACTCATTCAATGAATGAACTTCCTGTGAGGCTAATCCATACAAGTTTTGATTTTTTTAAAATTTTTTTAACAGTTAGATTGGAGTATTGAAGGTATTAAAATCGGTTGGTGTGCGTGCCGCTCTATAGCAGATCATTTCCAACTTGTAACCCAGCGGGGCTGGAATTTTCCCTTTTGTATTTCTCTGCCTCAAGTCTTTCTGGAACCCAGGAGCTCAGGGAATGATGAGACTTCAGCGTCCTGCTGGAGGTAGTCCTCAGCCTAGGAGGTACCATAGGCCAGTGAATAAATGCCTCCGTCTCCTGTCATTTGGGGAGTCAATTCTTTTTAATATTTGTTTATTTGCTTTAGTTGTACACAATGCCTTTATTTGTACGTGGTACTGAGGATCGAACCGGGGCCGCGCACGTGCTAGGAGAGCGCTCTACCGCTGAGCCACAATCCCAGCCCCCGGGAGTCAATTCTTTTTTTTTTTTTTTTTTTTTTTTTTTTTTGTGGTACCGGGGATTGAACTCAGGGGCACTCGACCACTGGGTCACATCCCCAGACCTTTTTTTGTATTTTATTTAGAGACAGGGTCTCACTGAGTTGCTAAGTGCCTTGCCATTGCTGATGGCTGGCTTTGAACTCGTGATCCTCCTGACTCAGCCTCCCAAAGTGCTGGGATTACAGGCGTGCGCCACCGCGCCCGGCGGGAGTCAATTCTTAAGCACATTTTTTGTAATTCCTTGGAGATCCCCAACAACAGGATTTAGTCCCAAAGGCCCACGGCAGCTACTTCTACTTTTTTTTTTTTTTTTTTTTTCCTTTACCTCTGTTTCCTGGTATCAGCTCCCCAGATACATGAACTGCTCTAGTCCCCCTCAAAGGCTTGATCTTGAGAAGATCAAAGCAAAAAACGTGCACATACCCATGAAGAGCAGACAGATGCCTCCTTGTCGGGCACGTCAGTGATCAGGAAGAAACCAGGCAGGGCCTGCAGCTTTGACCCAGAGCACTGAAGAGCTGGCTCTGTTTATTTATGCAGCTACGTGTGCGCGTGCATGTCTCTAGGTAAACGTGGATACAGACCCCGGCATGGTTACATCTATGAGTACGCTCTAGGGCTTGCAACCAGGTAGATTTCGCTCTCTTTTTACTCTCTTTTTACTAATGTTATTATTGATTGTCTGCTGGGAAACTCATTTTGCTTATCTAGGGTTTGTGGAAGATAACATGATCCCCTCAGCATCAATGTGCACATTCTCTTGCAACATTGTTGTAACTCTATTGTATAGAAATAGAATGTTGGCCGGGCGCGGTGGCCCACGCCTGTAATCCCAGCACTTTGGGAGGCTGAGGCAGGAGGATCAAGAGTTCAAAGCCAGCCTCAGCAATGGCGAGGTACTTAGCAACTCAGTGAGACCCTGTCTCTAAATAAAATACAAAAAAAGGGCTAGGGATGTGGCCCAGTGGCCCCTGAGTTCAATCCCCGGTACCAAAAAAATTAAATTAAATTAAATTAAAAAAAAAATAGAAATAGAATGCCCAATCAGAATGTGTATTACCTTTTATGGGAGATGAAAGAAGTTGGTCAATCAAACAATCAAAGAAGAACTAGCAAGGGGATATATATATATATATATATATATATATATATATATACACACACACACACACATATATATAAACATATGCATATATCTATTATTTATTATACTTTATTAATATTTATATATTAATTATATAGTTGTATATATTAATTACTTTTATATATTTTATTAATTTAATGTGTAATATATATATATATATATATATATATATATATATTCTTTTTCTTTTTTTTGGTGCTGGGGACCGAACCCAGGGCCTTGTGCATGCAAGGCAAGCACTCTACCAACTGAGCTATATCTCCATCCCTTAGCAAGGGGTATATAAGGCAAGGCCTCCCTGAGTTTGGGGCTCAACTTTTGGATAGGAACCCACTGGGCCAGTATTGGCACTAATAAAAGCTGCTTCCTTAAGCCGGGCACGGTGGTGCATGCCTGTAATCCCAGCACTTGGGAGGCTGAGGCAGGAGGATCGCGAGTTCAAAGCCAGCCTCAGCAATGGCGAGGCACTTAGCAACTCAGTGAGACCCTGTCTCTAATAAAATACAAAAACGGGCTGGGGATGTGGCCCAGTGGTCGAGTGCCCCTGAGTTCAATCCCTGGTACCAAAACAACAACAACAACAACAACAAAAGCTGCTTCCTGTGGAACACCCTGGTGCCTGTGTCTCTGTGTGAGAATCCCGCAACACATTCAGTTGACAACTCTGGACAGTGAAGGGATGTGATGGGTGACTTCTAAAGTCCCTTTGTACCCTGAAAGTTCCCAGTTCTATGCATGCACAGGGTTAGAGAGGCAGGGATATATGTGTGCCTGCAGGATGAGGGCAGAGGCTGAACTTTTACTGAGCGAATGTGAGATTTCCCGTCGGTCGTCTGCTTTGCCATATGACTGGCAGAATTTGCAAGAAAGAATCAAGCCGCTGGTCCATATGTTCATGTAGAGCAAGAGGCATGAAGACATTTAAAACCCCTCTGTGAATGAGTGCGAAAATATGTTTGCTTGATGTGTTCCTGCCTAGTTGATCTTGGTTTCGGGGGAAGCTAAATTTATTTCCTTCTCTGTGGGGCCGCTCACCAACTTCGGCAATTATCTCCTTTTGAGAAAGTGTCTCCCCTCCACTGCGAGCATCCTGTTGATTGGCTCACAAGATCTATGCTGCCGTTAACAGCTGCATCTGGGGGTAAGCGGTGGAGAAAGGGTCCTGTATAATTCATGGGAGAGATATCCTGAAATGGGTGTGTGTTCACAAAAACTAGAGCATGGAGGAGTCCCGGGTTGAATAGTCAATCACAGGCATGTAGATTGAATCTCTGATGGAGAAAATGCAAACCAAAAGCCAGTACCTGCAATCAGAGCGCATGGGAAGAATGCTTAGCAGTCTTCAGAAGGTGTTTGAGAATTAGAAAGCCTTCATCACTAACACGGAAGCAGGCTCTCCATGGTGCTAGTTCGTTCTTTTATTTTATTTATTTATTTATTTATTTTTTGGTACCAGGGATTGAACTCAGGGGCACTCGACCACGGGGGCCACATCCCCAGCCCTTTTTTATATTTTATTAGAGACAGGGTCTCACTGAGTTGCTAAGTGCCCCGCCATTGCTGAGGCTGGCTTGGAACTCGCGATCCTCCTGCCTCAGCCTCCAAGTGCTGGGATGACAGGCGTGCACCACCGCGCCCAGCTAGCTCATTCTCGATTCTCAGAGTACACCGGCAGGGTCGCACTCCCCAGTACCCGTTGATGTCAATAATAGAATCGGGTGAGCACAACATTTCCACTTCATCAAAATGTTTCTGCAAAGCTTGGGACCAGAAAACACCCTCCCTTCCTGATGCCTACTCAAGTCCCACTGTGACAGGAGATTACACCTTAGGTTAGTGCTAAGACTTGACTTCGCAGGTATACTGTGTATACCTGTCTCTACTTTGCCAGGTATACTGTTTCAATTTCCAAGACATTCATGTTTCCTTTTTTTCCCCCAGAATAAACAGAAAATCAGGAAGCATTCAAATAATTCATAGTTCTAGATACATATTAAACCTGGGGCTACCTCTGTTCTTGCAAAAGTGACATTTAATTAAGATCAAAAGGGAGTTGGGGAGATGTCAGTCTTCACTGAGTAGCTGCAGAAGAGAACCTGCCGTGACCTCTTATTTTATTGTTTCTCTTTCTAAGAAAGTGGCTTGCCAGTGAATTTGCAACACGCTGATGGAACCCAAAGCATGAATTTCCTATTTCCTCTGTGCCCTCTGATACCAGGGCCATGAAATGGAGCCCAAGTGGCGGAAAGATTTCGCCCCGGAAGCAAGCTGATGCCTGCATCACAAAAGCAATGACTCTGGTGATAAAAAAAGCTCAGGAAAAGAATGGAGCCAAATCGGCCAATAAAATAATAAATCACAAATGGAAAACTCCCTTTCGATATTAAGTTATGCATTTAAGTATTTTCACAGTGGGAAAATATCAATCTGGAGTAGGACATTGTGGTAAATAGAGAAACTGGCAGTGATTTTTTAAATCCCCGTAAGCATGGAGACCTAGCAGTAGGCATACAAACAGAATGGTATTAGAAATATTCACTTTAACCCTTCTCCTAAAGTAAAATCATTAATGGCTTCATTAGATATGTGCAGCCAAGCTGCAGGCCTGCATTATAGACAGCATAAGATTACCAATAGAGGCTGGAATATGCTGTATATAGAATAAAATGCTAGAACTCTGGGCCGGGCGCGGAGGTGCACGCCTGTCATCCCAGCACTTGGGAGGCTGAGGCAGGAAGATCAGAAGTTTAAAGCCAGCCTCAGCCATGGCGAGGCACTTAGCAACTCAGTGAGACCCCGTCTCTAATAAAATACAAAAAAGGGCTGGGGATGTGGCCCAGTGGTCCAGTGCCCCTGAGTTCAATTCCCGGGGGGGAAAAAATGCTAGAACTCTGAATGGGACAGAGTTGGAAGGGAAGATGAAATGGTGACCTAGAATCTGAACAATATATATTCTTTATTTTTGGTGCTGGGGATTGAATCCAGGGCCTTGTGCATGCAAGGCAAGCACTCTACCAACTGAGCTAGATCCCCAGCCACAACGATCTGTATTCTTCATACCCGCTCTTGGATATCTCTCCTTGAAATGTGGCATCAATGATGCTGCCTCAAAAGGTTGAGGATGCTGGACACAGGAATAGCCTGCGAGGTTTCGTCTCATGCCCCAAATGCCCCCTGGAGATGGGGCAGGGCTGACAGTTCAGAGGGTGAGCTCCTTTCTGTTGTCCACAAAAATGAACAAATTAATGGTATTTGCTTCCTTTGGGTGACTTCCAAGAGTCATTTGATCATGTGTCTATTCTTTGTTCTTTTTTTTTTTTTTGGTACCGGGGATTGAACTCAGGGGCACTCGACCACTGGGCCACCTCCCCAGCCCTTTTTTTTTGGATTTTATTAGAGACAGGGTCTCACTGAGTGGCTAAGTGCCTCGCCATGGCTGAGGCTGGCTTTGACCTCGCGATCCTCCCCGCCTCAGCCTCCCAAGGGCTGGGATGACAGGCATGCACCACCGCGCCTGCGCCTGTCATATTCTTTGTTCTTGATAAGGTGTCCGATATTCAGCCAACACCCGTGTGAGCTAACTCTTGTTCACAGAGCTGTTTAACATCTGTTTGAGGACCTGCAGATGCCAATCACGAAGAATGTAGCTTGGTGCTTAATTAAGCATCGTTCCTAACATGGTGATGATGTTGATGTTGATGAGATGATAACAATGATGACGATGACAATGATGATGATGACACTGCTGCCCACAGTACCCTTTTCTTATAACTCATCATTTCTGGTCCTTCTTCATTGGTGGAAGGTTGTATAGCAGAGTTACAGTGTGTCTGCTACTTTTTTCTCACTCTTTGGCAGTGCAACTTTCTCTGTACAAGGGGGGATATAATAATAATAAACACCTATGAATAATAGATAGATAGATAGATTGGTGTGTGTTTGTGTCTGTGTGTGTGTGCGTTCAGGTAGACAGAGCCCTCAGGAAGGAGTCCCTCTTAGCACGTGGTCTAAGTGTCTGCCGCTGTAATCCCTTCATCATTAGCAGCAGCACCAGCAAACCGGTGGCACTGTATATTTTCATGGAGGTGACAGGACATTTAGAGTCTGCCTTCTGGCAGCCAAGCCCGGAGGACAGGTACCAATTGCACACATCCATCTGGGGACCTTGGCAGTAGCCAAGACCCAGGGAAACTGGCCTGACTGTCTCCCGGAAATTCATCCGGGTTCATGGGGATGGGAGTTGAATCAAGATGACGGGGAAATTTCAAAATGATGAAAAGATTTGAAAATGCATTTTATATTAAAAAAAAAAAAAACTATAAAGGAGTGCCTAGAAGGCCCTAGTGTTTCTTTGATGGAAGAGGCTAAAGCCTCTTAGCATCCTAAACTTCCATTATTCTCTGTGAAACTCCCTTGGTGATTTTAACCAGCTGTTTCACCTGTAAGAAGATCTGTGTTAGGTGAAGTGTATCTCCACCCTTCCTTGCCATTGCCCTTAATTTGTTTAGCACTTGTTAGTCTAGAAAGCGTTTGGTAATTGTTTTTGTTTTGGTACCGGGAATTGAACTCAGGGGCACTCGACCACTGGGCCACATCCCCAGCCCTTTTTTGTTTTTTTTTTTTTTTTTTTTTTTTTGTATTTTATCAGAGACAGGGTCTCACTGAGTTGCTAAGTGCCTCACCATTGCTGGGGCTGGCTTTGAACTCGCAATCCTCCTGCCTCAGCCTCCCAAGTGCTGGGATGACAGGCATAGGCCCCCGCACCCGGAGGCTGTTTTTTTTTTTTTTTTTTTTTTTTTTTTTAAGGCTATTATTGGTGGTTAGAGACCACTTCAATAATCATAGCAAGAATGCACCTGGTATTTATGTGCCAGATCAGAATGCACTTTCCCAAGTAACCCCCCAGAAGGTAGTCCCCTCATTGTATAAATGAGAGGTTGAAGGAGCTGCCTAAGAAACTAGAACTGGGAATAATCCAAGGCAGTATTTGAACTTGAATCTCTCTAGCTGCAAATCCTGGGCGTCTGATCGCCATGCTCTGATGTCTATTGAAATACTGTACCTGCCCCTGAAGAGTTTGCCATCTGGTAATTATGAACCAGCTTATCTCGCAAAGTAGTTCAGGGACCAGTGACACCGGTATCCCTTGTAGCTTAGGAGAGCGGAAGATTCGCCAATGCCAGCCCAAACCTCTAGGGGGCGCCTTCCATAGTTTAACCCACACTCCAGGGGATTTTTGGCGCTCGGGAAAGGTTGAGAATCACACTATATGCTGCAGAAATTGTGTTGATCTCCTTTGTCCATCTGAGCAGGTGAGGATTAAGCCACTTCCTTCAGGTTGTGTGGTAAAACTGGGATGTCAGCTTTTTGAATCATAATTTATTGGTTTGCTTTTTTCCATTGATAGACGTGTTTCCATTTTACCCAGATCAGCCTGGTTTGCAGAGCAACTTATTGAATACGTGGCCATATAAAAAACAAGGGTTCTGCTGGGCGCGGTGGCGCATGCCTGTAATCCCAGCACTTTGGGAGGCTGAGGCAGGAGGATCACCAGTTCAAAGCCAGCCTCAGCAATGGTAAGGCACTTAGCAACTCAGTGAGACCCTGTCTCTAAATAAAATACAAAAAAGGTCTGGGGATGTGACCCAGTGGTCGAGTGTCCCTGAGTTCAATCCCTGGTACCACAAAAAAAAAAATAATAATAATAATAAATTAAAAAAAAAATTAAAAAAGGGTTCTTTCAGTCAAGAGTGTCCTAAGTATTAATATAATTTAACTCTTCTGAGAAGCCTCATTTCATTGACTGTGAACGGCTTGACCTGTGCCTTCTATCGATTTTATGATGAAACGCATGTAGAAAAGATGTTACGTAATAAAATAAGGATAAATAGAAATATATTGCAGAATATTTGGATGATGGAAAAATAAAAGGAAAAATGTCCCCTGAGCCTAGAAATAAAGTACAGTGACTTATCATTTTAGTAAACAACAAACTATGCATGTCACTAAATATAGATTGGTGCTTACAGAAGTGAAAGAAATAAGTTTTCATATTTCGCAAAATCCCTGGTGGATTGCCAATTGCTTTGTGTCTTTTCAGAATAATCGAGAATCCTTTTTCCCTGAGGGACATAGTATTATTTTGTTTGGAAAACGTTTCTCACAGAGAAGGCTCACCTCTTCAGAGCAGAATGAAGCTGGTGTCCAAGGTTTGCATTTTCAAAGCAGTTTGGGAAATGTCCCCATAGAAAGCCCCTCTGAAGATTTTTTTTTTTTTTTTTGTACCGGGGATTAAACTCAGGGGCACTCGACCACTGAGCCACATCCCCAGCCCTTTTTTATATGTTATTTAGAGACAGGGTCTCCCTGAGTTGCTGAGCGCCTCGCTTTTTGCTGAGACTGGCTTGGAACTCAAACTCCCGATCCTCCTGCCTCAGCCTCCAGAGCTGCTGGGATGACAGGCGTGCGCCATCCTGCCTGGCTCTCATTGGACTCTTAACCACACATTCTTACAGATTTTAAGGTTAGGAGGGATTATCCTTATCTCCCTGAAGTTCAGGATCTGGTCACAAAAGTCTCCCTGTTTCCTCTCATTAACATCATCCGGGATTGCCCTTTCTCCTGCAGTTCGCAGGCAAATTTGCTGAGGAATGTGACCTCTCCTGCCCACTTAGGCAGACAGGGCTGCAGGTGAATTGCCTCTTGGAAAAGAAAGCACGTGCGACTCAGCACCCTGGGCCCATTTTATAGGATTATTCTCTTAACCTTGTATTCCCACCATTCACATCTCTCTGTTCCCTGAGACCCCTGTGTGATGGGGATGCCCCAAATCACTGTTTCAAAGTATGTTGAATACACAAGGAGAAGGCAGGCGCATGCAGAAAGGGTAGCTGCAGAAAGCTTGATGTCAGATACGCTTAGAGGGTATGCATGCCGGTGCTTGAACTATTTAACATAAAATGGGATAAAAACCCGTGGGAAGTCCCTGTCTTCCACTTCACTGCTTCTGCTTGGGCGCTCTCTCTAGCAAAAAGCATTGACCACAGCCAGAAATGCATTCCTTTCGTGGAAGTGGGGGGGGGGGGAATAAAATGTCAAGCTTGAGATACAGAAGAAAGTCCACTGTGCTCTCCAAGGGGCTTTGAGGATCTACCCAGTGGTTGACATAACAACCCCAAAATGTTAACTTCTGCAGTCAGAGATTCGCAGCTTGTCAAAGCTTCTCTCTCTCTCTCTCTCTCTCTCTCTCTCTCTCTCTCTCTCTCGCCCACTTCAGCCCTCCCTGTGGGAAGCTTAAAAAAAAAAAAAAAAAAAAAAAAAAACAACGAGAGAACAGAAAGATTAACTCATTTGCCCAAGTTCCCATCATGGCTAAGGACTTTCAGAGTGAGGATCAAACACTGGGAAAGTAAGTTCAAGTTGCTTTTATCAAAGTGGCAATAATTTTTCTACATCTGGACTTGATAATGGCTTTTCTATTACATCATAACACGACTAAATTCTTTTCATATAAATGGATATGCATTGTATCATGAAGGGTGTTTTAGTGAAGAGTTTGTGATTGCTTCTGTGAACTATGTTCAGATGGTGGCGTTGGGAAACTCGGCCAGTAATTCTCTATAGAGTCTTTTGATACCGTGGCGAGTGATATTTGAAGAAGAGATTCCTTTCTTGAATTTAGCACTTCTGCTTATTTTGAAGATCTACCACTATTTACCCATTTATTGCCATCATTTACCAGTTTGCCATCAGTTACCGACTTATTCATTTATTTGGTAAATATGTGCTAAGCATTTAGTAGAATTAATCTGTGTACTGAGCAATGCTGGGAAGACTGAGATCTTTGCAGTTTTGTCCACGTGCCACAGGGCAGAGGTCTGCTGCGGAGCTGAGCTGAGGCAGCCCAGGGAATCCTCTCTCAACTCTCATCCCGCCAGAGAGATTTGAGCTGTTTTGCTCAGAGGAGCAGGAATGAGTTTATTAGACGGGACAGGAAGGGGGACACTCTCAAGGGAGAAGGTGGGCCTTCTCAGAGAAGAGGGGGCCATGCACCCCTCCTGGCCTCTGCAGGAGTCCCAGAGACTTTGCAGAAGGGCCTGCTCAGATCCATCTCTTGTCTTTTGATTGACAGCCCAGGAACTGCAGGGGTAGCTGGATGAAGGAAATTGAATCCTCCTGTTTTCGCCTCAATTTCCGGCCCCTTCAGTTGGTTCATTACCCTCTGAATAGCCCTCAGCAAGATTTCTTTGTGAAGGTCTCCCTGTTGTGGTTGCCAGGGTGATTGGGGATTGGGACAAAGAAGGCCCAGGCCACCTGGTAGGTGTGACATGATCTTAAAACAACAGTTTTTGTTTTGTTTTGTTCAGGGGATGGGACTGTGGGGGAGGGCTGGCCGGCTCAGGAGGATGCTTGACTCCTGCAGGGACTTAAGCTGTCCATACTCTTGTGGGCATTTGTATTTTTTTTTTTTTCTTTCTAACTCATGTTCTTCCAGATTTAAATGAGAAATCGAGGCATCTTGTAGTGTCCCTGTCACTAACCCATGGTGTTCTTGATACCGCCGTCTGCAGGTGACGAGTCCTGCTCCCCCACATGTTGAAGTTTGAAGGTTAGAGAAGCAGGCCGAGGCAAGCAGATAAAGCAGGGTTGATTTAAAAGGGGTCACATAGACTTCTCCCGGGAGGGAGAAGGGGGCCATTGCTGGTGTTAGAATTTAGGCAAAGTTTCTTACGCTGGGAATGCCATTTTAATAAAAGGGAAGTTTCTTAGGGGCCACGCGTGGAAGGGGGAGAAGAAGGGAAAACAGGGGAACAGGGGCAGGCGCGAGCAGAGAGTGATTTCAGTCCAGGGGAGGCTTAAATAGCAAAACTGGTAGTGAGATACTGTTAGAAAAATGCTGAACATTAGTTAACTTAACCGGGAACACTGTGTTAGTGAAATAAAAGGGTTTATTGGGGTGCCACGTGGGCAAGGGTAGGGAAAGGAAGGGAAGGGAAGGGGATTAGGGAAGGGGGAAAAGGGATGGACGGGATCAGGGACAGGCAGGAACAGAGAGAGGCGCTGGTTTAAATAGAGTAGGGGTCATAAAACCCCCTTGGAGTGAGTCCTTGCCCTATAGGCCAGCAGAGGTCAGGAGGTTAGTGGACAGGGCACTTGCTGGTCAGGTTTGCTGGTCATGCTGAGGATCTCGGGAGGTGTAGTTTTTCACAAAGCACCTGGGGAGGTGTGACCTTCTGCCTGGGAGGCGCAGCCTCCTGCCTGGAATCCAACAGGTACCCCCTGGAGTGAGTCCTTGCCCTATAGGTTGCCGGAGGTCAGGAGGTAGTGGCCAGGGCACCTGCTGGCCAAGTTCACTGGCCAGGCTGAGGACCCTGGGAAGTGTAGTCTTTTTACAAAGTACCTGGGAAGTGTGGCCTTCTGCCTGGGAGGCGCAGCCTCCTGCCCAGAATCCAACAGCTGGTACCCTGGTATCCCCAGAAGTGAGGCAGGTCTGCCACTTTCTATGTCCCAGGCTTCCTTTGTTCTCCTGCCCTCTTCCCCTAATCTCTGTCCTTCCTGCTTTAAGTGACCAGGCCCAGGAATGCCGGGTGGGCTGGCCAAAAGGTGGGAACCAGGTGGGCTGAAGGGGGAAGGCAGGAGGGAGCAGCCCAGGACACATTAACTAACAACTTTCTAGCTCCCTGTAGGGAGGGGCAGTCCCTGGGACAGGTGACCTTGGCAACAGGTTGGGGCAGGGGCAGGTTCTTGACAGGATGGAGGAAGGGCTCTGAAGGAATCAACATTCCAATCCCTTGGGGGACAGTCACTCAAAATCAGCCACCTTGATCTGACCTGACTCGATTTACTGTCTGTGCCGACTGCCTCTCTAATTCTGGCTTCATTCTGATGTTGGAAGTTGTTGCTTTTGAACAGCCCCTGCTGGGTAAGACAGTGAGTGGGTCCTGGGGCTGGGACACATCTGTATGTAAAACCTGCCACTGAATATTCATGAGCTTCCAGAGGACTCTGAATTCTTTGAGAAAGCAGATATGTTTAGCACAATAAGTGGCCCACAATCAGAGCCTAATAATGTCCCTTCTAATTGTTTCTTACTAAAAATAAGAATAACGTTATATAACAAAAAAATTCTTATCTTAGGTAATATATTGGATTACGTATGCGTGTTAAAATTTAATAATACCTATATTAAATACATAAAATATTTTGCTCAAATATTTAGTGATTCATTTTATTATCAATGATGACCACGACTATATAAATTATCTATCACTAGCTAACATAAAATGAATGAATAATAAAGTAAAACAGATATTCATTCATTAAAATAGAAAGACAATAATTGTCATCTTTCCAACAGAAGCAAAATAGTTCCTTCTCCTTTACCTTCAGTGGATCCTGAACCTCATAATAGAAATTAAAAAAGAAAGAAAAGAAAAGAAAAGCAGGAGTGTGAGGTCTGCGTTTTACCTTTTCTGGCATAGCTAAAACCAGACAGGAAGGTCAATGTAATGTTGTTACAATGTAGCTTGTTGTAACAATGTTGGCAGAGAGGGGAACAGATCTCAGCTTTCTTTCTTTCTTTCTTTTTTTTTTGGGGGGGGTACCTGGGATTGAACTCAGGGGCCCGCGACCACCAGGCCAAATCCCCAGCCCTTTTTTGTATTTTATTAGAGACAGGGTCTCATTGAGTTGCTAAGGGCCTCGCCATGGCTGAGGCTGGCTTTGAACTCGTGATCCTCCTGCCTCAGCCTCCCAAGTCTCTGGGATTGCAGGTGTGCGCCACGGTGCCCGGGCACAGCTTTCTTTACTCTTCTACAGGGGTTTATCCTTCCAGGCAAGAAGTTCAAAACCAAGATTGACAGCTGTTTGTCTTACCTGATTATATTATTGTCAGACTTCTCTCGGGGTAATGGAGCATCTGCTTAGCAGGTATGAGGCTCTGGGTTCAACCCCCAGCCTTAAAAAGAAAAAAAAAAAATATTATCATGATAAAGGTGCCTCTTGTTCTCTTTATAGCTATACATATGTGTATGCTTATATGCATACACACAACATGTAATTGTCTATAAACAGTTTTCTGTATTTTTTTATGCCGTCTGTTGGGCAATCTGCTAATCTTTGAACCAGAATTTTGAAAATAGAGGAAAATACCCATCAAACTGAGCATCATTAACTATACTTTTTATCTTAATTTTTTTTAGTTGTCAATGGATCTTTTATTTAATTAATTAATTTATTTATATGTGATACTGAGGATCAAACCCAGGGCCTCACACATGCCTGGCAAGTGCTCTACCACTGAGCCACAACCCAGCCCTGTGTGTGTGTGTGTGTGTGTGTGTGTGTGTGTGTGTGTGTGTATTTTTTTTGGGGGGGGGGGGTACCAGGGATTGAACTCAGGGGCACTCGACCACTGGGTCACATCCCCAGCCCTTTTTTGTATTTTATTAGAGACAGGGTCTCACGGAGTTGCTCAGTGCCTCGCCATGGCTGAGGCTGGCTTTGAACTCGCGATCCTCCTGCCTCAGCCTCCCAAGTGCTGGGATTACAGGTGGGTGCCACCGCACCCGGCTTCCCTCCCTCTTTTTGCTTCCAGGGTTTAATTTCCCTTGGAACTGGTACCTTGCTTTTCTCCCCACCTCCTCTGGTAATGTCCATTGTCTCTCTCTCTGACCCATGCTGTTAGGTCCTTTCTCCCTCCTTCTTTCCCTCCTTTGCTGTCTCAGTCTAATTCTATCTTGGCTCAGCACACAGCTTTTTTAGCTGATGGAATGGTCTTTACACACACCTTCCAACTCCAACTGTTTTCCCTCCCTGTGAGTGGAAATGAGTATTTTAATCAGCTTTTTTTTTGCTGCTGGGACCAAAAGACCTCACAAAGAACGATTTTCAGGAGGACAAGTTTATTTGGGGGCTCATGGGTTCCGAGGACTCAGCTCATAGGTGGCTCAAGGTGAGGCAGAACATCATGGCGGACGGGTGTGGTGGAGGAAGGCAGCTCAGGATGTGAGAGGATCAGGAAGCAGAGAGAACGACTCCACTCACCATGACAAAATGTAAACCCCAAAAGCACACCCCACCTGCCGACAGCCGCCACTCACGTAACCAGATCAGTGGATGGATGCACTGATTAGTTAGGGCGCTCATGACCCCGTCATTTCACTTCTAAACCTCCTTGCATTGTCTCAAACACGAGCTTTTGGGGGACACCTCCTATCTGAACCATGACAATGAGGTAAGTTCTAATGTGGTAGTTTAAAATTCACCGCACGCCTCTATTCACATGTGGCTTGGACTTCATTCCCAATCTCTTCTGTGCTTCTTTAAGGGACACCGTGAAATGTTTCCCCTTATAGAAAAAAAAAAAAAAAAAGAGAGAGAGAGAGAGAGAGAGAGAAAAGACTGCATCCCCTCTCGCTTCTGGGAAAGAAATGGCAATAATTCAAAAGCACATCCAAAATAAATTCAGATCTTCTCCGAGCAAAAGAGTCAATAATGAAAAGTTAGCAATATCTGCCTGGGTCAACTGTTTTTGCCAGAGCCTGGTGTGATACTCTCTGTAGGATTTTGCTGAGAAGTTATGAAATACTGATAAGGCAGGTGAATGTGATTTGCACACGGGTGGTTTTTGTGAAATAGAAATTGTCAAGTGAAAACGAACCCCTTATCCTCTTTACTTTCTTCTACTGTGTTCTTAGACAGCCTCTTGGAGAACCTTCTCTCCCCAGTGCCGTGATATTTGCACATAAACTTTGGTTTTTATGTAATATTTGTCTAACTAGATACAACCAAATTCGAAGCTGATCGTGGCCCCTTACGATTCCAGCTTGTTGCTCTGTTCGGTTATGTTTAAGAGGAGAGTAGAGACACAAGGTTACCCAGTGCATTTCACACTTGTTCATGGGGCTCATAGTTTTTTAAAAATTCGATCTCCAGTTCAGTAAAAGGGTAGCAAAGTAAATAAGTTAATGTCAGGTTTGTTCAGTAATCAGAAATCCTTTGGAATTCTGGTCTTTACCTTTTTCCTTTAATGTCATTATAACAGAAATCCAATGATTCTGAAATAAAAAATTTTAAAAAATAGACTTTTAAAATTTGTTCTAATTAGTTATACGTGACAGTCGAATGCATTCTGACACATCCTACATCAATGGAGTAGAATGTCTCATTCATCGGCTTCTACATGACGTGGAGTTACACAGGTCATGGAGTCATACATGCATATAGGGTAATAATGTCCAGTTCATTTTACTAACATTCCCACCCCTGTGCCCCCTCCCTCCCTTCACTCCCCTCTGTCTAGTCCAAAATGCCTCTGTTCTCCCCTGACCCCTTTATTGTGAATTAGCATCCACATATCAGAGAAATGTTCAGCCTTTGGTTCTTTGGGATTGGCTTATTTCACTTGGCATAATATTCTCTAGTTCCATCCATTTACCAGAAAATGCCATAATTTCATTCTTCTTTGAGGCTGAGTAATATTCCATCGTGTATGTATACCACCATTTCTTTATCCATTCATCTGTTGAAGGGCATCTAGGTTGGTTCCATAGTTTAGCTATTGTGAGTTGAGCTGCTGTAAACATTGATGTGGCTGTGTCCCTGTAGGATGCTGTTTTTAAGTCCTTTGGGTATAGACCAAGGAGTGGGATAGCTGGGTCAAATGGTGGTTCCATTCCCAGTTTTCTAAGGAATCTCCATGCTGCTTTCCAGAGTGGTTGCACCACTTTGCAGTCCCACCACCAATGTGTGAGTGTGCCCTTTCCCCACATCCTCGCCAACATTTATTGTTGCTTGTATTCTTGATTACTGCCATTCTGACTGGAGTAAGATGAAATCTCAGTGTAGGTTTGATTTGCATTTCTCTAATTGCTGGAGATGTTGGACATTTTTTTCACATATTTGTTGAACGATTCTATTTCTCTTCTGCGAGTTCTCCCTTCAGTCTGTAGCTGTATTTGCTCCTTTCCGGCTTTATAACCTCCAGCAAATTGCTCTACCCCTTAGGGTTTCAGATTCTAAGTATATAAAACAATGGAACTGGGCCCAAGTGAGCTTTCTAGGCCTGTGTTTCCCAAAATTTGATCATCATCTATTTCTGTGCCTTCTGTGAACTCACTGTATTATTATTCACTTCAATTTTTAATGAACTCATCATCTTTTTTTAAAGGAGTGCTCATAGCAGTATCCATTGCTATAAATTAAAAAGTGACCATAAAAATAAACACTATAGAAAAAAATATATCACAGCCTAGCTTGTCCTCCAAAGACTGATTCAGAGCCCTGCCATTTCTCCGCAGAAATTTGACTGTGAAGTGTTACAAAAGATTTCTAAAGACGTGGTGGCACTGAGTCCTTCTTTATTATTTTTTTAATTGTTTAATTTGTTCCAATTAGTTCTGCATGACAGTAGAATGCATTCTGACACACCAGACACAGATGGAGCCCGACTCCTCATTCCGCGGGCTGCCCGAGTCTTTCTTTTTAATCAGAAGAACTCCCAGAGAATTCATCGACAAAGGAACTAGCTTATTCTTAAGTGAGTAGGTATTGTTTAATGCCTTGTCTCTGCATGATCTAAAAATCTGTCTCGCCTGCCACTGTTGTTGCCATTCACTCATTTTAGGTTAAAGCTGAGGTAGAGCCGGGCGCGGTGGCGCACGCCTGTCATCCCAGCACTTGGGAGGCTGAGGCAGGAGGATCGCGAGTTCAAAGCCAGCCTCAGCCATGGCGAAGCACTTAGCAACTCAGTGAGACCCTGTCTCTAATAAAATACAAAAAAGGGCTGGGGATGTGGCCCAGTGGTTGAGTGCCCCTGAGTTTAATCCCTGGTGCCAAAAAAAAAAAAAAAAAAACTAAGGTAGAGAAAGTGTCTTCCAGCCCTAAAATATAGATTCTGTGATGCCCCAACCTATATGTCAGATGCACCCTGCAGTCACATTTCAATGAGTCCTATTTTCCTGGGTGATCACTTTTTCTTGCGGCTACATTTTCCCGTTCTATGTGAATGAATGTTGAAATTTTTACCATGGGTGCTATGGGAAGTTTGGTTATACATCAGATCGCGACCAAGACACGGAAGCCTTTATGGTTGAAATTAACGGTAATCCACAATTCCTAAGTAGTCAGACTATATACGCTGTTATGCTTTAGATAGGAAGTGTCCCCTAGAAGTTCATGTGTGACACCATGCAAGAAAGTGTAGCGGTGACAGGATTGGGTTATGAGAGCCTCAACCTAATCAGTGCATTAATCCACTGATGGGATTAACCAGGTGGTAGCTGTAGGCAGGTGGGGTGTGGCTGGGGCAGGTGAGTCACAAGGGCAGGGACTTTGGGGTTTGTATTTGGTCCCTTGTGAGTAGAGGTCTTTGTGCTTTCTGATTGTGTTGAGCTGCGCTGCTCTCCTCCTCCACGCCCTTCCTCCATGATGTCCTGCCGCCCCTTGGGCCCGGAGCAGTGGAGTCAGCCATCTATGGACTGAGACCTCGGAAACTGTGAGCCCCACATAACCTTTTTCTTCTCTAAAATTGTTTCGGTCAGGTCTTTTGGTCACAGCAGCAAAAAAATAAATAAATAAATAAAAATTAAAATTAAATAAAAAATGCTAGCCGGGCGCGGTGGCGCACGCCCGTCATCTCAGCACTTTGGGAGGCTGAGACAGGAGGATCGCGAGGTCAAAGCCAGCCTCAGCAATGGTGAGGCACTTAGCAACTCAGTGAGACCCTGTCTCTAAATAAAAAAAATACAAAAAAGGGCTGGGTATGTGGCCCAGTGGTCGAGTGCCCCTGCGTTCAATCCCCGGTACCACACACACAAAAAAAATGCTGACTCTAACAAGCCCATCTACAACCTGCCTCCCCTAAATCAGAATGTCTAAAAGGGACTGGGTAGAAATCCTGAACCGGACGGAGCCCAGGCAGAGGAACAGCCTGACAGGTCACGTGATGAGGGGACCTTCTCTAAGCACATCATGTGGCAGTAATCGCGTGAGATTTAGCACAGAAACCATTCCTAAAGACGTAGGGAGAGACCAGAAAGGCAGCAGAGGCTTGGCTTCTTTCGTTCAATCAAGTCATCTTCAAATCGAGAAAGGAAATGACATCATTTCTAGAATAAGAAACTTTGAAAATATCAGACAAACTCCGTCAGTAGATTTAGCCTCACCAGCTTCCCAAAGGAAAAAAAAAAAAAAAAACAAGAACTTTTGGCAACCGCTAAGGAAATGTATAGCACACCTGGATATAATGGGGAAAGGCTTGGGTATTATCCATGTACTGAAAATAAATTCTTTTATAAACATGAAAAAAAAAAAAAAAAAGAGGGAGCCCTGTTGGCCCTTAAACACACAACTTAGGAATTCTGCTGGATCCTAAGCCTGATTCTCAACACGCTTTGAAGTTATTCTGTGTCTGCCCCACGCCGCCCATCGCTGTGATCCTAAGTTCAGTGTTTGAACTTGACCTATCTGACTCAGCGGGTGGGAGGAAAATGCAACTTTATTTTCTTTCCTCTATCCGATGACAGTGAAGTTTATTTTAGTCTTAGTAGTAGTAGTAGTATTTCTTATCTCATACGGAGTTCTCTGGCCAGGAATTTGGTAGCAATGTAGCCAGGCAATTCTGACTCGGGGTCCCCTCTGGAAATTGGGGACAGATGTGGGCTCAGTCACCTTTCTGGCTGAACGTTCACGTGGGCGGTGGGTGGCTGGGGGCAGCTTGGGTGACCTGACTCTTGCTTTCCCCCAGAGCAAAGGCCTAAAGAAAGCCACCGTGGTGTCTTATTGCAAGGGTGTGTGGTGGTCACTTCCTTAGGATGCTATTTGCTATCAACGAGTCACTAGCTTCTGCGTGCACTCCAGGGAAAGGAACTAAGCTCTGTCTTGGTGTAGAGGTGAGGTGTCCCCAAAAGCTCACGTGGGTGACAATGCAAGAAAGTTCAGAGGTGAAGCCATTGGGTGGTGGGAGGTGTAACCTAATCAGTGCATTGATCCCCTGACAGGGATTAGGTGGGTGGTGGCTAGAGGCGGGTGGGGTGTGGCTGCAGGAGGTGGGTCATTGGGACCTCATGGTAAGGAGAGCCCTCTCTCTCTCTCTGCTTCTCGGTGTCCTATCCCTATCTGTTCCTCCACATTCTTCCACCATGATGTTCTGCCTCTCCTTGGGTCCCGAGGAATGCAGCCGGCCACCTATGGACCGAGACCTCTGAAACCATGAGCCCCAACATAAACGTTTCCTCCTCTGATTGTTCTAACCTGCTCCTCCTTGGAACATCTCCAGCAATCCTTCGAAAGCATCAACCTATCATTATCACTTTGCTTCACGTGGCTCGTGATTACCCGTGACCTGACGTTCAAAGGCACTCTCCTGCCTTGTGATGTCCGACGTCACTGGTCCCCACCTTCTTCTCTAACCTCATCTCCTGCAGCTCCGTCCCTGGCTCACTAGGAATTCTGATGTTCTTTCCGCTGTTGAAATGCACCAGTCTCTTCCTGACTCAGGACCTTTGCATATGCTGTTTGCTCTGGCTTGCATGGTCTTTCTTCTCCCCCTTTGCTTTCTGTCTCTTGCTTCATCCTTTAGATTTCTACTTAAAATGCCTTTAGAGAATCTTTTCCATATGAAACGGAGGCAGCACCCTACCTAAACTGTGCTTTATTGAGGTACAACTGACATACAATAAATTGTGTGTATAAATGACACGTGATATATGTACAATAAATGATAGAGTATGCACTTTATCGGATACTTCTAAATGTTGACATGTGCATATAACGAGGAAATCATCACTGCAATCAAAATAATAGACATGGGCGGGGCTGGGGTCATGGCTCAGCGGTAGCACACTTGCCTGGCATGTGTGAGGCACTGGGTTCGATTCTCAGCCCTGCATATAAGCATATAAATAAATAAAATAAAGGTCTAACAACAACTAAAAAAAATTTTTTTAAATATAACAGGCTTGGTCCCCTGCAAAATTTTCTCATTGTTCTTTGAGAAATGCATCTCCCCAACCTCTCTAGCCTCTAGTGATCACGACATGGAGACCACAGTGAATGATGATCTATTGCATTCTTGAAAAACACCCAGAGAGTGATTATTAAGTGTTCTCAGTACAGAAATAACTACAAGGTAGTGCAGGCATTAATTTGCTAGATTTAACTGCTTCACAATGCATATATAGTTTAAAATGTTGCATTATAGTTGGTAAATAGATGCAACTTTATCTGTCCTGTGTTTCTTTTATTGCTTCATTATAGCTGCACATAAAAGCTTGGTTCATTTTGACACAATCTTACATGCGTGGAATTTAACTTGCTCCATTTCAGTCCCAACAATGTCCTCTTTCTCTCCCCTCCCCCTTACACCCTCCCCTCGGTTCCCATTCCTGTGCTTTACTGGTCTGTCTTTCACGCATTTATATTTTATTCATTCATTTTTTAGTTGGTGCTTTGTAGATATCCATATGGAGCCAGGCGCGGTGGCGCACACCTGTCATCCCAGCACTTGGGAGGCTGAGGCAGGAGGATCACGAGTTCAAAGCCAGCCTCAGCAATCCGAGACACTTAGCAATCAGTGAGACCCTGTCTCTAATAAAATACAAAAAAAGGGCTGGGAATGTGGCCCAGTGGTCGAGGCCCCTGAGTTCGATTCCCAATACCAAAAAAGAAAAAGAAGAAAAAGCATACACTATGGTATGTGTACACAGGGACACAGCTTACTTTTGTCAAATTCCTTCTGCATTTCCAACCCTTTCTCCTTTCCTGTCCCTCCCCCCTCATCTCCTTCATCTACTCCCCAGACCTTCCCTCTATCTTTATGATCTGACCCCCCTTTTCCCTTACTTTGCTCTAGCTTCCACAGAGGAGACTGTCAATTTAAAAAGAAATTAATTTGAGAAATGTCCTCCATTATTTTTTTTTCAATTAAAAGCCTCACCGTGACCGTTCAGTGCCGCTTATTATCTATATAAGTGCTAACTGCTCCTGTCTGGGTTTGGAGTTGCTCATTCCTGGGTCCTGCCTTCTAGACCACAGCTCCGCACGAGGAGAGATGTATCACGTTCAATGTGATCTCGGAGGATCACATTTGAGTAAATGAGCAGAGTTAACTGTATTATCAACAGCAGCAGAGAAAGGCTGATAACACAGCCCTCCTCAGCCAAATGTCTTTTTTAAGGGCTTAAACAGGACCAGGTCAGCCGGGTGGGCGCGGTGGCGCACGCCTGTCATCCCAGCACTTGGGAGGCTGAGGCAGGAGGATCGCGAGGTCAAAGCCAGCCTTAGCCATGGCGAGGCACTTAGCAACTCAGTGAGACCCTGTCTCTAATAAAATACAAAAAAAGGGCTGGGGATGTGGCCCAGGGGTCCAGTGCCCCTGAGTTCAATCCCTGGTACCACAAAAAAAAAAAAAAAAAAAAAAAAAAAAAAAGAGAACCAGGTCAAGAGTTCTGGTCCTTTAAGATGGAGGGGTGTGGCAGGGATTCCTGTGAAGTGGTGCTGGGGTATTTGCCTTCCCAGGACAGGGGAGGGCTGTGACTTGCAAATAGAGCCTTCTGGTGCTGAGTAGGGAGAGCCAGGGTGCATTTATTTTTTATTTTTTGGCCTCCAAATTCTTTTTTTTTTTAAATTTTTTTTTTTATTCATTATTAGATACTCTGGTAGAGGATTATTTGCCCTGGAGAAACTGGTTAACCAAGATATAATAAGATGGCTTTTGAAAGTTTTTTTTTTTTTTTTTATTAGGTCAGAAATATGTGTGTGTGTGTACACACACCCCTGGGTAATTGCGTATTTATAAATGTTTTACATTTAGGATATTCTTTTTTATTCATTGTCAAAGACAAATGCGACCCACTTTGCCCATTTCTCTTTTTTTTTTTTTTTTAAATCGAGATAGATTTCATTAAACAGAATATACATTTCCTTTTTCAAAAATTTATTCTAGTTCAGAAAGAGTATTTTTAAATAATCTTCATTTTAAAATCTCATACTTAAAAAATATTTTAGAAGACAGGCTCTCCAATGTCAAAATTTGCTAACTAAGCCAATATTCTTTTTAATTTTTAATATTTTCCATACTTAATACATTAGCACTGTATTTTACATAAACCTGAATGTTCCAGTGTTTTATTTTTTTAAATCTTTTCATTTTTATTTTATTTTTTATAATAGTAGTATGCATTATAATTCATGATAAACATATAGAGCATCGTTTTACAAAACACTGTTTATATACAATGTATATCCGTACCATTCAAATCTTCACTCATGCATTTAGGATAATGACATGCATCTTATTCAACCACCTTTTCTTTTTTTTCCCTCCCTCCCCCCTGCTCCCTCTCTTCCCCTCCCTCCCCTTTGGTCTTTCTAGCGTTCCTCTAATCCTCCTATGCTCCCCGACCCAACCCCACTGTGAATCAGCCTCCTTATATCAGAGCAAACATTCGGCATTTGGATTTGTGAGAGTGGCTAACTTCACTTAGCATGATGTCCACCAGCAGAAGCAGTTGAGCTGTGACATAATCGGAAACGTCACAGCCCTTTTATAGAAGTGGCATTCGTCACCTCTGTCCCAGCTCCCTCTCAGCACTGAGTACGTGACCAACCTGCAGCCAGGTGTGGTCTGCATGTGCATTAGTGGCAATCTTGCGTGCTTTGATAATGGCAGTGCCCTCTTTGAAGGCCATAACATTTCAGTGGCCCATCTTCATTAGCTCCTTCCGCCTATTGGCCCGGATCATGCAATTTACTATGTTATTTCCGATGCATCCTTTCTGTCCTATCAATGCTAATCAATTATCTGGTGCCGTGATCTGGTTTGGGCATTTGAAAGATGATATTTCCCATAGCCACCCTGCCACAGAGGTCCCCCCTGAGTCTATACGTATCCCATCGATTTCAGGACCAATTTGACAGTGTCACAGATTGTGGACTACAGAACAAGTTTTGTTAGAAACCCCCAGAGGTCAAGATTTAACACACAGAACAGAAGCCAGAGGTCCTCTGATCCTCCACTTCTCAGATTCTTACTGACTCGACCCTGCAGAATGCGTCTGTGTTCCCATTAATGGTCCCTCTGTCTGCTATTGGACTGTGTCAGCAAAGAGCAAGCAGAGGGCTAGACTGCAGGTGGGACCTCCCAGCCCTGTGCAATGTTATAGGATCCCTTGCCTGGAGGAGGTTCCCTGATAAGATGAGTGTGGGTGCGGCCCCTTCTCCTGGGACAAGACAGGAGAGACCCCATCCTGTTTGTCAATTTAAATGTCAAAAATAGAACTCATCGCCCATGGCGGTGGCGCACACCTGTCATCCCAGCACTTGGGAGGCTGAGGCAGGAGGATCGCGAGGTCAAAGCCAGCCTCAGCCATGGCGAGGCACTTAGCAACTCAGTGAGACCCTGTCTCTAATAAAATACAAAAAAAG
The DNA here is from genome assembly GCA_025594165.1 of Tamias sibiricus. NCBI lineage: Eukaryota > Metazoa > Chordata > Mammalia > Rodentia > Sciuridae > Tamias > Tamias sibiricus. The sequence goes on from CM046675.1 coordinate 15,774,995, forward strand.
GGCTGGGGATGTGGCCCAGTGGTCGAGTGACCCTGAGTTCAATCCCTGGTACCTGAAGTAAAAAAAAAAAAAAAAAAAAAAAAAAAAAAAAAAAAAAGATGATAATGTTGTCAGCACTAATCTGAGGCTTAGAAATATCACTTGGTCATGGTTTATTCTGTTGGTGGTAAAGTATCAAGCCACATATATTTACTTACCTATATCTGTCTATTCCCACGTACACACACATACATATTGTATGTAAAATTGTATTTATATGTATATATATATATATATATATATATTTTTTTTTTTTTTGGTACCAGGGATTGAACTCAGGGGCACTGGACCACTGGGCCACGTCCCCAGCCCTTTTTTGGGGGGGACATTTTATTAGAAACAGGCTCTCACTGAGTTGCTAAGTGCCTCGCCATGGCTGAGGCTGGCTTTGAACTCGCGATCCTCCTGCCTCAGCCTCCCAAAGTGCTGGGATTACAGGCGTGCGCCACCGCGCCTGGCAACATGGATATATTTTTTAAAAAGTTGGAAATTATGATCTAGAGCTTATATATATATATATATATATATATGTATATGTATATATATATGTATATATATATGTCTTTTATATATTTTCATATATGAATTTCCCTCTATATTTCAAACATATTCATACATATTATATCTATTATTTCATATACATTTATATGTTCATATGTATCTCAAATATATATTTTTCAGTATATATTTTTTCAACTGCTCTAATCATTCACCTATACTTATCAAAAGAATACAACTCTAAAAACCTAGCATTTTGCCCGGTGTAGTGGCGCACGCCTGTCATCCCAGCACTTTGGGAGGCTGAGGCAGGAGGATCGTGAGTTCAAAGCCAGCCTCAGCCATGGCGAGGCCCTTAGCAACTCAGTGAGACCCTGTCTCTAATAAAACACACACACACAAAAGAGCTGGGGATGTGGCCCAGGGGTCGAGGGCCCCTGAGTTCAACCCCTGGTACCAAAAAAGGAAAAATAAAAAAAGACACCTAGCATTTCTTTGAAAATGACCGTGAGTGGTATATTTGTTGGTCTGTTTTTCATAAGTGTTCTATCTACGGGCCGATGAGACGTGATGGCTTTACAGAAAGTTGATAAAGATGCGAAGACACCCCTGCCCTGGGAGGGCTCGTGAGTCATATTTTTGGTAGGCGGCAGCGCCGAGTTCTAGCAGCGTGATCCATCTGGAGTCCGCAGCCCAGCTGTTCCCGGGAAAGGTGCAAACGCGACCCAGCAGCCCGGAGGCTCAGGAGACGCTCCTGAGAAGGGGAGCTGTGAACCAGGCCAGGGCCGTCAGCAGGCGGGCTGAGCCTTCCGCAGAGCCCGGATGCACGTGGGCCAAGGGGCCGGCTTCCTCCATCGTGCTGGGCGGCAGAATGGCTTGACAGCGTTCCTCAGCCCCTTTAAAAAGCCTGTGTTTGCCGGGCGCGGGGGCGCACGCCTGTCATCCCAGCCCTTGGGAGGCTGAGGCAGGAGGATCATGAGTTCAAAGCCAGCCTCAGCAATGGCGAGGCACTTAGCAACTCAGTGAGACCCTGTCTCTAATAAAATACAAAAAGGGGCTGGGGATGGGGCCCAGTGGTCCAGTGCCGCTGAGTTCAATCCCTGGTACCCCCCCCCCCCAAAAAAAAAAAAAAAAAAAAAAAAAAAAACAAAGCCTGCATTCAAGGCCTCCTATCCTTGCCTCAAATGCATAAGAAAAGCCCCTCTGAAAGAAAATATGGTGAGCAGAAGAGAGGACACTTGAACCCTTGCCGATTTTTTTTTCCTTCTCCTCTCCCTCTTTCTAATGAACTTTTTTTTTTTTTTTTTTTTTTTTTTTTTTTTTTTGCATCTATCAGTTTCTAACCAGGCAGCCGTTGCAATTTTTATTCATGCTTCGGTTGCCTCCAGAATTGATTATTATTTTTTTCTTTTGTAATTCTCTTTTTTACAGCCTTCCTTCCCAGGCTATTCTGAGGTGGCAGCACGCTCTGAATTTAGCAGGTGCTTCAAGGCTCACAGCATCTTATTGCCTCTTCCGGCTTCCTTTAGTGACTCCCGGGATCAGACATGATTGCTCCTCCGATTTTAATTTTTACCTGCTGTGTCACCAAACAGCCTTGTTAGTCCCATCGCTGAGCCCAGTTGGGGACGGGAGGAGGCCTGGGTAGTTCCATACTCGGTGAACCTCAGTGGTATTAGCAAGTACAATTGGACTCTGCGCCGTCTCACCCTTATTATACAAGAACTCTCTGGCTTATTTTAAGGGAGGAAGAAATGCTTTAGAGAGGATTTGGGAAAGACAATCACAGCAAATTCTGTTTGCCTCTCAATAGTCTAATCACCAGGCAATGGAATTTTTCAGGAACCGATTTCAATGTGATGTCTCTCTTTGGAATTGGATTTAGAG